>VMDO01000032.1:346261-599000 GCA_007922755.1 Pedetes capensis
GGGGAGGGAAGATAAGAATGAGGTCAATATAAATGGACTAGAAATCACATGTAATTGTTCTAACAAGATAGAAACAAAGACCACTACAGGAAAAGTTTCTATCTTAAACAGAAATGGAACCCAAGGACATATAGAAAAATACTATATAGTAAAAGATAGAGAAGACTTGGATGGGAAACTTAGATAGGAAGGGGGGGAGAGGGGAAACACAGAGGAGGGTAAGGGGTAACCTATATGAATAATGCTTATATGAAAATTGTCACAACGAAAAGCATGTCAAAATGAATCACATTATGATGTACATTAAAAATTTCTAATAAAAAATAAATAAGTAAAATAAAATAAAAAATAAAAAACAAACAAACAAAACAACAACAATGAAGAATTTATACATATGAACAAAGACTGGAGAGGTATTAGAAAAATAAATCAATAGAGCTGGGTATGGTGCCACACATCCATAATCCTAGCATTCAGGAGGCTGAGGCAGGGAGATTATTAACATGAGTTCAAGTCTAGCCTGGTCTACATAGTGCATTCCAGGACAGCTTAGGTTAATAGAGAGACTGTCAAAAAACTGAAATACATACACACACATAATTAAATGTGTTAGGATTATGTAAAAGAGCTACTTTTCAAACTTCACAAAAACTTATACTGACTTGTTGTTAGGTGCCATTAAGTCAGGTCTGACTCATAGTGATCCTCACAGGACTTTCAATGGCTGATTGTTTCAAGATTGTTTTGGGAGTGGACTGCCACGTCCTTCTCCCATTTTTGTAGCACTGGGTAATCAAATCTGGGTCCTCAAGGTATGTGAAACAGCACTCTATCAACTAAGCTAAGTCTCAGCCCATTATTGACTAGTTATAGTTTGAACATAAACTGTCCCCCAAAGGTCATGTCATTTGGTCCCCAGCTGGCGGCACTGTCCTGAGAGGTTGTGGAACTTTGAGAGGTGGGTCTTTGGCAGAAGTAGCTCCTTGGGGGTAAGCCTTGGGAGATTTTTCCCCTCAACCCATAGCCTTGATCTCTCTCTGTTCCTAGTTTGCCATGCTGTGAGGGCATCTGACACAGGTCCTGCTGCTCCCACTGTTATGACTGCCCTGATTGCCCTGCCAACATTATGGACTGATCCATTAACTGTGAGTGCCCGATAAATCTCATCCCCGTAAGCTTGTTTCGGTTGGTTTTTCTGCTACAGCAACAATAGCTAATACATGACTTTAATGTAACTTTTAAAAATGTAGGTCTGAGCCGGACACAGTGAATCAGGCCTGTAATCACAACTTGGGAGGTGGAAGCAGAAAGATTGTAAGTTTGAGGCCAAGGGCAGCCTGCATACCTTAGTGAGACCTTGTCGCAAAATAAAGAGTTAAAAATGGGCTGGACCTGTCACTCAGTGGTAAAGTGCCTGCAAAAGCATATGTGAGGCCCTGGGTT
Source organism: Pedetes capensis (assembly GCA_007922755.1). Classification (NCBI taxonomy): domain Eukaryota; kingdom Metazoa; phylum Chordata; class Mammalia; order Rodentia; family Pedetidae; genus Pedetes; species Pedetes capensis. Next base: position 347,705 of record VMDO01000032.1, read on the forward strand.
CAACTCCATAGTACCACAAAAATAATAAATAAATAAATAAAATTAAGGGAAAAAAGTGTATGTGTACACACACACACACACACACACACACACACACACACATCCTTAGAAAGAGAGGAACTGATGTGGCATTTGTCCTATGCACCGCTGTGAGTGTCAGAGCTCAGATAGTCACCTTTCAAATAGCTTCTCATCAAGGGATCAGGGGAGTGCAGGGATCACAAATATGTTCAGGGGTACTAGCTCTCAGTCAAGAAATCAATCATTCAAGCAAACTTCAATTCCAGCTTCTTTTTTTTTTTTTTTTTTCAGTTTTTTTGGGGGGTTAAACTCAAGGCCTCACACATGCAAGTGCTCTACCACTTGCCTAGGCAAGCTGCACTCCCAGCCCCTTTTTAATTTTGAGACAGGGTCTCACTAAATTGCACAGGCTACCTCTGTCCTCTTGCCTCAGCCTCCTGAGTTGCTGGGATTATAGGTATGTGCCACAGCACTCAACTATTTCCAGCAGCTTCTAAACAGAAGGACCTTGCTAAAAATGATTAACTCTTGCTAACAATTCAAGAAGTATTCTCTATGTTTTATCTGGTGTATGGATGAGGAAGAGATTACAAAACAAAGACACAGCTCTTATTCTTGGGAAGTTTATAATCTTTTGGGGTATGATTTACAAACATGCACCAAGACGAAGGCAATTACTAAACAACCTACAAACTAGTGTATAAATTATATCCAAGGACTGAAGGAATAACAAATAAAAATGGTCTCAGTAAAAAGTGCTGATCAGCCAGGCACTGTGGTACACATCTATAATCCCAATACTTCAGAATACTTCCCCAAAAATATCCAGAAAAAGATATATGTGGGATCAAGAAGACCTCTCTTTGTAATATTACATTTCTGTAATATTAGAGGATATCATCTTTATTCTATGGTTTCCTAAATGCTTTTTTGTTTTGTTTTGTTTTGTTTTGTTTTTCGAGACAGGGTCTTGCCCTGTAGCCCAGGGGGCCTCGAACTCATGTCGAGCCTCCTGTCTCAGCCTCTTGGGATTACTGACATATGCCACCACACCACTGTATTCTCTTGTGCCTCTCTATAATCAAGTTTAGCCCAGCCCCATAAGCCTCTTTAGAAAATAAATGGGCAGCATGAGTACCATTCCAGCTAAACTCTGTTCTGTTATGCTGTGTACGTAGTTCACATGCAGCAATGTCTATTCACAATCAGCTGTCTTCAATAAGCTGTCTTCATAAGGAAAAGACAGAGGGCCAAGAAACCTTCAAGAATACGCATCTGAAGAAAACTAATAGAGGAATCAGTGATTAGAAGACAGATTAAGAAGTGTTCTCATGAAATGTAGGCTCCCAGGGACCACTCAGTAGAGGAAACTGTATAAGGAATAGATTCCCCCATAGATTATTTGTCATTTGGTAAAGGAGCAGCCAGTAAGTTACTAGATGTCTTCCACCCCATGGGATTTTATTTTCCACTGGAGAGGAGAAAAATGTTTCCTACAAGTGTCCCAAGGGAAAAGCAAGGCTAATGAGTTCTGAGAGTTAGCTTCACAAAGAATGACAGTCTCAAATTATTAACAGCCTTTGCTAATTAGTACTCCTATATTAATCAAGTTTCTTTTTGGGGGGTTAAAATTTAATTGAAAGAACATAAATATAGAGGAAAAGAATCTTCTCCTTTATCATAAAGTGTTATCCTTCTTCCCACCCTATCAGTAAAATAACCTTTAGTGGTAACTTTCACCCTGACAAGCTGGGTCTCAGGGAAATAAATTAAATGCAGAAGGCTCTCTGGCCACTCACAGAAAGGGCTGTGCTGTACTTATGCCCTAACTTTACCAGCAAGGCCAAAGAACACAAAATTCTGTCAAGGAAGCAAGGAAGAAGCAATAAGGAAGAAGAAGAAGAAGGAGCAGCAAGTAAGAAGAAATGTGTCCAGCTGCTGGGCCATGACAGGGGCTACTTACATGGTTTCTGTCCTGGGACAGCAGCAATATCCTAAGGCTTTTCATGCTTGAGCTTCTATCCAAAATGTCAATTGCTTTATCAAGATCATCTTGGTTTTTCAGCAGAATGGAGAGCTATGATACAGGACACAGAAAAAAAAATCATATAAAGTACAGCTCTATTTCAATGCTTCAGTTTATTAAAACAAAAAAACTAAAAATAAGTTTGGAGAAAAACAATTTCATCAGATACTACTGGGTCTTAAAAGATCTAGTGGAAGCTGGACATGGTGGTGCAGACCTGTAATCCCAGCACTACAGTGGCTAAGGCAGGAGGATCAACATGAGTTGAAGGCCAGCCTGTTCTACATAGTGAGTTCCAGGATACCTTGCACTGCACAGCAAGACCCAGTCTCAAAAAAAAAAAAAAAAAATAAATAAATAAATAAATAAATCTAGAGAATTTTTTCCTCAGTGTACAATTCTATTATTTTTAATAATCTTACAGAGTTGTGAAACCATCACCACAATTCAGTTTAAGACTGTCATCACTCCAAAACTATCTCTTCTATCCATTTACAGTCATTCCCCTTCCTATCTCCAGGCCCAGGCAGCTACTATTCCTACTTTCTATCTTTATAGATTTGCCTTTTCTGGACTCCTTTTTTCTGCCTTACCAAGTGGTTGAATACTTGGCTGTGCACATGCTAGGCAAGTGCTCTACTACTGAGCAGCATCCTCAGCCCAATTGTGATTTTTTATCTTGAGAGAGGGTCTCCCTCAGTTGCACAGGCCGCCTCTGGTCTCAAACGTGTGATCATCCTGCCTCAGTCTTCCCAAGTCACTAAAATTATAGGCATGCACCATCACACCCAGCTTGCCTTTTCTGGACTTTTAAAATAAACAGAATCATAAAATTCATACATATTCAACTCATAAATATCTCCAGTCTTTTGTTTGTTTTGTTTTGTTTTGTTTTTTTGAGACAAGGTCTTGCAGTATAGCCCAGGCTCAGCTGACCTTGAACTTGTGTCAATCCTCCTGCCTTGGCCTATTGAATACTGGGATTACAGACATGCACAACCATGCCTGTTAATATTCCCAGTCTTTTGCATCTAGCTTCTTTCATGTAAATTAATGTTTTTTTTAATTCATCCACACTGTAGCACATCTTAGTACCTTGTTTCAAGATATGTTCTAAGCCCGGCATGGTGGCACATGCTTGTAATCCCAGTGGCTCAGGAGGCGGAGGCAGGAGGATCGCAAGTTCGAGACCAGAGGCAGTCTGCGTAACTTAGTGAGATCCTGTCTTAAAAACTTAAAAAATGGGCTGGGGGTGCAGCTCAGTGGTCCAGCACTTGCAAAAGCAGGCAAGCGAGAGGCCCTGGGTTCAACCCCCAGTACCACAAAAAAAGAAAAAAAGATATGTTCTGAGAAGAATGTCCTTTCTAAAAGTACCCTTTACTCCAAAGCATCAAATCCCAATTATAGCTGCCATGCTTTTTCCCAAATTAAGCAGTAGAGTCATGTCTTACCCTACCCCAGTTGTGCTGACATTAACAATAAGCAGGAAAGGCACAGGAGGAGTAGGGGGATGGGCAGAGGATGAAAAGTTGTACAAGTAAGAATGCAAACTTAGACCACTTAGCAGGATTCAATATCTTAATGTTTAAAGACAAAGTCAATGACTAGAACCTGAAAACCACCTCCTCTGTTTTAATTCCACTTAAGTATTAAAGAGAAGGACCCTAAAGGTAAACCTCACCGTTAAATGCAGAGGACAGTATGAATAAATAGAATTAAAAGATACAAAAGTCTGTTCTGCCTAGGACCTAGAAAATGTCAGATCTTATATATGTGTGGTAAAAACAAAATCAAGCAAAAGTCCAATTAATTTATTTAGTTTCCAATTTTATAATATAATGAGATGTTGTTGCTATTGTTAGGTACTGTCGTGTTGAGTCTGACTCACAGTGACCCTATGTATAGTGGAATGAAACACTCCCCAATTCTGTGCCAGGCACATGATCTTATTTATGTTTAAGCTCGTTGTTGCAGACACTGTGTCAGTCCATCTGATGAAGGGTTTTCCTTCCTTTGCCACTCTCCCAAATGAGATGAGATGAGAACTCTAAATCTCAAATTAGGATAAAGCAAAGTAAGCATAGTATTTATGGGAGAATGTTTTATAATTCATATCATGTAGTAAAAGAATTCCTTCCTAGGTGATACTCAAACTAGGAATACACAAGAACTGTTTGGAGGGAGGAAGTAAAGAAATCACTAGAATGAGTGTTAACTTCCAAAAAACTAAAATTTTGCAAATATATGAGGCTAGTACACAGAATATATAAAGAACTATTATAATTCAACAATAATAAGATAACTCAATTTTTTAAATGGGCAAAGAATATGAGTAGATACTTGTTTAAAGAAGATATACAAATGGCAATAAACACATGAAAAGATGTTCAACATCACTACTCATCAAGGAAATGCAAATTAAAACCACAGTGACACACCATTTCACATCTACCAGGATGGCTATTAAAAAAGGAAAAGAAAGGGCTGGGGCTATAGCTCAATGACAGAGTGCTAGTCTAGCACACCATGGTTGCTAGGTTCAATCTCTGGCACAGAGGAAAGGAAAACAAAGCAAACAAAAGCAAAGGAAGAAAAAGAAAATAAGAAGCGTTGGTAAGAATGATGGAGAAATTGCAATCCTTATACACTGCTGATAGGAATGTACAATGGTGCAACAATTATAGAAAAGTTGAGCAGTTAAAAAACATTAAAGAGTTGCTGTATGACCTAGGAATTCCACTCTTACACATAGTTAAGAACTGAAAACATATGGTCATATAAAAACTTATACACAAGTGTTCACAGAAGCATTATTCAAAATCATCCAAAAGCTGGAAACTTATGTCTATTGACAGATGAACAGATACACAAAAAGTGGTATATCCATGTACTGGAATGTTTATTGTTCATCCATAAAGAGTAATGAAGTTTTCATACATGCTACATAATGGATGACCTTTGAAAACATAGGCTTAGTAAAAGAAACCAGACACAAAAGGCCACATATTATATGATTCCATTTATATGAAATATTCAGAATAGGCAAATCTAAAGAAATTGAGGGTGGATAAGTGATTGCAAAGAGATGGAGGGCAGGGAGAATGTGGAGTGACTATTAAAGGTTACAGGGTTTCTCTTTGGGGTGATGAAAATGTTTTGGAATTAGCTGGAGGTATTGGTTGCATAATTATAGTGAGTACACTATAAAACCCACTGAATTACATATTTTAAAATGGTGAATTTTGAGCTGGGTGTGGTGGCAACATGCCTGTAATCCCAATGACTAGGGAAGCTGAGGCAGGAGGATTGAGAATTTGAGGCCAGAGGCAACCTGCATAACTTAATAAGACTCTGTCTCAAAATAAGAAAGTTAAAAATTGGGCTAGAGGTGCAGTCCAGCGGTGGAGCACTTGTAGAGTACATGCACGATCCTCAGTTCAACCCCCGAAGTATCTCAAAAATAAGTAAGTAAAATAAAAGGGTGAATTTTATGGTAACTGAATTGTATCTTAGTAAAACTGTTATTACAAAAATATAAGTTAAATAAAACTTCAATAGATTTTGCACTTGGGATTCTCAAATCCTGACAGAAGCATTTAAAGGGGAAAGAAAAGAAAGGCACTGAGGTATTTTAAATTAACAAAATGCATATTTGTCAACTTCTGATCATTGACATTAGTGGAGTATGAAAAGACATGCAGGGGGCTGGGTGTGGTGGCACAGGCCTGTAATCCTAGCACTCGAGAGACTGAGGCAGGACGATCAATAGGAGCTCAAGGCCAGCCTGGTCTAGTCTACATAGCAAGTTAAGGACACCCTGGCTATACAGTAAGACTGTCTCAAAAAATAAATAAATAAAATAAAAAGAAAAATTAAAAAAAAGACATGCACAATCTAAAATAATAATTATTTATATTTGGATTTAGAATTAATATCTATACAAACAGCTGGGTGTGGTGGCACACACCTATAATTCCAGCAACTTGGGAGACAGAGGCAGGAGGGTCACAAGTTCAAGGCCAGAGGCAGCCTGCGTAATTTAGCAAGACCTTATCTCAAAATAAAAGTAAAAAATGGGCTGGTGGTACAGCTCCGTGATAGAGCACTTGAAGAGTGCATGAGGCCCAGGGTTCAATCCCCAAATAGCACAAAACAAACAAAAAAATCCTACACAAACAAGGGAATGCTCAACATTCTGAGCAGTGATTTTGTTGGCAAAAGGGTCTGAAAATAGATTTATAGACATCTTGAATTCTTATTGGAAATTTTAACTGAAAGAGAAAACAGTACTAAGTCATCCAGAAAAGTATTTACTAACTAAAGAACATGTTTAGTGCTAATTAGATTAGATGGCTTTGGACTTATTATTATTATTATTATTTTTTTTGCAGTACTGAGGGTTGAACCCAGGGCCTTGCATTTGTATGCTCTGCATGTGCTGGACCACTGAGCTGCACCCTCAGCCCATTTTTTTTCTATTTTGAGATAGGGTCCGCTAAGTTACGCAGACTGCCTCCGGTCTCGAACTTGTGATCCTCCTGCCTCCGTCTCCGAGCTGCTGGGATTATAGACATGCACCACCACGCCCAGTTCTGGCCTTAATTTTTTTACACAATTGCTGAAGCTTGAATTGCCCTACGTGCGATTTTTTTCAAGTTCTATGGATTTGACATTTATATTTTTGGGCTTCTCATATGCTACATCTAAAATGTCTTAGTTTACATATTTTAAAATATTTGCCTGTATTATTTACTAAGTATAGAGTTAATGACTCTACAAATTTGCTATATTTCCAAAATTTATACAAAAAAACAAAACACTTGGCCATAGCAACACATGCTTATAATCCCAGGACTTGGGAAACTGAGGCAGAAGGATCTCAAGTTTGAGTCTAACCTGAGCTACATAGTGAGACTGTCTCAAAACAAAACAAAACAGAACAAAATACCACATAGTCTTATTTGATATCATATCCAATTTCCATTGTATATTATATAGGAAAGGAATCAGAGTATTTTGGCAAAAAAAATCTCAACACCTAAAGCTGGGTATGGTGGCAGACTCCTATAATTCTAGCATTCAGGAGCCTGAGGCAGGAAGATTTTCAGTTGGAGGCCAGCCTGGTCTACACAGCAAGTTCCAGGCCAGCATGGGATATAGAGACTCTGTCTCAAAAAAGAAAAAGAAAAAGGTTAAACTCCGAGAAGAATCTAGCCTTTATGACAGTATTGACCAAGGCTCTAACCCACAAGTTTTCCACACATCCCCAGGCCCTGCTGAATCCTCTGTTTCTTAAGGCTATGTTGGAAAGAAAGATACTACTACAAAATGTAAAGGAAACAAAATAAGCCCTTGCCCTGGTATCCTATCTTATTCCACTACAGAATACCATATGTATCTGCACTAAATGCAGAGGGGGAATGGAAATAGCTGTGTTAACTCTCATGTAGTAAAAACTAGAAATCCCAGAATTGTTGGAATTAAGAAAAGGGGCTCCAGAAGGTGAAAACCTGCAGATGATATTAGAGGAACAAACTTAAAAAAAGCTCAGTTTAGCAGACAGAAAAAGAGGCAGTTGTCCTTATCATCCTGCACTATCCATCTTTCTTACCTCATTGTTTATGTAATGTAGATCAAGAGGTTGTCCAAATACTGTCATCACTTTGTGCTCCACATCTTCATATTGCACAGGCCGGCTGAATGCTATAATTCTAAAAGGGAACAGGAAGATTGGTTAACTATATATTTAAAATTTAGGGTTTCAAAAGTATGGACTGTGCATATTTTCCCTTCTTAACATAAGATTCCTTTTTTTCTTTCATTCAGTTTTTCTATTGTTTCTTTTTCTTCTCTTATCTACCTTTACCAATTCACCCTTCATTTGAGCATTTCTCAGGCTTAACAAAAGTTCTCATAAGCATTGCTCAATCTCAACCATTCATTCTATCACTTTAGCTTGGGTCTTTCTGCCAATGATAGAATCACAACAGGCCACTGGATTTAAAAACTATTACCCAAATACTTATGTTAGGAAATAAGCTAGAAAGCCTGGAGATCAAAGCAGCAGTCCTGAAAACAGTCTCACCTAAGTGACTCAAATCCAAGATTTGAAAGGTCTTTTCTATTGTTTTTTTTTTTTCCTTCATTGGTAATTGTTCTATTATTCTTTTTGAAGATGCGGCAGGAATCTGTCTGATTGTGTGCAGCTTTAGCACCCTGGCATTCAATCCTGTCTGATCTCAGAAGCCAAGCAGGGTTGGCCTGGTTAGTCCTTGGATGGGAGACCACCTGGGAACACCAGGTGCTGCAGGCTAGGAAGAAGGACCTCACAATCCACTCCTGAAACAATCTGCCATTGAAAATCCTATGAACAGCAGAGAAACACAATAGTGCCGGGCATGGCAGTGTCGGTGAGTGTTCATTCTGTTGTACATAGGGACGCTATGAGTCAGACCCAACTTGACAGTACCTAATAACAAAAATAGCAGGAATCTCAATACTGATTATCCTCAGAATTGATATTTCCTACTACTGGATCACAGACATTCTCTTTCAGTTGATGATATGCCTGATTTGTTTTCTTAACTAGTGTCATATCTAAGCATGTAAGTAGTATTACCATTGAAATTTTTCCAGAGAGATTCATTAGATCAGTTCAAAGAACAACTTCTATAAATTTAATATAGATAGAATAAGAACTTGAACAATGATGTATTAAAATATGATGTTGTTAAATAGCCCGGCAAAATTCAAAAGAGGGAACAGATGAAACAAGAGTGGAAAAATATTGATAATGTTGAAGCTGGGTGACAGGTCCACAGGGGTTCAGTGTAATATTCTACCTACTTTTGTGTGTTTTTGAAATTTTCATAGTAAAAAGGTTTTTGTTTTGTTTTGTTTTTTGGCTGTAGTTTGTTTTGGTTTTTTGCAACAAGGTCTTGCTGTTCAGCCCAGGCTGTCCTGGAACTCGCCATATAGAGTAGACTGGCCTTGAATCTGTGTTGATCCTCCTGCCACAGCCTCTTGAGTGCTGGGATTACAGGTGCGCACCACCACACCTGGCTAATAAAAAATTATAGAAACTGGGTGTGGTAGTGCGCACCTGTAATCCCAGCGACATGGGAGGCAGAGGCAGGAGGATAGCAGGTTCAACACCAGAGACAGCCTGCATAATTTAGTGAGATACTGTTTCAACTTAAAAAATTAAAAGGAGATTGAAGTGCCAGACCACTTGCAAAGTATATGCAAGGCCTTGGCTTCAGCACCCTAACACCACACACAAAAAAAGTTTTAATGAATGTATTAAGATGAATTATATGGAACTGCTGATGGTCAACCATTTTTGATGTATTAAAGTGGCAATTTCACAAGGTTGAACCCAATACACTAGAACATAAATACTTAAACAAAAACAAGCAAAGAAGCTGGGCACCATGGCACATGCCTGTAATCCCAGTGACACAGGAGGATTGCGAACTCGAGGCCAGAGGCAGCCTGTGCAACTTAGAAAAACCTTATCTAAAATAAAAAATAAAAATAGGGGTAAGAGTGCAGCTTAATGGTAGAGTGCTTGCCTAGGTAGCATGGGCAAGGCACAGGTTCAATGCCTCCAGTACTAAAAGAAGAAAAAAAAAAGAGAGAGAGAGAGAGATAAATGAAACAGAACGGGACAGCGGAAAGAAACTCATATAAACACCCCTTTATACACACACACAAAAGAGAACATATGATAAAAAAAATTTTGGCCAGGCTTAATGACATACACATCTGCAGCCCTAGCACTTGGGAGGCTGGGGCAGGATGACAGCTTGAGCCCAGGAGTTTGAGACCAGTAAGGGCAATATAGGTAAGATCTTGTCTCACAGAAATCAATCAATTAGTCCACCCATCTTGGAGTAGGGAAGGTCTTCTTAAGTGTAACATAAAATACAAAATACAAAGAAGACAGACTTGACAACAAAAATTTAAATTTCTGATGACAATAAATCATTGAGGAAGTTATAAAATAAATATTGAGCTTTAAGAAAATACCTGGCAAATCAATTAGGAAAAGAATAAAAAGGTATAAGATGAAACAATTGCCAGGATAGCTATGAATTGCAAAGATACAAATGAAAAATATTCCTTGTGATCGAGAAAATGCCTATTAAAACAACTTTTGGCCAGGTGCAGTGACTCACACCTATAAACCTAATGATTCGGGAAGTACAGGCAGGAGGATCACAGGTTCGGGGCCAGAGGCAGCTGCATAATTAGTGAGACCCTATCTCAAGATAAAAAAATAAAAAATGGTCTGGAGGTGCAACCCATTGCAATATATGTGCAAGACCCTACATTCAACTCCCAAGTAACCCCCAGAAAAAAACCCAACTTTTATAGGGACTACCTGGACAGAGGAAGGGGACTAGCAGGAGGAGGAAAGAGGTACAAGAGAGGGCAATGAGGAGGTGCATATGATTAAAATACCTTACGTATGAAAATTTCATAATGAAATCCATTATTTTGTACAATTAATATATGCTAATTTTTTAAAAAAGGGCTGGGGGTTAGTTCAGTTGGTAGTGTTGTTCTATGCTCTCTGAGGCCCTGGGTTCCATCCCAAGCACTGCAAAAGCAGGAGAAGGACCTGGCAGTCCACTCCCAAAAATAATCCTGAAACAATCAGCCATTGAAAACCCTATGAGAGCCGGGCAGGGTGGCACACGCCTGTAATCCCATCGGTTTGGGAAAGCGGAGGCAGGAGGATTGCAAGTTCGAGACCAGAGGCAGTCTGAGTAACTTAGCAAGACCCTGTCTCAAAAAGTAAAAAACTGGGCTGGGGGTGCAGTTCAGTGGTCCAGCACTTGCAGAGCATGCAAGTGCGAGGCCCTGGGTTCAACCCCCAGTACTGCAAAAAAAAAAAAAAAAAGAAAGAAAACCTTATGAGAGTTGCTATGATGACACCTAACAACAATTTAAAAAAGAAAAATAAATAAAACAATCTTCATTTCTCAGTACATCGGGCAGGACAAATCAGACTAGTGGTAGAACAATAGCACTCAGTCCTGGGCTCTACACTTCTTGCCTTTCTTCATGTTAACAGGAAGAAGTGTGTGGTTCTTTCACATCTTCCCTGCTCCCTCAAAGAGGGAAGTGGTATAACCAGAGGAAGAAGCAATAAGCTACAGAAAAGAAGGCTCTAATTCATTGGATTTTAATAAAATCTGACCAGGCAATTTCTTTAACGTTCTTCTATGCTAAGTTAGCTCAAGTCAATGAGCAGTATAAAAAGCTTTCATAATCTATAATTGTGTTATTCAATATAGCACTCACTATCCACATCTGACTATTTAAACATAAAATTAATTAAATTTAAATTAAAAACCAGTTATTCATATCAAGTGCTCTGTACTGGACAGCACAGATACAGAACATTTCCATTTTAGCAGAAAGTTTGACTGGACAACTTTAATAGAATATTGCTATAAACCATAATCTATCCTTTGGAAATTATACAACCAACTGTTTTGTCTCCAGTAGGTAACCCATCCACCCAGTAACAGCCTTTATATTTTTTCTCTTAAATAAACTGTTCCAAGAAGTGATACTGTTAGATGCTATCTAGATGCTATGTAAATGGGTCATCTTGATGAAAGTGTTTTCTGGAACCTTTGGAGAGAACAGCTTTCCATTAATTCCCAATAGCACACCATATCTCTCTCATCAGGGTGTGGGCAACAGTTCAAAAGGGGCCAGCTTTTCTAGATAAAATACCAGAAGTCCCCTCAGATGTCCCTACCACAGTACTGGATAACGACTAGGCTCAGAGATTAAATTTTTCTTCAGTTGGCCTGATGAGGGGCCATTTAAAATCCCTAAAAGCTGCCTGAAAGTCTGGTTGAGCCCAGAAACCAGGATGCCCAGATTTAGTAAGACCTAAGCTGCTGCCATCACATTGACTACAGGTATTTTTAGACCAGTGCTTCAAAGAGAGATCTAACATCTATGACCACCCTTCTCCCTCTATTAGTGTCTTGCCATTGAGGTTTTCAAAGTGAAAGAGGTACTGCTCTATAGTCCTCCTCTTCTGCTCCTCAAAGGCTAAGAGGGAGGAGGGCCAGGCGTCTGGCCCTCATCCTTCTAAAACAAAGGGAATGTCCACCAACTAGAATGGACGCCTGGCATGGATGAATGGGAAAAATCACTACTTCTTTCATCTTTTCTGTAAATCCTAATTCTAGAAGGGCCTACATTTCGAAAAATACTATTCATATTCCCAATAAAAAAGTAAAAAAATCCCACAATGACTTTCTCTACAAAAGCTTAACACATGAAATACATGAAACTAGAGCCAACTGGTGAAGAGCAACTTGAACTTGGTTTCTTGGTACCAACTTTGTAAAGTCCTCAATTCCACACATAGTACACAAACAGTGAAATGCCACTGTCGCTGAAAACAGCTTCATAAAAAGAGAATGCACAATTTTCAAAACTTTGATACCAACATTCTGCCACTCAGGACTTCAGAAGAACCATTCCTGCCTGGCCACCTTAAATATTTGTGGTTTCAATCTGGCAGCTTTTCTGAAGTCAAACACATACACTTCCTCAGTGTAAGACTGCTCACCATAACCGCATACCACTTTGGGAACAAGGAATTCAGGAAACTGTAACAGCATAATTAAGCTCCAACACAATTGATCTTTTGATTCCTTATCTACTTCTGAAAACTCTCTGCTGTTCCAAGTTTGGCCATCCTTCCAAAACCCAGTCAGGTCAGAAAGTGTGAAAAGCAGCAATGATGAAGTGGCAAGTTAAGCTCCTAGCTTCTGGCAGGATGCAGGATGGGCTGTTGGGGCCAAAGCTCAGCTATTCATTCCTGTAGGCCTACAACAACCCAAGAACCCACATGAGAACAGCAGGACTCTGGCTCTGCACACCACACTTTGCATGGTGTCTCCACTAGGCAGCCTCTGACAACTTTGCAGGCTTGTGAATGGATTTTCTTAAGGGAGAACAGCAGCCATCCATCTCCTCTGGACCTCGCCTTAAAATGGGTTGAAAGATGCCTGCTGCAGAGAACTTTCAGAAAAAGAATGTGTAGAGGTACTAATGTCTTGTGGTGAGACTCTCAAAGTAGGAAGACCTTCTTGTAGGCATACTCTTCCTCTCTCCAAACACACAAAACAAAGGAGAAAAAGGGGAATAGCAATGGGAGAAAGGGGCAAAGAGTGGGAAACAAATACTGAAAGGCACACTTAAGGTGCATACAGGCCACAGACATTGTCCTAAATATTCCATGTCCAGAGAAATTACACAGAGTCACACTTTTCTCCACTGAGAACATCTACCTTGGCTTCCCACATGAATAATAACTGAAATATTAACAATGGTGAAAAAGAAGAGTTTTTTTAAACATTACTTTTGCTTCTCTAATAAAGTTAGGTTCAGCATACGGACTTAAAAACTCTCTGCATCCTCAAGGGATCTGAAACCTTTCAAAACTGATGGACTTGATACATCTTCCCATGACTCCAGACACCATGAAGAAACTTCCAGTTCACCAACCTAGCCCCTGATATGGTCAAAAACCAGGACTACCCTACAGGGGATAGGAAGGGCACCATATCACAGGAGTACCCTGACCTCCCTCTAATGCACACAGATGACACAGTGTCAGGTGTCTAGAAGCCATGACTCTGTACAGAGCTGAAATCCTCCATTCTTCCCCTAGCAAAATAGAAGTCCACATAGTAGCAAGTAGAGAAAAACAGTAAATCAGCAGTTCAAAAGGCTTCCAATTCTAAAACCAGAAAAGAGGTTAGACTAGTGGGTCAAGACAAGAGTGAAACTTTCTTCTTTATGCCCAGTCAACTCTACTTCCCACAGGGATCATGACAAGAGTATTGTTTCCTGAACTCAATGCTATTTGAGGACTTCAGCACACAGGAACACAACCACTAGGTAAACATGATGACGAATGACTATAATCCCAGCAACTTGGGAGGTAGAAGCAGGAGGACTGCGAGTTCAAGGCCCAAGGTAGCCTACATAACTTAGCAAGACCTTGACTTAAAATAAAAAATGAAAAATAGGCTGGGGTTGCAGCCCAGTAGTAGAGCACTTGCAAAGTATGTGAGAGGCCCTGGGATCAACCCTTGAGTATGAAGAAAAACAAAGAATACAACTACTGATCAGAAGACAACTTACCGCCTCTCCCCATTGTGCTCAAACTTGATTCTGACGTCACTCTGCCAAAAGGAATGAGAGATAGGTTAGAGGATTCTCTGGCAAGTTACTCCAGCCATTCTCAAATAAGTATTGGGCAGTGTTTTAGTGGCATTAGGCAAACACCTAATAGCTCTAGATTCTTCACCCAGATAGGCATTCCTTTCCAATGAGTTAACAACTTCCAGTTCTAACTTGAGGGGCAGGAAAGTCTGGGGACAAGATTACCAGGTGGCTGTCCCAGCTTGGTTGCAATGCTCCGACACAACAACTTTCTAGCATTATACGCTCTATTTCTATAACAGACTCTGAAATTTTCCCTAACATATCACCTTCTGAACAGGCTAACTTTCCTTCTTGGTTGATGTGACTAAAGAGAAAAATAAATCTTCATTTTCTTTTTATTTTTCTTCCAGAAAAAGAAGCCATGCTGCTGATCTTTCTAGCTATAGACCACAGTCAGGTACTTATCCTCTTTGAGTCTAAGTTTTTCCATTTACAGGGTGGGGTTATACACTTTGCAAAGTTGCTATGAGAACTAGATGAGACACTGTTAAAATACCTGAAACACAGTAGACATTCAATAAATGGTTTTTGATTCTTCAGCTTACTGTTGTCACTTGTACCATCAATTTTTCACTATCTTTCCAAGCCTACCCAAGTGGGGTAAAGTAGGATCTTGGACAAGTTGTCTTACACGTTATGTCTACACTTGTGAAAAATGACCATCCTGGATAGCTTGTAAAGTCTGGGAAGGCAAGGATCATATTTGCCTTGTTTCTATATCCTCAGTGCCAAACAAAGGGAATGCTATGTAATGTTTGTGCTTAATAATATTTGTTAAATAAATGACTGAATTGAAGAACAGAACTGAATAAAAATGTCAGAAATAAGAGAAAGTAAGATGGGTGCGATGACACGATCCCATAGTACAGGTATTTGGGAGGCTAAAGTAGGAGTCTCGCTTAAGCCTAGGAGTTTGAGGCCAGCCTGAACAACATAGCAAGATCCCATAAATAAATAAATAAATAAATAAATAAATAAATAAATATTTTAAAAATTAAAGATAAGGGCTGGGTATGTGGCTCAGTGGTAGAGCACTTGCTTATTAGCATTCATAAGGCCCTGGGTTTGCTCCCCAGCACCACAAAAACAAAACAAACAAAAAAGTGAAACAGAAGTATTAGAAGGTTAAATAACAATAAAAGGAGAAAGAAACATTGCAAAAGGCAATCAAATAACTTGAGGGAGTTTTATTAAAAATATAAAGAAAGGAGCCAGGCACAGTGGCACACACCTGTAATCCCAGCAGCTTGGAAGGCGGAGGCAGGAGGATCACAAGTTTGAGACCAGAGGCAGTTTGCGTAATTTAGTGAGACATTGTCTCAAAAAGTAAAAAAAAAAATGGGCTGGGGGTACAGCTCAATGGTCCAGCACTTGCAGAGCATGCAAGTTGGGGGTTCAAACCCTAGTACTGCAAAAAATAATTAATTAATTAATTAATTTTAAAATGTAAAGAAAGGAAAATAGATAGTATAGAAGAAAAGAATAATCATAGAGGAAAAGAAAAGTAAGATTGTCAGCAAACCAGGAAATAATAGATGAAGGAGAAAAAAGAGTTTACAGTCAATGAAAGAAAATTATACTGAGAAAGACAAATTAATAGCCTGTGGCTTGGAAGAAAGAAGAGGGCTTCAGGGTAGCTAAAGATGAGCACATAGCACCAAGAGAACATGACAGAAAAGAAAGGGTTTGAAAGGTAGAGAGTGTTTAAAAGTCTTCTTTTTCCCAGGAGATTAGGGGTGTACAATTCTTTTCCAATCTACTGAATTAGAATGAGAATGGTTCTAATTTATACTCTAAAAATAATTGAGGGCTAGGAATATAACTCAGTGGTAGAGTGCTTGCATAGCATAGGCAAGACCCTGGGTTCAATCATTGGTTCTGCAAAAAAATAAATAAAATAAAATAAATAATCATGAAATCAATTTTAGCCACGCACGTTGGCTCATCCCTGTATTCCCAGAATCAGGAGGCTGAGGCAGGAGGATCTCAAGTTTGAAATCAGCCTGGGCTACATACCAAGTTCCAACCTCGCCTATGTATAGCAAGACCTTCTCTCAAAAAAAAAAAAAAAAAAAAAAAAGGGATCCTAAAGAGATTTCATTTATGTGAATTATATCTAGTAATATTAACCATATTAGACATTAAAGTTGGAGTTAGGCACTGTGGATCATGCTTTTCATCCCAGCAACTCAGGAAACTGAGGCAGGAAGGTTGAGAGTGTGAGGCCAGAGGTAGCCTGTGTAATTTAGCAAGACCCTGTCTCAAAAAAAAAAAAATGGGATAGGGGTATATGCAGCCCAGTGGTAGAGCACTTGCAAAGTATGTGTGAGGCCCTGGGTTCAACTCCCAAGTACGGTGGAAAAAAAAAAAAAAGAGAAAAAAAGAAAAAAAAGAAATTAAACCTGGAAATTTTATATTCTTTTACTTCATTTAAAAATAGCAATTAAAAGCCGGCTGCAGTGGTGCACGCCTATAATCCCAGCAGCTCGGGAGGTGGAGGCAGGAAGATCACAAGTTTGAAACCAGAGGCAGTCTGTCAGTCTGTGTAATTTAGCAAGACCCTGTCCCAAAAAGATAAAAAAAAAAAAAAAAAAAAAAGGGACTGAGGGTGCATCTTAGTGGTACAGCACTTGCAAAACATGCAAGCACGAGACCCTGGGTTCAACCCCCAGTACTGAAAAAAAAAAAAATTAAAAAACATTAGATATTAACATAAATAGATTTTTAGAAAAAAAAAAAACAACAACTATTTTCCAAAAAAACTAGCAAGTGATTGCAAACCTCTTTAATGCATCACTTAAGATAGCTGGATTCTTAGGCCTCATTCTGCTTTCAATCAACATTTTGTTAATAACACATATCATGTAGCCTCTGGAAAACTCCACTGTCCATTGTTAAGAGGATAAGGGTGAAAAAGGCAGATAGAATCATATTATTATTATGAAAATAGTTTTGAGACTATATACTCCCAGTGTCCCCTAAAGGGTCTTAGGAACCTCTGGAGGTCCCCCAAACCACACTTTGAGAATCTCTGAATTTGAATATAAGAATATCATCCTCTAATCCATTATCTCGCCTGCATCAGTAGCACTGTGGCATCAGATCCGTCAGGATCTCAGAAGCTAAGCAGGGCCAGGCCTGATTAGTACTTGGATAGGAGGCTGCCTGGGAACACCAGATACTGTAGGCTTGGGAGAAGGACCCAGCAACCCACTTCCAAAAATCAATCTGCCATTGAAAACCCTATGAGTAGCAGAGAAGCACCGACAAAGTGTTTCGCCTGTTGTATGTAGGGTCGCTATGAGTCGGATACCGACTCGATGGCACCTAACAACAACAACAACAACAATCCATTATCTGAAAGAGAAGGATTGGACAGGAAATAATAGATGAAGGAGAGGTTAGTGGCCCTGGAAAATCCAAGTACTAAATATCAAAGCTCCTCTGAGGACAAGGTCTGTAATGTGATAATTCTTCAAAACACAGTCCATGGCCAGATGCAGGTGGCACATACCTGTAATCCCAGTGACTCAGGAAGTGGAGGCAGGAGGAGTACGAGTTTGAGGCCAGAGGCAGCCTGTGTAACTTAGTGAGACCCTGTCTCAAAAGAAAAAAATGGCTGGGGGTACAGCTCAGTGGTAGAGCACTTGCATGTGTGAGACCCTAGATTCAATCCCCCAGCACTAAAAAAAATATACAGTCCTGATATGGCCCTCTATCTTTTCATATAACATATGGACCATTTTTTCATTAATAATACATAATAATGTTGTTGTTGTTAGGTGCCATCGAGTCATGTCCGACTCACAGCGACCCTTATAGGGTTTTCAATGGCTGATTGTTTCAGGATTACCTCAGAAGTGGATTGCCACCTCCTTCTCCCATGTTTGTAGTGCTGGGAATTGAACTCAGAACCTCAGAGCCCAACATAATAATAGTTAACATTTATTGATCAATTACTATGTTCTAAGCATGTTACATGGGGCTGGGATTTAGCTCAGTTGGCAGAGTGCCGCTCTGCAGTCTCTGAGGTCCCAGATTCGATTCCCAGCACTGCAAAAATGAGAGAAGGATGTGGCAATCCACTCCCAAGGCAATCCCCAAACAATCAGCCATTGAAAACCCTATGAGGGTCGCTATGAGTCAGATACGTCTCGATGGCACCTAATAACGACAACAAGAAGCATGTTACATATTTAATTAAAATAATTCTCATAGTAGGTACTATTATTATCCCTAGAAACAGAAGAAACTGAGATACAATAAGGTTAAGAAAGTTTCTCCAAAGCCATGGAGAATGAGGTTTTTATCACTGACAGATGCAGGGCTTCATGGAAGCACTGAAAAAAGGAAACTATCAAAGGATCTTACATATAACCTTTTGGAACTTATGAAGAGATGGAGAGGTCCCCATACTAGGGGTAATAGTAGAGTCAGAACCATGAATGGTGGGGCACCACAGGGGCAACAGAACAGAAGTGTAGGGTGTCCCTATCTGATCTGCATTCTAAGACACAAATGCATAAGTGAACAGGAAGATGGGCCAGTGCTGTGGAGAGAGTATATGGATTCAAGGTTTATAAAAGTAGCAGCCGTTTTTTCAGTCTTCTTTTTCTCCTTCCCCACAGGCTCTGGAGTATCCCAAGTGCTCACCAAATTTATAGTTCTATCTGCCCCTGCAGGTAGGTTACCACATCCTTTCACCACTCCCGCCTACAATCCAGCACAGCTGGTGCAGCTTTCGCTACTATTTTTAATTAATAGATTTTTAGAATTTTAGATCTGTGGAAAAATTAAGCAAGTAGAACAGTTCCCATAGATCCTTCTCCCCCCCCACACACACAAGGTTTCTCTATTATTAACATCTTATTTTAGTAGTTATAATTAATTAGCCAATATTGATATGTTAAGTCTATAATTTATTCAGATTTCCTTAGGTTTCTTTTCTGTTAATTTTTATCTTTTTTCATTTTTAAAAATTGTGATAAAAACATAATATTAGCTCTCATTCTTAGCTAGACAATATATTTAGATACATCTATGAAGGAATCTCTTTTACAGGACTAAAGGAAGTAAATTTATTTCATGATGGGCCACAATCCAAGCATTTTTCTACAAGAAGTTAGTCAGAAAGGGAACTGAACTTTTGGTCCAAATCACTCCTACTCAAGCCTACCCAGGCCCATGACTGTTGTTGTTAGGTGCCAATGAGTCAGGTCTGACTTATAGCAATCCTCACAGGGTTTTCAATGGCTGATTATATCAGGATTGCTTTGGGAGTGGATTGCCATGTCCTTTTCCCATTTTTGTGGTACTGGGGAACGAACCCAGGTCCTCAGAGAGTGAGGAGTGGCACTTTACCAACTAAGCTAAACCCCATCCCCAACCCCAACCAGTATAAACAAAGATGCCTTCTTTGATGCCATGCAGCTGCTCCACAGAAGGATGCAGGCTTCATGTACTTCAGGTGTGCCCAGGCTTCATACACTTCAGGTGTGCCCAGATCTGCCGCATTCCTAAATCTGAGCTTCTCCTGCCAGGCTGACAATAACAAGCCATGGATAAGGAAAGTTCAGATAAAGATGACTTTATTCAAAATTTCTTCCTGCCAACCATTCTCCTTGACCTCTCTGAGGCATTTTGCACTGGTGGCCAAGTCTTGGTCTGACTTCTGTGACTCTGTCCCAGCCCAGGGAAACTGCCTTTACTCTAACCACTTCTGCTTCTTTGTTGGTTCCTATTCTTCATGCCCTCTTTTGCCCCCCCCCCCGCATGTAACCACAGTTTCGCCTCCTTCACCCAGTATTAGGGGGTTGATCCCAGGAACTCATGAACACTAAGCAAGTGCTCTACTACTGAGCAACATCTCCCAGCCCCTTTTTTATTTTTTATTTTGAGACAGTCATCTTAAATTGCGCAGGCTGCCTCTGGCAATCCTCCACTACGACTCCCGAATCACTGGGATTAGAGGTATGCAGCATGGCGGGAGGCTGACTACAGACTTTTTACTTCCAATTTTTTCCTCAACACCTTCTCCTCAGAAGGGATGAACTTATTCAGTCAACTTCTATATAGAAGATTCTCAAATCTCTATGTCCAGTTCCAGTCTATGAAGCAAAGCTTCACCTGCCTGCCACATATTTTGAAGCAGATATGTAGTTAAGAAAATAGCACTAGAGTCAAACTGCCTGCTTTAAGTCCTGGCTCTCCAAGTTTTTCACTGTGTGACCTTGAACTTGTCACTTAGCCTCTCTGTGATTCAGTTTCCTCATCTATAAAGTGAAAATGATGACAGTATTTATCTGATGAACTTATAAAAGAATTAATTTATATAGTTCAATAAACAGATCAGAATAGTATCTGATATATAAGTGCTCAATAGATGATAATAAATGTCTATTATTTTTTAATCAAAACCGTCAGGCCAAAAGTGTTTAGAATGCACATTTAGGACTCAGAGAGGTAGTATAGAGTGTACTTTATATAACACACTACCTCTCCCCTTACTGGGGGGCAGTGGCTGCGGCAGCAAACTATGACAGAGGCTCACAAGTATTTTCTGGATTCTCCTGCACTTCCTGAGGTTAGTTTAAGGCTTTGTGCCTTGTTCTGACCAACAACTATGAAAGAACTGAGTTCTATACTCTTCTCTGGTAGCTGCATGTTCCAAGACACAGGTGATATGACCATGCAGAACACTGTCCTCCCCCTCTTCATCCTGGACACACTGTGTTAAGTCTCTGAGATCTGCAGTTTGTTAAAACAGTACGTTTGTTTTGTTACCAAATGACCTTGTTGCAAATTTTAAAAAAAGAAAAAAAGAAGAAAACTCTTTAGTTTGCAGAACTCTTTGGATTTTAAAACTGAAGATAAAGAACTATTGACCTGCAAAAAGAATGTGTGAAGTGTGTTTTGATTCAAGTTTTTTTTTCCATTGTAATCTCAAACTTAACCTAGCCATGTATGTCTACATCAACTACTCCTCTTTTTTTCTTTCTTCCAATACTGGGGGACTGAACCCAGGGCCTTGTGTACGCTTTGCAACTGCTCTGCCACTGAGCTGTACCCCGAACCCCTGTTGTAATTTCTTAAATTGAGACAGGGTGTCACTAAATTACACAGGCTGCCTCTGGCCTTGAACCTGAGTGTCTCCTGTCTGTGCCTCCTGGGTTGCTGGGATAACAGGCATGTGCCACCACTCCTGGCCAACTCTCCCTTCTCAGTGTTGCTGATTTTCTTTTTTCTTTTTTCTTCTTTTTTTTTTTTTCATTACTAGGATTTGAACCCAGGGCCTCACACATGCTACGCAAGCACTCTACCACTGAACCATGCCCCTAAACCCCCTGTGTCACTATTTCTTTCTTTGACACTACTATTCTCTCAGCTATACACACACAACCTCTGGGCTCTGCTTGATCTTTTTTTTTCTTTTCCCCCTCATATTGACTTCAAAGGCCTCCAGTATGAGACTCTGCTTCTCATCCTTTTGGACATCACTCTCATTGAGACCCCTCCCCCATGGTCATGGATTCCAAAAGGCTCCTCTGTACATCTTCTGTGCCCCACTTCCCACTCACTCCATACTTCCTCTTTAGTTTCAACCATCTTAACCACCTCTTTCACCAAGTTCCTTCCTTGTTCAAAAAGTAATCAGTGTCCGGTGCCATGGTACATGACTATAATCCCAGAGGCTCGGAAGGCTAAAGCAAGAGGATTGCAGCTTCAAGGCAAAAGGCAGCCTTGCCTTTTTTATTTTGAGACCATCTCTCAAAATAAAAAAGGGGCTGGGGGCTAGGCTCAGTAGTAGAGCACTTGCCTACCATGTGTGAGGCCCTGAGTTCAATCCCTAAATACTGCAAAAAAAGAAAAAAAAAATGTATTCTGTGATACCCTTGACCTACGGAATAAAGTCTACATTGTTTGCCATCATTCAAACCCCTCTGGAATTTAGGCTCATTCAGTTTACATAAGTAACTCATACTATTTGTTTTCAAGGGACACCCCTTTCCAACCAGATCAATGTACACCCTATTTTCTGAAATATGCCATATTCATTCCTCTCTCTAGGCCTCTAATCACCTGTTTCCTGACCTGGAGTGCATTCCTTTCTCCTTTCCACCCAACTAAGTTTTTATACATCTTTCACAGCCTGGCTCAAGTGCCACCTCCACCTGGAGTGACTCTAACTCCCTCGGCTCAAGTTTATACACCTTTCACTTTCCTGGCTTTCCACAGCACTCCTCTCTGGATCATACAACTGCGCATGATCATTCCTACTGTTGTTTTTTTTCTTTTCTTTTTCTCCCCCCGCCCCAATATTTCTCATTTCCCAGTAAAACCACATGAATCCTGGGGTACAGGGAACATGACTTACTTTTTGTGCATCTAAGAAACTTAACTGTAGATGTTATGTTGAACTGAATGGACAGGTGCCACAGCTGCTGGGAAAAAAATTCTAGCACAAAAATTCAAGTGTAGGTAGGCTGAAGTCCCCCGTCTACCACAGTTAACTGGTAAGAGGAATAGTGACAGTAATAGGGGAACAGGGCAAAATCTGAGGCTGATCTACAGATTCAAGAACTCAGCAGAAAGCTGGGCACAGTGGTTCACACCTATATTCCCACTGACTCGAGAAGTGGAGTCAAAAGGATTGCAAGTCCAAGACCAGAGGCAGCCGGCATAAGTTAGTGAGACCCTGCCTCAAAATAAAAAGCTAAAAAAGGGGGAGAGTAGCTCAGTGGTAGAGTGCTTGTAAAGCATGTGTAAGGTCCTGGGCTCAACCTCCCAGTATACCACAAAAAAAAAAAGGAAGAAAAAGAAAGAACTCAGTAAGGGCAATAGGAATAACCAGTTATCACACACACACACACACACACACACACACACACACACGTCATTAAGCAGAAATGACCTTCTCAAAATCTGTACTCTGGCTGAATATGTAATCCAAGAAAGCTCTCAAAAATCTAGAAAAACCAAACAATGTTTATTAAACAAAGGTCTGTGAACTAATTTGACCTTGCAAAGGCCTCAGTCATAATTTCTCTTCCCTGTCTCTAATTTTGTATTGCTCCCTCTTCCTTTATTTGCTGCATACTTTTGATGGCTCCTCACATCTTTGGAACTGGAGTCTTTATTTTTCCAAAGATAGTAAATAAATGAAAGAATAAGAAAAGGGAAAGAAAAATAAGTTTCATTTGCAAGTATGACTCAGGAAAGTCATAAGAGATCAATGGAATAGATGATTATAAACAAATTTTTAAAATAATGCCAGCCTTGTGTATTGCTGTCTTATTTTCAAACTGGCCAGTTGTCTTATCAACAACCCTTGAAAGGGAAAAGTCCTGAAGAGCCAGGTCTATCACAGTAAAAGCCATATGCAGTCTGCTGAATCACTGACCCTCTGAGGGGAATAGCTCCTGGAATTTTCTTCCTCTACAACTGAAACCCTGCTCTTTATAAGCCTGTAATGAAGAATGCAGCTTTTCCAGTCTGAAGCACCCACTAGTGAACATCTACAGGGTCAGATACAGACTTTAAGGCTCTATTCAACCATCTACTTAACATTAAGATTCAAAGGAAACAGCACCGGGCACAGTGGCACATGCCTGTAATCCCAGCAGCTCGGGAGGCGGAGGTGGGAGGATCGCAAATTTGAGACCAGAGGCAGTCTGGGTAACTTAGTAAGACCCTGTCTCAAAAAAAAAAAAAAAAAGGGCTGGGGACGCAGCTCAGTGGTCCAGCACTTGCAAAAAAGCATGCAGGCATGAGGCCCTGGGTTCAACCCTCCAGTACCGCAAACAAACAAACAAAAAGATTCAAAGGAAACAAGAATCCATGGAAATAAGGATCCTATTTCTTCCTCCATTGGGATTTTAAGAAATTAGACTAGATGCCAAAGTTTGCAAAAGACTATCAATCAAATAATGGCAATTCAAGAAAAGTGGAAAAACCTTAACTCTTTTAGTTCTACAACAGCAATATGCAAATTTCTCAATAGAAATTATGTTTCCCCAAAGCTCATACAAAGTGTCAGAATATAACAGAAATGATATATTATTATTTGTAATTATATAATTATTATGACTAGGAGTCAGAAGATCTGGGTTTGCTACCTGGTTTCACTGAATACTTTCGCGTAAAAGCTCCGAGAACCTTAAAGTATTATACACATGTTTATAATTGTTAATGTTGTAGAAATGTTAAATATGTTGTAATGCCGTATAAATGTTAATGTTGTAGAAAGCACTCTGGAAAATGTAAAATCCTATGTCAACATATAATTTAAAAACTCTATGACCCCTAGGCTAGTGCTCTTTTCACTACGTGGTGAGCTCCTTAGAGAACTAGCACCCATTGAAAAGCACTGTGACTTGATGAGTGCTGAAGGGGTGTTGCACATTGTGGCCTGCAAAGCCATCCACAGGTGCCAGTTATATTTAAGGCACGTCAAACATCTAAGATGTTCAGTCAGCTCTAACTATGCTTTTGGCTTCCAGGGACCTAATGTACAGAGGGAGAATACAAAGAACACAGAACCTTCCTCCTAACAAATAGTTCATATTTGAGCACCTCATTGCAGTATACTTCCATAGCTGCTTAAAATGTTTATTTGTTCCTAAATGCATTTTCTCTTACAATAAGTTACCAAGATTGTTTACTTGGGGAAGAAGATGTCTAATGCCCTGGCAAGCAGAGATCTGAGTAAAGCTTTTCAGTTCTTCCTGGCCTCAGCCCCTAAACAATTGTGTCAATGAACCCAGCTCCTCTGGCTTTCCTTGCTGTGCCAAGTTTGAGCCCCATGAGGATGTACCAATCTCAACTCAGCTTTGTAGTCACCATTGCCATTCTCACACTGAAGGGCTTTTTGCCCTTAAAACATCATTTCACTCTTGAATAAACAACCATTCCTACTAGCCAAAATACTTAGTTACCTTCAATTGTGACTGTAATTTGAATCATTAGCCCAATTTGACATTGTTGTTGTTAGGTGCTGTCGAGTCGGTATCTGACTCATAGTGACCCTTATAGGGTTTTCAATGGCTGAGTGCTTCCAGATTGCCTTGGGAGTGGATTGCCAGGCCCTTCTCCCATTTTTGCGGTGCTGGGAATTGAACTCGGGGCCTCAGAGACTGCAGCACAGCGCTCTACCCATGGGCTGGGATTTGGCTCAGTGGGTAGAGCGCTGCACTGCAATCTCTGAGGTCCCGAGTTCAATTCCCAGCACCGCAAAAATGGGAGAAGGGCCTGGCAATCCACTCCCAAAGCAATCTCGAAACAGTCAGCCATTGAAAACCCTATGAGGGTGGTAATGAGTCGGATACTGACTTGACGGCACCTAACCAATTTGACATTGGTTAGCCCAATTTGGCATCTCTTAGTCATTTAAGTGAGGTTTTGATGTCTCATTTCTCTCTCCTCAGCATGGATGTTCTAGCAGAACTGGTAATGAAAAACACTGTTTCAGCTGAGTGCCATGGCACATGCCCATAATCCCAGCCCTCAGGAGGCTGAGGCAGAAGAAAAGGCAGATGAGGTCAGAGGCAGCCTGCACAACTTAGCAAGATCATGTCTCAAAAATAAAAATACTAAAAAAGGGGCTGGAGGTGCAGGTCAGTGGTAGAGCACTTGCTTAGCATGCATAAGGCCCTGAATTCAGTCCTCAGTACTATAAAACAAACAAACAAACAACATAAAAAAGACACCAAAAACCTGTCTCACCCCTATCCCAAGCCTAAATTAACAAAAACAATAAGGATAACAATAAATGTTCATTCCCTCTGTAAATTGTAAAGGTCTGTGTTAACAGATTATGAACACTGCTAGGCTCTTTTAATTACACTAAACTATATGTCTTGCTATAAACTGTAAACACATCTCCACTATGCATTCCATCTCACTCTAGTTCTCCTAGAAATGCATTCTCTTTCTGTTTTCAAGATTTTGCTAAAGAATACCTTTCCTGGTCAGAAGCTGCTACACTTTCCCAGGAAAGATCATTCTTGACTTCATTAAGGAGAAAAACTATTTTTTCATTGCCCCCCTTTTGCGGGAGTACTGAGGGGTTGGGGCTGGGATTTAGCTCAGTTAGTAGAGTGCTGCTCTGCAGTCTCTCATGTCCCAAGTTTGATTCCCAGCACCACAAGAATGGGAGAAGGATGTGGCAGTCCACTCCCAAGGCAATCTCGAAACAATCAGCCATTGAAAACCCTATAAGGGTCACTATGAGTAGGACACAACTCGATGGCACCTAACAACAACAACAACAACAACAACTGAGGGGCTGAGCCCAGGGTGCTCCACCACTGAGCTGCACCTCAGCCCATTTTTTTTTTTTTACTTTTTGAGACAGGGTCTCGCTAAGTTACGCAGAGTGCCTCTGGTCTTGAACTTGCGATCCTCCCGCCTCCACCTCCGCCTCCCAAGCCGCTGGGATTACAGGCATGCGCCACCATGCCCGGCCTTCTTTTTACTTTTTGAGACAAGGTTTCACTAAGTTGCATAGCCTGCCTCTGGCCTCAAACTTGTAATCCTCCTGCCTCAGCCTCCCAAGTTACTGAGATTATAGGCACATGCCACAGCACCCTGCTTTCAATGCCCTTTTATCCAATATTAGCATAAAACCTTGAGATTCTATTTGTAAACAGCCACTTTAGCTCTTCAGCTTCATGTTCCCCCCAAAATAGAATCTTAAATAGGATTTCCACTGATGAGCTTATCACAAAGTATGTTGTTGTTAGGTGCTGTCCAATTGGTGGCTGACTCACAGCAACCCTACATACTACAGAGGAAAACACTATTATTGTGTTTTTCTGCTATTCTTAGGGTTTTCAATGGCTGATTGCTTTTTGGGAGTGGGCTGCCAGGCACTTCTCCCAAACCTACAGCACCTGGTATTCACAGGCGGTCTCCCATTGAAGTACTATTTAAAACCACATTTCAGCTTTAATACATAATTTGGGTCCTTACCAAAAATTTATCTTTCTCACTGCCCCTGCATATGAGCATGTTACTATGAGGCTGTTCAGAAGATCTGAGCTGCTACTACTGTACTTTTTCCTTTAAAACAAAAATAGCAACAAAACAACAACAAAAAAAACTCCTAAGGTTAATTCGTTTCCTCCATGCAACAGAAAAAAATTTGATGTTATTCAAGTAAATTGTGGTCCAAAGAGCCAGTATCTCTTATTAAGATTGCTTTTGAACAAATTGTCAATATTTTTCACAGCTTTCATAAACTCTGACTTCAACAACACAGCGGCAGGCATAGTGAAAAATCAGGACTTTTCTTAGAATAGCTTTTAGCCTCTAAGTAGAGTGCCTAAAAGGTAATCCCCACTTAAGGAACTCCCAGGGATTACCACTACTCTTCTTTTTCCAAAACTAGTCCCTTTGGGCCTTCCAACTCAAAAAAAGATCCTGCTTTCACCTACTAACTGCTATCCATGCTAACAGTCCAGTTTGGAGAAACATCAGCTAACTGGAGCAGTGTTAGCAAGCATATTCCACATAGGAAGACAGGAAGGAAAGTGAGGTCATTAGACTCAAGCCTGGGGGAGGGAACTCACTTCTGGTAAAATGCGCCTTCCCAATGTGGCTTTAAATACAAAGAAATTACAGCAAGGAAGAACTCATACAATTAGACAGAATAATATATGAAAATAGTACAAGAACTGGTCCAAATCTGTTAGTTTCCCAGTTCAATAAGATAATCACAACAATAAAATCAGTTTTCTAAACAAATCTCTCTGTTAGAATAAAAGGACGTCCCCTACCTCCAGGGTCCACAGAATTCCCAAATGCAGGAAATAGTCTGGGAGGATATATCTAGCAGACCTCAGATAGAAGTTCTAGGGTCTTATACTTTCTCTAGGATACAAGTATACTTCTGAAGAATTCGCAGACAAGATGCAAATGAGGAGAGAGTAGGTTAACTGTGTAAGAGAACCACGAGGAAGAATGTCATGGATAAATTTTCACCAAACATGTCCAACACAGCCATGATATATAGCACTGGATACCCACTAGGTAGGAAATCTCCCCATCTATCCACTCTTCTCTGCAGGTCAAAGTATCCAGGAAACAGAACAGTAAATGACACTAGAGGTGAGAAGAAGATCCTCAACAGCATGCAGTTTAAATGTTAACAAAAATAGGAAATGTCTTCTTAAAGCACATGACTCTCAACAAAACAGGCACACTCAACTACCTCAGTCAACAATGAGAAACAACAAAATCACTCATTGTTGCCCTTAGAATATATTATGTGAGACTTTAGTAAGTTTTGCCTCCTGATTATATTTTACATAAGCTAATACCAAAATTAATTAATTTTTCCTGAGTATAGGAAATTAATATTTCCTGAGTTAAGGATCATGAATCTGATCTGACAAGTAATCAGTAAAGAAAAAATATATATATATGAACACTGTCTCCATAACAAGTGAAGGAATTATTCTTATTCTCTGCTGGCATGAACAAGGCTTTGGGACTGCAGATCAGGAACCCATACCTGTTTGGTATATACCACTTACCATTTAACAGACTATGAAAGGAAGGAACCAACAGCATTGAAGCCTGGTATTAGAGTAGCCTTGGCTTCTCATATATTTCACATCTGAAAACCCCTCCCCAATAAATCTAGTTAAGCTCTACCAGAGCCATACACACCTGCCTATTTGGGTGGCCTGTGTCCTTGTTCTTCATGGTCTCATATCCAGACACCCGGGGACGTCGGCTCATCTGGAGGGCCACCAGATCCTTCATGATCGAGTCCAATGCCTCCTGTTCATCTGCATTGAAAGAGAGCACATGCACTAAGGTACATAAATATAGACTAACAAAGCATTTCCAAAAATTATACCACTAATACTCAGGGAGTGCTGCCAAGTTAAAATGACAGACCCTGAAACAATACTCACATGTAGTGGATGTCTCCCAAAGGAAGATAACTGAGGTGAGACTATGAGAATATGAATTTGTTTTTGTTTTTGTTTGTTTGTTTGTTTGTTTTTGTGTGTGTGGTACTGGGGTTTGAACCAGGGCCTTGCACTTGCATGCTTTGCAAGTGCTGAACCACTGGGCTGCACCCCCACCCCATTTTCTTACTTTTCAAGACAGGGTCTCATTAAATTACGCAGACTGCCTCTGGTCTCAAACTTGGCTGCCTCCAGAGCTGCTGGGATTATAGGTGTGGGCCACCGGGCCAGCTTGAGAATTTGAATTTCAATGGATTCTTAACAGTCCTCTAATTCGATTTCAGGCAATAATATTTACCAATTGATTGCAACTAAAGGAGGTACTCAAACAAAGCAGTTTGTCCAGTGTCAGAGAAACACAACCAGGAAACAGATGAAAAGTTGGAGTAAAGAACACAGCACAGTATAGTAGGGTAGTGAATAAAAGATAAATTTAGAGAGAGCAAATTATGGGACAGAGTCAGTACCAGACCTCTACTTTCTTCCTTCCTTCTGTCCTTCCTTTCTTTCTTCCTTTCAACAGTTTTGCTATATAGCCCAAGCAACCCTAAAATTCAAAATCCTCCTGCATCAGCCTCCCTAGCACTGAGGAGTGCTGAGATTGCATGTGCCTGCCATCACACCCAGCCAGATCTATTCTTAAAGCACCATATGTAGGAGAGCATATATTAAAAGGTACCAAACAAGTACCTCAGGTAGCTGCTTTGAACAGAAGTTGTTCTACAAGCCTAGCCTTTGAATGTTGGCCTGCAATTCTTTACAAGTTTATGAGCCTTCTGCTTCCCAAAGGGAAGTCAAACAGCATTTCTATTGTTTTTCTTCCCTAACTGGCTCTATCTTACTGGCTTTACTTTATATTCCCTTGTCTTGAAATAGCATCAATTACTAGAGTTCTCATATACTGAAGACAACTGACCAAAACCCAGAACACAAACCAGCCCATTCCAAGTTTTACAAAATTCTCCCAGGTCTTTCAAGAGGTCTTTGTCCATTCAAATAACATTTAGCGGTTGAAAACAAATCTGTGGATCTGGAAGGGAATCTGAGGAATGAGTTGTTATACTTGCTTTGGTGACAAGTGAGTCACTTGGGGACTTGAGACATACCTTTAAAAGAAGTAAGTATAAAAGACTCCATTTAAATGTAGTACCTATCTTTTGCCCCTTATTCTTATCCATTAGAAATATTCTATTACTCTGTGGAAAGTAAAGAACTGCATGGATCTAGTCTCTTCTCCTACATTATGTGACTCTCCCTTCTTCCTAGGCCAATCTGCTCAGATGTCCATTATGCCCTCTGAACAGGTATAAGAAAGGAAAGCCAAAGTTGCTGATAAAGACCTTTTTGCATACCAGGGACCATGGCACATATCTGTAATCCCAGTGACTAGGGAGCCCCAGGCAGGAGGATCGTGAGTTTGAGGTCAGGGGCAGCCTGCACAACTTAGCAAGACTATCTCTAAATAAAAAATTAAGAGGGGGTGGGGGAAGACATGCTTTGCTTGTTCAGAAAAGTAAAATTACATGTAAAACTTGCAGGAAAACTCAGTGGCAGAATGCTTGCAAAATATGTATGAGACCCTGAGTTCAGCCCCCCAATACTGAAAAAACAAAAACAAAAACAAAAACAAAAACAAAAACAAAAAATCTTGCAGGAAAAGAATACCTTCCCATATCATACTACTATAAAACATACACAATAGCTGGGCAAGTGGCATACATCTGTAATACAAGCACTGGGGTGACTGAGGCAGGAGAATCATGGATCATGAGTTTGAGGTGAGCTGGGCTACATAGTAAGACCTTGTTTCCATTAAAAAAAAAAAAAAAGGAAATCTAGTGCAACATAGTTCTAAGATTGAAAGCATTCAGCAAAGGGGACAACAAATGAGGAAGAAGTGGGTATCTCTAAAAATGCATTAGTTAAAATAAAAGCACATTAATCCCACTAGTTATGTTTTCTAGCAATTTCCCTCCCCGAAGTGTCTGTCATCTTGTAGTGCTGTGGGGACTTGCAGGTTGCTGTGATGCTGAAAGCTATGCCACTCGTATTTCAGATAGGAGGAGGGCCACCCATGGTACACAGGTTTCAGCTGAGCTTTCAGACTAAAACAGACTAGGGAGAAAGAACCCATAACCCACTCCCAAAACAATTAGCCACTGACAATCCTATGAATAGCAGAGAAGCACTGTCAAATATTATTGCTGTGGTTGAGTTAGGTCCTACCCATAATGACCCTAGCACCACAGAACAAACACTCTGCAACACTGTGCCATGCCTGGCACTATGTCAGTGCTTCTCTGCTATTCACAGGGTTTTCAACAGCTGATTGTAGTGGGATTGCTTTGTGAGTGGGCTGTCACATCCTTCTCCCATTTTTGCAGTGCTGGGGATCAAACCCAAGGCCTCAGAGAGAACAAAGCAGCACTCTACCAACTGAGCTAACCTCCAGCCTTTCTATCAAATATAGTGCAGGAAAAAGAGCCACCCAGGCTGGAAGGCATTCAGGAATGACTGGGGAAGAGTTGCCTCCTCAAAGTAGAGCTGACCTTAAGGGAATGGAGTAATGCCCCTGGCATCTTCTCTTGCTGATGTGGAATGACGCAAAATGAGAAGAAACATAGTGGATTCAAACAATGGGTTCAAACAAAAAGATCATGTGGATGGCACACGTTGGGTAGTGGTTGGTTATACTGTACTTAGAGTAACTATGAGTAGGCTCCAACGCAAGGGCACCTACCAGCAGCAATTTCCCTATGTTGTTGTTGTTGTTGTTAGGTGCCGTCGAGTCGTGTCCGACTCATAGCGACCCTCATAGGGTTTTCAGTGGCAGATTGTTTCGGGATTGCCTTGGGAGTGGATTGCTACATCCTTCTCCCATTTTTGCGGTGCTAGGAATCGAACTTGGGACTCCAGAGACTGCAGAGCGGCGCTCTACCAACTGGGCCAAATCCCAGCCAATTTCCCTATAGGTTCCTTAAAGAAAGAGAGTTTGAGGGTGGGGATATAGCTCAGTGGGGGAGGGGGAGAGAATTTGCTTGTTTTACTTTGTTTTTTTTTTTTTATCCTCACAACCAGTATTTAAAAACTAGAGCATGGGGGTAAGAGTACTGCTAACTGGTAGAGTGCTTGTGTGGCATGTGGAAAGCTCTAGGTTCAATCCTCAGCACCGCAAAGACAAAAAGAGCAAGAGGGGAAAAAATTTCAGTTGTCTCAACTCAGATATTGAACCAAGATGAATATAATACACGTACACACGCACATTTGATTTGATAATTTTCAAATCATATGCACAAATATGACTGGAGAAATCATTTCAAATTCTGCATATAAGATGATGCTATTGTAAGAGCTGGGAGAAGGACCTGGCAACCCACTCCCAAAAATCAATCTGCCATTGAAAACCCTATGCACACCAGAGAAGCACTGACAATAGCGTTTCCCCTGTTGTACAGAGGATCGCTATGAGTCGGATACCGACTCGACGGCACCTAACAACAACAACAAATTGTAAGAGCTGGTTTATCAGGTTGACAAATTCTGCTTCCAGGAAGCTAACAATTCCGGGCATTACTTAATGGATTAACTTGTTTGGTAGTTCTAGCACTGAGAACACACTGGGGGAATAGTTTGGCACTATCACCTGAAATCTGGAACAACAGACAGAAGTGAAGCAAGGTTATGAATATGATTTTGTACCAAAGTCAAACATGTAACTAGAAGCAGACGAGTTCTTCAATTGGTACTTCTAACTGAGGACGTAGATACAAACAGAGAGTCAAGTGGCTCTTTTAGACACTTCTTCCTGGATTGAGAATTTAAATTATCAGCACTCCCTCAGTGTGGAATTCCTTTAAAAACAAACAAACAAAATTTTAAAAACAACAGCTTTCTTAGAATGCAGCAGTCAGGAACAAGAACTTTGAATCAGAAAGACCTAAGTTCAAGGAGGCCTTGAGCAAATCATATGTTCTCTCTAAATCTCAATTTCTTCATCTGTAAAATGAAGGTAGTAAAGTATCATTTCATAGAGTTGCTGTGAGAGAGGAGGAGAGAAGGGAGGGGAAGGGAAGGAAGGGGAGGGGAGAGTTGGAGAGAGAAAACTTATTTCTCATGCACTTAATTCTCATGGTACCCACCACTTAGTAACACTTAAAAAATGTTGGCTATTATTATCATCAATAGGAAAAGGTCAATGGAAAAAGACTGGAGGGTACTTAATATACCCTAGTACTTAATTTTATTTCTGAATTTTTATTAATCATTAACAACCATTTACTGAATATCATGCATTAAACATTAGAAAGTTTTAAAAGCTATTCAAGGTATTCAAATTCTAGGGGTAAAAGGATAAACAACACACAGATAAAAAAGTAGTCTACCCAGAGACTAAGGAGGCAGAAGCAGGAGGATCACAGGTTCAAGGCCAGAGGCAACATAGCAAGACCCTGTCTCAAACTAAAAATAAATAAATAAGGGCTGGGAATGTGGCTCAGTGGCAGAGCACTTGCCTACCATATGCAAGGCCCTCAGTTCAACCTCTAGTATGGCAAAATTAATTAATTAATTAATTTTTAAAAAGTACACTAAAGCTGGGTGTTGTGGTGAACACCTATTATCCCAGCACTTGGGAGGCTGAGGCAGGAAATTTGAGGTCATCCTGGGCTACACAGCAAGACCCTCAAAACAACAACAAAAAGTACACTAAATTAGACAATATCCAAACCAGAATACATACATACAAGTGTGCAAAAATATATTTTAGGGCTGGGGGTGCAGCTCAGTGGTAGAGCAAAAGCATGTGGGAGACCCTAGGTTCAATCCCTACTACCACCAAAAAAAAAAAGAAAAAGAGAAAAAGGAAAAAGAAGTGTGTGTGTGTGTGTGTGTGTGTGTGTGTGTGTGTGTGTGTGTGTGCGCGCGCACATATATATATATATATATAGAAATAGGGCTGGAATTTAGCTCAGTTGGTAGAGCGCTGTGCTGCAGTCTCTGAGGTCCCGAGTTCTATTCCCAGCACCGCAAAAATGGGAGAAGGACCTGGCAATCTACTCCCGAGGCAATTCCGAAACAGTCAGCCATCGAAAACCTTGAGGGTCGCTATAAGTCGGATACCAACTCGACGGCACCTAACAACAACAACAACAACAACAACAACAACAACAATATATAGAAATATGAGTAGCAAGGTATAGCTGATTATACATAATTGTTAACAGAATAAAGATTTTTGTCAAAGATTCTTTCAGAAAAGCAAGCTATTCCAGCTATGCCAGACAGCTTACAAACTAAACTGAGAGGAAGAAAGGAATTGAAGAATAAGCAAGTAATGGATAGGGGGACTGATCAGTGAATAATTGTAACCAAGTAGATTGGGAAGAAGAGAAGATGGCAAAGAATCCAAGATGACTGGGAAAAACAAGAATGACACCACAGAGACCAAGACCAAAGAACAGTAATGACAGCATGAGCCAGGCAAGTCCAACAAAATGGCAGAGGCAGAAATAACTTTAAAGGGAATCAAGAAGCTGGAGATTAAAAGAAAATTGGAAGTAACAGAAATCAACTGTCTATAAGCCAGGCATGGTGGTACATGCTTGTATTCCCAGCACTCAGGAGGCTGAGGCAGGATGATCAATGTGAGTTCAGGACCAGCCTGGTCTATATAACAAGTTCCAGGACACCCTGGGCTACACAGTGAGACCCTGTCTCAAAAAAAGAAAAAGGAAAAAATGAAAAGAAATCAACTATTTATTTGTAAACTTTATACATGAATACATTGAAGAGAAATAATATGTTATAACCTTGAAAAGATTTCCTGAGGACAGGGGTGTTCTGACACACTTAAAAGCTACCAAGAATAAGCACAAAGAGGAAAAAGTTAATTCTACAGAATAAGAAGTTAGGAAGGGGAGGACTATTCATGGAAAATAGAAAAGGAGTGATCTATGAAACAAGGATTAGAATTTAGGCTTAAAAAGTAGAAGCTCATTCACAATTTAAACAGACAGCTTTTTGTAATTTCCCAGTGCCATGTACTTTTTTCTTCTTGTATACCCTGACCTATAGTAGGGGAGTGCCAGGCAACATACTCTTCTCTCCTTAGCTCCAGCAAGGAAGTCACCTTTCCAGATGGAGCCATTTCTTCTCTCTGAAAGAAGAGTCATAAGGCACTTCCCATTTTTGAGTTTCTTTGGCTAAAATCCAGAACATTTGCCAGAAGTACCAGCCATCCAATAAATATTGTCATCCTGAAAGCTGTCTGTATACTATGCCACACACTTGCACTTTTCCATATATACAAATTCTCAAAGTAATATTTTAATTTTTGCTTTTATTTAACTACTGATGTTATTTCTTCATCTTGCCAAAGCTCTATACAGCTCTGCCAGATCATGTGATCACATTGCTTACCCAGAAAAGTCTGTGCTTCAGAATGTCCCTAAGTCAGATTTTACTCTTTCTCTTGATGATATCTCACTTCTACTGTCTCCACTTTGACGATAGCCAGGCAAAATCATTTTACAATAAGTAGGTATGATAAGGCCCAATCATCAATTCAGAAGGAAATTTTCTCTTCAAGAATATAGTTGATTGAAACTGTGCTAGATTTCAAAGTTAAACTCTGATG
The DNA here is from genome assembly GCA_007922755.1 of Pedetes capensis. Taxonomy (NCBI): domain Eukaryota; kingdom Metazoa; phylum Chordata; class Mammalia; order Rodentia; family Pedetidae; genus Pedetes; species Pedetes capensis. The sequence continues at coordinate 383,637 of VMDO01000032.1, forward strand.
TTTATTTTTCTGTTTCTAGGATATATAATGTTGTTGTTGTTGTTGTTGTTATTGTTGTTAAGTGCCATCGAGTTGGATTCAACTCATAGAAACCCTATATACAATAGAATGAAACACTGCCCAACACTATGGCAGGCACACTATCTTTTTATGTTTAAGCCCATTTTTGCAGCCACTGTGTCAATCCATCTAGGTGAGAGTTTTCATTTTTTTTGTTGACCCACCACTGTCCCAAACATGATATCCTTCTCCAGGGATTGGTCCCTCCTGACATGTCCAAAATAAGCATTTAATATTAATTGATGTTTCAAAATTTTAAAAATACACATTATACACTAAATCACTGCCTCTTCATAAGAATCCAAATATATCACCATTATACATTATTTTATATGTTATTTTAATATGTGATGAAACTAACCTAAAGGACTGGAGACTGTAGAATTGTGTGTCAATCTGTAAATACAGACCTGTTCTCTCTTTCCTGTGTACTTTTACACACTTTTGATGAAGTACCGACAATCCCTTTTTGCACTGACTAGGTAAACATCCCTAATCTAAAAATTCAAAATCCAAAACAGATTAGGGATGCTCAACCAGTAAAATCTATGCAAATATTCCAAAATTCAAAAAACTCTGAAATCTGAATCACTTCTGACCTCAAGCATTTTGGATAAAGGATATTTGACCTACATTTATTTACATGTTTTTGCCTTACTTTTCTTTTTTTTTTTTTTTTTTTTTTATTAGAAATTTTTAATGTACATCATGCCTTACTTTTCTTAACTGTAACTTCTTAGTACAGGATGATGCAGGTTCAGAGCTTAATACTACACTTGGAACACAGGAAGCATTGAACAAATGGGCAAAGATAAATGGGTAGTTTACATAGACTGAGGAAAATTGCTTCTTATCCTCTGTGTATTCCCCTAAATAAAGCTCAGTTGGAGGAATATTTACTTTTTGCAAATGCCTAAATTCAGTTTTAAAATTCAATAGTCATTTTTTAAAGTATCAAAAATCTGTTCAATATAGACATTGATTTCTTAAATTGTACTTTAAGTTTCAATCAAAATAGTTGCTGCCAGGTGCCACTCAGTGATTCAGGTAGCAGAGGTAGGAGGATTACAAAGAAGGCACAGGTAGGAGGATTGAGGCCAGATGTTGTTGTTGTTGTTAGGTGCCGTCGAGTCGGTATCTGACTCATAGTGACCCTCATAGGGTTTTAAATGGCTCACTGTTTTTCGGGATTGCCTTGGGAGTGGATTGCCAGGCCCTTCTCCCATTTTTGCGGTGCTGGGAATTGAACTCTGGACGTCATAGACTGCAGCACAGTGCTCTACCAACTGAGCTAAACCCCAGCCCCAAGGGGAGCCTGAATAACTGAATTAGACCCTGTCTCAAAATAAAAAGCAAAAAATGGGCTAGGAGTAGAGTGCAGTGGCAGAGCATTTGCAAAGCATGCAGAAGACCCTAGGTTCAACCCCCCAACAACAACAACAACAACAACAACAACAACAACATCGTTTCTAAACATTCTGCATCTACACAGGTGGTTAGATTGTACCTAAACTGAATTGAGCCTGGTCTTACAGGGAACTCCCAAGAGCCTTGGATACCTACAAACACAGACTATCTGTAAATCACAATGTTTCTGACTTCAAACTAAATTGTCAACCCTGAAACAGACCATTTTTAATCCTGTACTTAGTTCACTATAGATTCTTGTAACATTTCCAAATTGTTACATATTTTTCAGTAATCTACCCCACTAAATTTCAGGTTGCATTTATAAAAAGAGCAAATAAACACTAGCAAATCAGTCCCATGGGCTTTTTGTTTGTTTTGTTTTGTTTTGCTTTACTACTGGGGGTTGAACCCAGGGCCTCACACATACTTTGCTAGTGCTCTACCACTGGGCTGCACTTCCAGCCCATATTTTGTTTGTTTTTATTTTGAGACAGGGTCTCACGAAGGTACAAAGGCTGCCTCTGGCCTCCAACTCATGATCCTCCTGCCTCAGCCTCTCAAGTCACCGAGATTACAGGAGTATACCACTGCACCCAGCTGGTCTGAGGTATTAACAGTACTTGTGACTATAATTAACTAAAACTGGCAAGAAATTCTAGTGTGGACAAGAAAAAAAAAAACAGGCAATTCAAATTTTAATAGTCACATAGTATCAAAGCCAAAAGAAAAAAAAAAAAAGAATATTTCCTATTATTTACCAGAATAAGTGTAGTTTCCACCAGAAATTTACTGGGGCTACCAGCCAATATAAAATCTGACCTGTTTTTATTAACAGCCCAAGTTGAGTCTGGGCTACAGTACAGAACAGCTCAGGAAAATATGACAATTAACCAAGGAAACTGCAAGGGCAGGGAATCAAATTAGTTTTAGTCCTTTCCTCATTGGGTTGCAGATTAAGTGTAACTAAAATATCAAGGAGTCTGTTTCTCTTTTATCAAATTCTTGAGTTTGTTTGTTTGTTTGTTTATTAGGTGCTGAAGACTGAACCCAGGATCTCATGCTTGCTAGCTGAATTTATTTGGAACTACAACAACCAAAACAAACTAACAAGAGATTTGAATTTTCATCATTTATACTACCAAAATGGAACTAGTATTTCAGGGTGATTGGGTGTGTCTGTGTGTCTATATATCCTTGCTGAGCTCTATACAAAGTAAATAAAAGAGTCAGGTGTCTTGGAAAACTATTAATAATTATCAATATTAGCTCTAAGAAAGCCAGGGATTGGTTCTTAAACTAGCTTGCCTAATATACTGCAGACCAATCAAGTTAATTCCCCTTTCACTGTCTCAAGTTTTTTCATGTAAAAGTGTCCTGGGAACAAATGACAAGATACCAAGTCCTGGTCCTTTTTTCTTTGGGGCTCTAGATCTACCTATATAGTTCTTTCCTCCCCAGCACTGTCTCCCCATATACTCAACCACTTAATCTTTTAAAAAATATCTTGAAATGTGAAAACAGGCTCCCATCTACTTTAATATTAGATAATGAAATGAAGCTCTCACATCTGGGCACTCTTACTACTTTTGCACTCAAACTATGAAGTGGGAAGTGTGCATACCCTACAGTATTTCACACTCCTCTTTGGGACTTAAATTAAGGCTGCCTCCACAGGACAAGAGGAAAGGCTTCTTAGAAAGACTATCACAACACAGGTCCGTAATTCAATTCAAAGGATTAGTTCAAATTCTGTAACATAAGATGTTTGAAGCCTGAGAGAACAAAAAGAATTCTGTGACCTGTTTATAGTAAATGTTCAATAAATGTTTGTTGAATTACATATTTAAATACCAGTCCTTATTGGGTCCCTTTTATGCCCAACTTTCATGGGAGACCTCCACAGGAGAATACATTTCTGAAGTACAACATGGGAAGGAAACAGTAAACCCAGCAAATGAATAAACCCTTCCCATATTGTATGAAGGGCAGCATGCGATACAAGACAATTCATTTAACCCCAGAGTGTGGAGATGCTCACAAATGAGTAGCTGGCCAATGTGACACAGCACACACTTAACCTCCTATAAAAAAGACTTGACCTTGCTATAGGGTAAGCAAGTATTAATGTTCCCTCTTCCTGAGGCACTTCACAGAAGCAACGAATGGTTTTGCAAAGGATTCCTTCTTCACTGAAGTTTATTCCTTTATTATTCAGGTCAAAACCAAATATTTTGCAAAATTTGAGATTAGGGACAAACAGCATCACAACACCTGCCCAAAAGGAGAAGCCAAGTACACTTAAAATGTTACTTGTTCCTTAATCCAGCTAATAGTCATTTGTTAAAGTACTAAAAACGATGTGAAATATAATTCAGTTCAAATGCAGCGTGTGGAAGACATTAAAAATTTAGATGACATCTTTACCGCAGAAATTGCAAATATTGACAAAAAGGAAACGGGTTCATGGAGATTCTTTTGTGCAGCGAATATTTCCTTCAAAAGTTACATAATTACAGGGATACCGTAAAACGACATATTATTTGTAAAAAATCCTGCAACTGGATTAAAAAAATAAAGGATATATCCTATCACCCGAAATACCCGACCATTCTTAACCCCCAGCAATCTGCATGTGGGAAGGGCAGCGCGCATTCCTCCACCGCACGGCTGATAACGCAGAGTCGCATTTAATCACCGCGCCGCGGGTTCCCGCACGCCCTGCCCCCTGCGCTGGGGCGCTCGCAGAGCTCAAGCGCAAGCCTCGGGAACTCGCACAGGCCGGCCTGTGTGAGCAAAGGGAAGGAAATGACACAGGCAGGAAAAAAAAGCAAATCAAGGAAAAGACACAACAGCAGCTGGGCCTGCACCAGGCTCCAGCCCGGGCCCCACACTGAGCTCCCGCTCCCCCGCCCTCGAGCTCGCGGGCCGGCTCGCTGGGACCGGGGAGGGCGGCCCGGCGGAGCCCGACCCTCGGTCTCGCCGCCGCCTCCTCGGGACGCGCCCTCGCGCCGCCCGGGAAGGGGGCTGCCGAGAGGGCTCCGCCGGCAGGGCCGTCCCAGAGGGTCCAGGTGTCCAGACCCGGGCTGGGCCGTGGCGCCGCGAGCAGAGGTCCGGAGCCCCCGGCCAGGAGGGCTGTCCGCGCCTGTCAGGCGGCAGCCCGGGGTCCTCCTCCCCTCAGCCCGGGGCGGGGCATCGCGAGGCAGCGCGGGCACAGGCCGGGGCGGTGGCGACACTCACCCATGGTGGCGATGGCGGCGGCGGCGGCTCAGGCCCTGGAATGTCACCTCCGCAGCCGGGACTGCATGCCGGGAGCACGGGCGGCGGGGACGGCAGCGGGCCTGGCTGGGCGCGGGGGCCGCGGGCTGCGCTGGATGCGCTCGGGGCCCCCGCCGCCTCCCCAGGCTCCGGCTCCGGCTCCGGCTCCGCCCGCGGCCGGGCGCTGTGGCATCGGCAGGGTGACCCGCTACATCCCCGGCGCTCCCGGGCTCGGCCCAGCCCAGCCTCGGCTGCGCCGCTCGGCCCGCCCGCCAGACCCTCAGTCGCTCTGTCGGGCCACCGTTCTCCACCTCACAAACGCTCCGAAAAACAAACCACTGGTCGCGCAGCTCGCCTCCGGGTCTGTCACTCAGGCCAGCGCCCGCCAATCGCAGGCAGCCGCTGGACCTTTATACCGCCCCACTCACCTCCCCAGCCAATAACCAGGAGGAAGTGGGCTACCCCCACCGGCTCCTCCTCCTGCTCTCTCCCAACACCCTAACTCTCAGCGGCCGGCTAATCATCGGCACCACACGATAAACCAGTCCCGCCTACTCTCTGAGGATGCGAATTGGCGAAGCCAACACGGTTTCCGAAGGCTGTCTAGCACCTGCCAATCATCGAGGCAGCGCCCGGTTCCTTGAGCTGTTAGCCAATCATGGAGAGGGTTCTGAGCGCCCGCCTCCGCGCGTCCCTCACTGGCGCTCTCTCCCTCTCCCCAGGAGGTGGCGGTTGCTCCAATCACTGTTCTGGCTTGAGGCACGGTCCACATTCCCACCTCCAGTCTGTCACCTTAGGCCCGGCGAGCGGGCGGGCTGGCTCGGTTCCCTGTCAGCTACTCTGGGCCTGGAGTCAGGGGAAAGTAGCTGTAGAGGCCCTCGGGCCTTCAGCCCTCTGGTTTTTCAATGGCCCCCGCGGCCCAAGCCGTTCCAGAGGCCAGTGTCCTGCTCTTCCCGGTGCCCAACACCGGGCACGTGATAAGCAGGAAGGGTCTGGCTTGGAGTGCTTCCCAACGTGTGGCCACCTCTGCCGCCCGATCTCAGGGTTAGTCCTCTGGGCCAGACATTGCTCTTGCAGAGGGAAGGGCGGCCTCCCTGGGTCTCACACCTCCGGGGCCACACCTTGGGTCTTGATTCCTTCGGACCAGGGGCCTCTCGGAGTGCTGGAATGTGGGTCCCCCCCCCCCCCCCCCCCGCTTGTGTAAATTCTGCTAAAGATGCTTTCAGAAAATATTCTTTCTTATTTATTTATTTATTTATTTATTATTATTATTATTTAAAGACAATGTCTCACTATGTTTCCCACGCTGGCCTCGAACTCACGATCTACCTGCCTCATTATCCCAAGTGCTAGAATTACAGGAGTGCACCAGCCCGCCCTTGCCTCATCAGAGTTTATCATCTAACGTTGTTAGGCCCTCCAGTCGTTTCTGACTCATAGCGGCCCTCATAGGGTTTTCAATGGCTGGGTGTTTGGGGATTGGGGGAAAAGCTGTGGCAAAAGATCTCTTTAGAGTATTGAAAAGTAAAGATGTCACATTGAAGACGAAGGTGTGCCTGACTCATGCCATGGTGTTTTCAGTTGCATCATATGGTTGTGAAAGCTGAACACTCAACAAGGGAGACAGGAAAAGAATTGATGCTTTTGATTTATGGTGCTGGAGACAACTATTGAATGTACCATGGACTGCCAAAAGAACCAACAGATCTGTCCTAGAAGAAGTACAACCAGAGTGCTCCTTGGAAGCAAGGATGGCTACACCGCGTCTTACATATTTCAGACATGTAGTCAGGAGAGACCAATCCCTGGGAAAAGACATCCTGTTTGGAAGAGTGGCAGGTTATCGGAAAAAAAAGAAAACCCTCCACCAGATGGATTGACAAAGTGTCTGCAACAATGGGCTTGAACCTAAATAAAATCTTGTGCCTGGCACAGATTCGGGAAGTGTTTTGATCTGCTGTGCACAGGAAATGCGACCCAACTCAAGGGCACCTAACAATAACAACAAACCAGCATGCCTGCAGGGCAAGTTTCTCAGCAATAGCTTCTTTTTTGTAGTTACAAAAGCAACAACAAGTTTTGTTTGTTGCAGTACTGGGGGTTGAACCCAGGGCCTCATGCTTGCTTTGCAAATGCTCTACCCCTGAATTACACTCCTGGCCTTTTTTTTTTTTTTTTTTTTTTTAAACAGAATCTCACCAAGTTGCATGTGCTACCACACCTGGCTAAGCAACACAAGTTTTTCATAAAAGAAAAAATTTTTGAAAAGTCCAGAAAAGCATAAAGAAAATAAAAACCCCATCCTAGAGATAATCTTAATTTTATCTATTTCCTACCTAGATACACAACATTTGACAAAAATGGCTTCATATTGTTTTGTGGTGTACTTACATCTTATTACAAGTGTTTTCCATTGCCATTAAATATTGTTCCAAAACAATTGTACTGGCTGCATGATAGTTCAAAATAGAGTAACTGTAATTAACTTCCCCAACCCTCTCCATTGTTCAACAATGATTCCAAGCTCATCACAGTTAATGTGGGCTCCCTTCCTCTGGCCACTGTTCTGGTGAAATGTGTCACACTTCACGATAATCTTCCTCGGCTGCCATTTTGAATTGTCACCTAAGAACCCCTTAGTGGTGGCTTTGTCTTGGGTATGAAATCCCTTAAGAATTAATTATCTCTGGCAATCCCCTTTCTTCACACTCACCTCCTAATATTTAATCAGCACCCCCCCCCGCCCCGCCCTTCCTGCTACAAGCTTTCAAGTCTCATATTCCTGCCTGATTATGTCCCCACCTAATTTATTGAAGCTCCTTTAATGGAATAGTCGCTTTTCTGGGAAGGGGAAAAAAAGATGGAAAAATATTTACCAATCATTTACTATAGGCCAGGCATAACATCTCATTTAATCTTTCCAATAACTGAGGTAAAAAAATTTTTTTGAGACAAGGGCTCAACTAGGTAGCTCAGGCTGGCCAACTTGGGATCCTCTTGGCTCAGCCTCCCCAGTGCTGGGATTACAGGCATACCTGGTTTACTATTGGCATTTAAATGACCAAAGTGAAGCACATAGATTCTGCCATGTCCAAGAGCAGAGGAGCCAGGGTTCATACCAGGTCTGTCTGACTCTTAAAGGCCATATTCTTGTAGTAGACCAGTGTTTCTCAACCCTTCCTGCCCCATCTATTATCCATCCCTGCCAAGAGAAACAATTAAATTTATTTAAATTTTATTTTTGTGGTGCTAGAGATGGAAGCCAGTGCCTCACACATGCTAAGTAAGCACTCTACCACTGAGCTACATTCCTTTCCTGAAAAATTTAAGTTACTTAATTAAATTCAAATTCTGGCTGGGTATGGCAACACAGGGATTTGGTAGGCTGAGGTAAGAGAATAGAGAGTTCCAAGCCAGTTTGCCTTACATAGTGAGTTCAAAGCCTACCTGGGCCACCTAGGAAAACCCTATCTCAAAACAAAAACAAGCCAGGCATGGAGGCACAACCTAATAATCCCAGTGACTCTGGAGGCAGAGACAGGATAGAGTTGGAGGCCAGAGGCAGCCTGCTCCATTTAGCAAAACTTTGTCTCAAGACAAAAAATAAAAAAGAGGCTGAGGGTGCAGCTCAGTGATAAAGCGCAAAGTATGCACGAGGCTCTGGGTTCAGCCCCCAGTACAGAAAAAAATCAGTATAAAAAAGTTACACATTTATGCCAGTGGAACTCTAGTATGTACTCCATGGCCTATATCTGAAGGTCCAATCAGCAGCTTCTCTTGGAATGTCTAACACACACTGCCAATTTAACATACTCTACACAAGAACTGTTTTTTTTAATTTCTTTTGTTTGTCTGAGATAGCATCTCACTACACAGTCCAGGCTGGCCTCCAACTCTTGATCCTTCTTCCTCAGCCTCATAAGTGCTGGAATCATATGCCAGCTTATACAAGAACTCTTGATTCCTCTCCCTTGTACTCAAAACCTGTGTATCTCTGTTCTAAGGGTTAAAGTACAAACCTAGCAGGAATCTTTCCTGATTCTCTTTCTTCTCTTTCTCTAACACACATCTATCCAAACATTCAGGAAATCTCCTCAGCTCTTGTTTCAAAACATGTCTGATCTATCCACATCTCACCACCACCGAATCCAGACCACCTCCATCTCTCTATTGGATAATTATTCTAGCCTCCTATCTATAGGCCCAATAGGAGATGGCCCCAAACATCCTCTCTAAACTCTTTTACCACTCTCTCCATCATTGTCTTCCAGTCACCCTGATCCTTCTTGTCATACTTTGAACCTACCAAACTTTTTACCCCAAGATCTTTGTACTTGTCATTTGTTCTGCCTAGAATGATCTTCCTCGAGGGGAATTTCTTCATTTAATCCAGGTCTCAAAGTAAAAAATTTTAAAAGGGGGCTGGGGATGCAGCTCAGTGGTAGACCACTTGCCTAGCGTGCACAAGGCCCTGGGTTCTACTCCCCAATACTGAGGGAGAAGAAAAAGACAGAAGCTGTCATTCTGGGGGTAGAGCTCAGTAATAAGAGTGCTTGCCTAACAAGTGCAAGGCCCTAGGTTCAATCCCCAACACAGGGTGGGGTGGGGGGGAGCTATCATTCAAATTGGCATACCTACCATCTTTCATAGCACATCCAAAAAATAGAAATATGTACGAATGAATGTCAAAGAGGGATGCTAGTAATTGAAGGCAATTTCCATAAGTGTGTCCTTGCTTATATATTTTATATTCTTTTCCTATGTTGCTTTCTGGGCTGAGGTGTAGCTCAGTTGGTAGAGCATTGCTCTATACTCTCTGAGGACCCAGGTTTGATCCCCAGCACCACAAGAATGGGAAAAGGACATGCAATCCATTCCTAAGGCAATCCTGAAACAATCATCCCTTGAAAACTCTATGAGGGTCACTCGACACTCTAGGAGGTCCACGACAGCACCTAACAACAAAGACACATGACAGGGAATAATGAATATGAATGAGTGAACTCTCTTAGGGGATAGTTCGATAGATTTGGTGTATAAAAGAAAAAAATCAATAAACCTAATCACCTGATTTGATGAAAATTCTCTCTTTTTTTTTTTTTTTGTTTTGTTTTGTTTTTTGAGACAGTGTCTCTCCATGTAGCCCAGGCTATCCTGGAACTCACCAAGGAGACCAAATTGGCCTTGAACATGTCAATCCTCCCACCTCAGCCTCCCAAGTACTGGGATTATAAGTGTACACCACCATGCCTGGTGAAAATTCTTTTAATTCAGAGATAAAATAGAACATATTTGTTTTACCAATTCAACCTGTTAGTTTATTGTGTCATCAAAGAATAATTTATACCTCAGAAGGTTTTTACAAACATGATGTTTTATAAATTATTGGTATTTTCTTCTAAGTGAAAATAATCTTTTCATTTTGAAGCACCATTTCTATACATTATCCCAAAGAATACTTTGTAACTGAGTAAAGGTAAATAAAATTAATTGGCATCTTTCCCAAGTATACAAGCCAAATGTCCATTAAGAGGAGATTGGTTAAATTATTGCACATTTATACAACAAAATATTATGTAGATACTAACAAGAATGAAGAGATTTCTTCATTTTAATACCAAAAAGCATCTTGGATACTTTGTAAAGGGGAGGGAGAATAAAAAGTCAAGTTATAAAGTGTATGGAGTAATCACATTTCAGTTTTAGAAAATGTCCATTCATACTTAGTAGGCAAAAGACCAATGTTTATTGTACACTTACTATTGCCAGGCACTGTTTGCTATTGTTTTTGTTTGTGCTTTCTTAAGACAGGGTCTCACTGTGTAGCCCAGACTGGCCTAGAACTTGTTATGTAGATCAGGCTGGCCTCAAACTTGCATTGATCCTCCTGTCTCAGACTCCTGCGTGCTAGGATTACAGGTGTGTGCCACCATGCATAGCACTACTTAACATATATTAAACTATTATTGTCTCCACTTTACATATGAAGAATTAGGTACAAAGAGGTTAAGTTGTTGTCCAAGATTGGCAGAGCCTGAATTTATTCCATAGCAGACTAGCTCCAAAGGATGGAATACCATAGATTGTTAGTGGTGGTTGCATCTTAGGAGGTAAATTAGATTGCACTTTTTATGTTGTCTATTTCTGTAAGGTTTGACTTTTTAAGAATAAGCATAACCCTTTCAGTATAGACAAGGGGTAAAAACAATACAGTAAAAACTTCTATTGTATTTAGTGGAGGGCCATGGGACAAGACTAGTATGGTATCTCTCAGAGCATTCACTTCTGCCAGAAATGACCTACTGACTATTATTTTCCCTTCATTGAATGTCTCTAGAGGAGCCTGCAGGGATTTAAATAAATGTCTGGGAGTGAGGGCCTCTTGGAGTTTGAAGATTTATTGACTGTTTTACTACAGGTTTCAGAGAAAGAAAAAGTAACTCAACTGTATGGTTGCATTCCCACAGTTGATTGGAGTCAGAATATTCACTGTTCCTCTTTGATTCAGACAGGGCCTCTGGCAGAAGGGAGGTAGCTACACACATGATCACTTTTAATAAGAGTCAAGATTAGCCAGGCTTTGGTGCACATCTGCAATCCCAGAGATTCAGGAGGCAGGAGGATCATGAGTTCGAGGCCAGAGGCAGCCTGTGCAATTTAACCAGAACCTGTCTTAAAAAATAAAAAATAAAGGGACTGAGGGTACAATTCAGTGATAAGAGCACTTGCCTAGCATGTGTGAAGCCCTGGGTTTAAAACTGCAGTCCTGCCAAAAAACAAAAAAGAAAATAAATAAATAAAGTCAAGGCTCTGGATAGAGTCTGTCACAAATACTTCCACCCCACCCAAAGGACATTTGAAAGTAAGCCAAGGGTATCTTCAAGGCCTTGAATGACTTTGTATTGCTAAGACAATGACCAGAGAAAAAACAAATGCAAACCATTTGCAGACTCCACTTCTCTGATTTTAAGGTGCAGGTGACTCCTGGACTCCCAGATGCCATCTCCTGGTTGGACAATAATACTCGCAGTTTTTAAATTAATTAATTCATTAATTTTTCACAGTATTAGGGGAATGAATCCAGGGCCTCACACGTACTTTGCAAACACTCTACCACTAAGATGCTCTCTTGGCCTATTTTTTGCTTTTTATCTTGAGACAGGGTCTCACTAAGTTATCCAGGCTGCCTCTGGTCTCAAACTTAACATCCTCCTGCCTATGCCTCTGAAGTCACTGGAATTATAAGTGTGAGCCACTGAGTCTGGCCAGTTTTTTTATTTCAAATATTTCCTCTGATAAAAATCATTCATGATTATAGAAAATAAAATTCAGGCCAGGTGGCGTGCGCACGCCTGTAATCCCAGCAACTCCAGAGGCAGAGGCAGGAGAATTGCAAGTTCGAGACCAGAGGCAGTCTGTGTAATTTAGCAAGACCCTGTCTCAAAAAGTAAAAAGAAATGGCCCGAGGGTGCAGTTCAGTGGTATAGCACTTGCAAAGCATGCAGGCTCGAGGCCCTGGGTTCAATCTTCAGTACCAAAAAAAAAAAAAGAAAAGAAAAGAAAAAGAAAACTCAGTAATAGCATTGCCACTCTGAGATAAACAGATTTGACATTTTGGTGCATTTTCTTCTAGTCTTCTTTAAACATTTCACATACACCATATGTTATACAAACACATTTCAACGCCAGGCATGGTGGTACACTCCTGTAATCCTAGCACTCAGGAGGCTAAGGTAGGAGGATCAATGCAAGTTTGAGGTCAACCTGGGCTACAGAAGGACTTCCAAGTAGCCTGGGCTATATCAGAAGACCCTATCACAAAACACAAAAATAAAAACAAAACAAAACATACATATATATTTCAAAATATGAACTATACTATACATATGTTTTTTCGGTTCTAGGGACCAAACTTAGGACCTTGCAACACATGCCATACACATGCTCTACTACATCCTAACTCAGTATACATATAACTTTCTTTTTCTTTTTTCTTTTTGTGGTAATTAGGGGTTGAACCCAGAGCTTTGCACACACTCTGCTAGTGTTCTACCACTGGGATATACCCCCAGACCATTTTTTATTTTTTATTTTTGAATCAGGGACTTGCTAAGTTATATAGACTGCTTCTGGCCTCCAACTTGTGATCCTCCTGCCTTCACCTCCCAAGTTATTGGGATTACAGGCATGCACCACCATGCCCAGCTCATTAATTTTGTATCCTTTTTATTTAATATTATATTGTAAATATTTTCTGACAGAAAATACCATATATTCTTAAATCTAATCCATACCCTTTCAACAGTTTTAGAAGGTCTGAGTTCTCCAGAGCTCTCTCACTTCGAATCCAATCCACATGAAATTCTAATATGCATCCGATTTTATAGTCCTCTAAAACTGTTGAAGCCTGCAGCTATACCACTGTAGTGTCTAATCCCGTCAGATCTCAGAAGCTAAGCAGGATTGGGCTTGGTTAGTACTTGGATGGGAGACTGCCTGGGAACAGTAGTTGCTATAGGCTTGGGAGAAGGACCCAAAACCCACTCCCAAAAAACAATGTGTCATTGAAAACCCTATGAATAGCAGAGCACTGACAATAGTCTTTCGTCTGTTGTACATAGGGTCACTATGAGTTGGACACCAACTCGACGGCACCTAACAACAACAACAAAAACTGTTGAAAGGGTACAGATTAGATTTGAGCATATACAATACAGTATTATTTGAAAAATAATTTTTAGTACCTCTCATATGTATGTGGTCATCTTTATTTAACTAGCTCAGGGTCTCTACCAGATCTAGAGACAGCAGGAAAGGTTCAAGTAAGGGTTCATTTCTGCTTTTCCCTGTTAACTGCAGGCAAATGCATGACACCACCAGGGGTCAGTGCAGAGCCATCTTCACAAGAGCTGTTCCTTGTGGTACTGCAAGCTGGCAATGATGTAAGAAAACTGGTTATGCAATAAGCCATATTAACAAATTCTATTAGATTAGAGGAGGACTAGTTACATGAGTAACCAAGTTTCCTTTGACAGCAGCCTCCTTTAATACAGATTTCTCAGATTAGAAATGATCAGATCCCTCCTAAATATGTTATATTTAACATTTCCATAACAGCTATTTTATAAACAGTCTATCAATATAATGTGGTATTAGACCCTGTTCTCAACTGCTTGATATAATTTGTGCATAAAATTCTTGGTCTTCTGTGTAGGTTTCTTGGTAAAATCAAATGAATAACATGAAAGTATCTTACAAATTACAAAGCAGCATATATATCTTATTTTAATGATGTGCTTTCAGATATATGGATGAGTTATCTCTTACAGAACTAAAGAACTCCAGGTAGTATTATTATTAAGAAATTAGGTATTATAGCTGGGCATGGTGGCACACGCCTGTAATGCCAGCAATTCGGGTGGCGGAGGCACGGTTCGAGGCCAGAGGCAGCCTGCATAACTTAGACCCTGTCTCAAGATAAAAAATAAAAAATGGGCTGGGGGTGCAGCCCAGTGGTAGAGAACTTGCAAAAGAACTTGCAAGATCCTGGGTTCAACCTTCAAGTACTAGGAAGAAAGAAAGAAAGAAAGAAAGAAAGAAAGAAAGAAAGAAAGAAAGAAAGAAGGGGGGGAGGGAAGGAGGGAGGGAGGGAGGAGCCAAGCGCGGTGGCGCTCGCCTGTAATCCCAGCGGCTTGGGAGGCGGAGGCAGGAGGATCACAAGTTTGAGACCAGAGGCAGTCTACGTAATTTAGCGAGACCCTGTCTCAAAAAAGTAAAAAAATGGGCTGAGGGTGCAGCTCAGTGGTCCAGCACTTGCAAAGCATGCAAGCGTGAGGCCCTGGGTTCAACCCCCAGTACTGCCAAAAAAAAAAAAAAAAGAGAGAGAGAGAGAGAGGGAGGGAGGGAGGGAGGGAGAGAGGGAATTACATTTTATGAAAAGGGCATATACTTTGCCATTATCTTGGACTGTTTCATTGTTTTTTTTCCCCTCAATCCCTGCTGTACCGCTGTTGAAGTCATTGTGGAATCAGTCATTTGTTTTTCCTAGAATTTGAAGTTATCATTCATAGTCAATTTTGTTGTTCTTTCCAATCCTTATTTACCTGAGGTTGCCTCAGGAAAATTACCATGAGTTCAGAATTGGCTTAACCAACTTACAAATGGTGGATAACAGGGATCTAAAAGCCACTCCAGGCCCAACATGCTTGACAGGCTCCAGCAAAGGTGGTTGCACTCTTGGACTCTCTAAACCCAGAAATGACTAGTAGGAGCAAAAGGTACCAAGGACCAGGGTTCTGACTCAGCCCTTAACTCTTCCTTCTGTCCCAGTTTCCCCTCTAGTTCCCAGTGCCCCATCATTTGGCATCAGTGATAAGGAGCTATGGCTGGGCCTTTAGGGGATCTCTAGCTTTCAAACCTAGCTTGGTATAGCCCTTCTGGAGAGGAACTCAATCTGCTGACAGGTCCACTCTGATCAATCACAGGCCACACAGGGTCCTAGGCAAAGCAGGGCCTGGGGTATCCCTTTTCACTAGCATCTGATTTCCTACTGAGCTACAGCCTTAAGCTCTCTAGTGCAGGAAGGGCACAGAGGCCATGCAAAGAGAACACAGATGAGGCACAGAACCTCACGTTGCCCTAGGGAAGCTAGTGAAGAGAACAGTCCTGCATCTTCCCTCTAAGGGCCTACATCTTACAGTACCATCTGAACAGGGCTTGTGTTCTAGGTAAGTACAGTTCCTAGTATATAGTGGGTATTTGAGAAATATTAGCTGCATGAGTAAATGACAAGGTTAGGCCATTACACCACACAAGTGCCTGGATACAGCCACATTTCTATGGCCTATCAAAATAAATAAATACGTAAACAAACAACCGTCCTGGAAATAGAGTAGAGAAGTCTGTGGACCTGAAAGTTATCTAGCCGTGCTAACAGCAGAACACAAACTCAGGACAAACCAAGAGCCACACAACAGCAATGCAGCAACCAAGATCAACCACTGTTATTGAAGAATAGTTTCTAGTACATAGGGTCACAGGGCACTTACATCCCCACAGGGGCCAACTACCTGAGATCACAGTCAGACCAGCTGGCTGGTTCCACCCTGCATCCCGGAGGGGTATAAGACAGCAGCAGAGCTGATTAAGCAGCCCCTTGGAAATGTGGGAGTCCTTTGGCCTTAAGGCTGCAAACTGTGGTCTTAGGCCTCCTAACTGCTAGACTTCCCACCAGTTTCACTTTCAGAGATCGCTGCAGAAGCTTGGGCTCCAGGATGGGCTGCCACCTGCATAGGAAGGAGTCTGGGCACATACAGCTGGTTACTCAATGTTGTCATAGACATGAATCACATCCTCATAGTTGCTGAGAGCATGGATGAGGTGAGCAGCCTGCTCCAGGTCAGGGTCAGCTAGCTGCACCTTTGAATGAGGAATGAACTCCAGCGAACAGGACACAGAGCACAAGCCCAGGGAGTCCAACTTCTTCCTCACTTGATGCAGTGAAGAGGGAGCACAAATAAACTAGGGATAAAGGAAAGTCAGGAGGTAAGAAACTAGGAGGTAATAAGACAAAGCCAGATAGAACTTTGCAAAGTCCTGAATGGAACTACCAAACTTAATGTACCACTAGGTTTAAGCTCACATTTTCCAATGTTCTGAATCTTTCCTTTCCCAGCATCCTCAGTAGAGCAGCCCTACCCAGTATTTACTTAATAACTATTTGTTCAATATGTGAACTCCCTACCTCACCTGTATCTAAGGCACAGAAAGGAAGAAACCAAGAGAAGCATGCATTTAGGAGCCTATCAGGGAACTTTTGGAAGCCCACCAAACACAAAGGCTTCATACTCATTTCATTTATTTCTTTTTAATTTTTATTTATTTACTTACTCTCATTTTTTTTGAGACAGGGTCTCACTATGTAGCCCAGGTCAGCCTTGAACTTGTGATCCTCCTTCCTCAACCTCCTAAGTGCTGAGATTACAGGCGTACATTACCATGCCTGGCCATACTCACTTTAAAAAGGTTCTTTTCTTCTTCATCTTCAGCTTCCTCGACATCCTCAGCTCCTGCTTCAACTGCCAGCTCCAGGGCACGCTCTAGGTTCACAGCTTTTTTCTCTCTGTCCTCCACTCCAACCACAACCACCCCCTTTCTGTCAAAAGAGTGACGTGCTCCTTCAGTCATCATTCCCCTGACAAGAAAAGAAACGGGGCCAGGTTGCATGAATGCCCATAGATGCTCAGCTTCCATGAAGCACAGCATTCTAATGCTATCTCTTCCCCACTCCACCTATGGTGTACACGCAGACATGGAGTAGCTCTCTTCCTGAACAAGAAGATGCAGTTGATGCTGGCTAAGGGAACAGACTAAGAACATCCCTGCCCTCTATTTTCTGCCATTATTGGAGTCTGGAGGATGCAAAGACTGTTTATCATTTCCTGTACTGTTAAGGCTTCAGTCCTGGTGGAACATCTTAAGACCTGGGCATTACATGGCTACAGATGGGATAATGGGGCAAAGACTCCCATCTACCCCTGATGAACACATCTTTGGGATCCTACCTAGAATGCATAAAAGGAAAATCAATTATACATTGGATTCTGCTAAGGAGAAAGTATGCTTAAAACTAGAAATACCACCAAGGATGAAAAGTACTTGCCTTGCATAGAATTGGAACCTAAAAATCTGTCCCCTTTCACCACCCCCAAGACACACACCTACCCATTCTTGTTCAGGATATGTCTAATGTCCGATTGGCACTTGGAGCCACTGTTTGATAACGCCTCAATGAGTAGAGAAGAGCCACCAGGACCACGACCCTCATACAGCAAATAAATGCCCTTTGTTTTCTGTAATAAACAAACATGAACACATTTTTCTATTTCCCAATACCCTCCTATATGCCAGCTGTGAACCACAGCATCAAAAAGTTGACTCCATGGGATGGGCTCTCAAGCTTGAGCCTAGGCTCTCAAGTTTTTATGTTTGTCCCCATCCTCTGAGAGTAGGCCAAGGGAATCAACTCTTGAGGTAACTGGAAGTACTGCCCTTTCTTAAAAGGGAGTTTACTTCCCTGGTCCTTGAACAAACCATCAACCATCTCCCATCTCTGCTTCCTCCCTTCCCCAGCCAAATCCCATATCTGTCCCCCCAGTCATTGCCACCATGATTCATCTTCCTACACTCCATTCTACATGAAGCTTATGAAGAATTCTACCCCTGGGATGCTTAGTCCTGCTGCAGAAATATCACATGCCCATATACTTGGACCTTGTCATACAAGCCACTGAAAATACTATGGTCTCAAAATTCAAACCCTCCAAAACCCTAGTAACCAGTTCCTTATCTCCCCTCTCCTCCCCTTCCCTCTCTTCTCTATTTTTTTCCTTTCTTTCCCTTTCTTTTCCTTCCCCCCTCCCACTTCTTTTTTCTTTTTCTTTTTTCATAAGGTCTCACTAGTGTAGCCCAGGCTGGCCTCAAACTCATGATCTTTTGGCTCTTGAGTGCTGGGATTATAAGCAAGTCCCAAGATGTCTGGCTTTTACTGACCAATTTCATCTGAACTCCCTATTCTACTCAACCCTTGTCCAACCATCAAAGCCCCAGCACTCTGTCCAACCACCCTGGCCTGTACCCTCCCAGGGGCGTCCAATGGATAACTTCTCCTGTCTCTTTTACAAAGGAAATACAGGGCCCCGGACAGCAGAAAAAGAGTCCTGTCTACACCATGGCCTCCATGAAGGCAATACAATGGTAAGAGCATAGGCTCTAGAGTCTGGCTTTCTGGCTTCAAGTCTATCATTTCCTTTATGACCTGAATCAAGTCACCTAAGCTTTCTGTTCCTTAGTTTCTACATAAGATCATTTTCAGGATTCACTGAGATCTTGCATACAGAATTCTTTCCAAAGTACTCGGCTTGGTGGAAGCACTCAATAACTACTAGCTATTAAGATGATCATTGGGGCTGAAGGTGCCGCTCAATGGTCCAGCATTTGTAAAGCATGAAAGTGTGAGGCCCTGGGTTCAACCCCTAGTACCGCAAAAAAAAAAAAGATGATCATTGCTGGGCATGGTGGCACACACCTATAAACCCAGCACTTGGAAGACTGAAGTAGGAAGACTGGAAGTTCAAGGCCAGCCTGCATGACATAGAAAGATTCTGTCTCAAAAAACAAAAAAAAGAGTCAGGCATGGTGGCACATGCCTATAATTCTAGCACTCAGGAGGCAGAGGCCAACCTGGTTCACATAGCAAGTTCCTGGCCAGCTTGGGCTATACAGTGAGACCCTGTCTCAAAAAAAAAAAAACAAAAAAAAAAACAAAAAAAAAGAAAAAAAAAAAGAAAGAAAGGAAGGAAGCAAAGAAACAAGACCAAAAAAGATAATTGTTCACTTCCTCAGATCCTTCTTTGTCCCAGAGGAAAAGGTATCCCCTCACTGGACTTTAACATGCCTGCCACTCCCATCATCACTATCATCCCCAGCCTCTCCCCTTCTACTGGCTTTTCTTCTTTAGACATAAACATCTAAAAAAGAAAAACAAATCTTTCTTTCAACCTAACATTAGGACTTTCTCCACAGCATGCCCATTCTATCTACCCCCTCTCCTCACAGTCTGCATCGCCATATGCTATATGGTTCTGCACACTGTTTACCTATCCTATTCCCAATCATGCTCCTCCAACCAATGAGAGGCCCCAGAGGTCTCTGTGTGGAAAGTGTCAACCACATTTCTACCCTTCTCTCTGATAATTTAAGAAGTATGTGGTGGTCTTCCAAATACAGACCCTGTGGCAGCTATGATGAATGATAAGAATATCAAATCGAGGACACACCTCCATTTTTAGAGCTGCCTCAATTGTTGACTTGGGCATGTGCTTGCTGCGACACAACTCTAAGACACTGGCCAGGTTGCTGTTAAGCTCAGGGTTGGGGCCTCCCTCTGAAATAAAAAAGAGTAAGCAAAGACATCTCATTATAGTATGGGAGAAATAAGGAATTTCCAGCTCCCAAAACACACACCCAGCAAAATCAGTGGCAAATTACTCTTCACTAGAACACCTTATCTAGAATCTTGAATGAGATTTGGAGAATTTTGGAATAGAAGTTTCTTTTTGGTGGGGTGTAGGGGAGTCCTGGGGACTGAACCTAAGGCTTCACACATGCTAAGCACTGTGCTCTACCAGTAAGCTACACTTCCAGCCTGGAAAAGAAGTTTCTAATTCACTCTTTCTTTAGGGCTGGTTATAGTTCTATAAAGTTTCAGCAAAGTCCACTTTTTGTCACACGAAGAGTCTAAGAGACGTAGATGATAACAATATGTCCTGGACTAATTACTACCCTTTGTTCCTATTCTATTACTGTGTGTGTAACTACTGAAATGCCATAGGGCATTGGAATAATGCTCACTGTCTGTGAGGGTAGGGGCTATAACTTAATTTTTTGTATTATCATTGCCTGACATGAAATAAACAATAGTGTTAGTCAAACTTAGTATCACAAATGTAGACAAAAAGGAAGCAAAAAGAAATATAAGGCATGAGTTGTAGGCGTAAATTTCCATTAACCGAGTGTCTATTATATACTGTAAACTACCTCAAGGTGAGCATCATCTCTGTTTTACAGAAAAGGAAACTGAAATTCAGCAGTTAAGCTAGTTGTTCAAGATCATGGATAGTCAGTGACAGAATTCAAGCCTTCGTAACACCAAAGCTGTGCGTTTTACAGGGCTTTTTCTCTACTTCTACTGGTGTATGACACTAAAAAAAGCAGGGGGGGAATAAAGGACATTTTAGTCTATAGTCTTTTAGTCACAGCTGAGAAAAGATATGGTTCCAAACCAGCCTTCCAAGGAAATGTGTTTTAGGAAATGCTAATGAGACAAAATAATTTTACTCAATGCCCCTGACACAAGCTACATACTAGGAAATGGAACTGCAGAGAGCTTGCCTTACCTCCTCAAAAAAGACATACATCCAGAGCCAAGTGTTGTGGCACATGCTTGTAATCCTACCAACTTGGGAAGCAGAGGCAGGAGGATTACAATTTCGAGGCCAGAGGCAGCCTGAGCAATTTAGCAAGACCTTGTCTCAAAATTAAAAATGGGCTGAAGGTGTGGCTCAGTGGTGGAACACTTGTCTGACATGTGCAAGGCCTGGGTTCAAACCTCAGTACTGGAAAAAAAAAAAAAATCTGACCTCTTAAGGTCTGTATCTATAAAGTACCTAGCTATAGACTTGAGTGAAGTAATTGCCTTCCTTTCATTTTCCTAAGGGCAGCTCCCTCTGACAAGGGAAAGTATCTGGAAAGGTGGCTGGGTATACCCAATGTTAAGTAGATGTTCTGTAGGTGTGTTTATAAGGTAGGCAACGGTGGCAACAGGAGAAGGAAAGGAAAATGTTGGGCCGGGGGCCGCCAGGGTGGGCTCTAGGTCAGCTCCAGGAGGCAATTGAGAAGCCTTAGGCACAGAGAAGGCATCAGCGGCCACCAGTGGGTTGACCGTCAGGTTCTCACCTTTAACCGCCAGGCGAATACTGAGACAGAGTTTAGAGAAGATTCGACTCCTTTCGGTGTCCTTGGGACCCTTGATGTGCCGGACTTTGGACCACTTATTGTGCCCAGCGGGCGCCGCAGTGGTGACGTGCAGCGTCCTGCCTGGAACTGGGCCGCAACCGGGGTCCTTGGGCTGGGAGGCCCACGCAGGAGCCGCCCGGACCCCGGGGCCGAGCGCCCAAAAGCACCGGGCAGCTGCCCTTCTCAGACTGGCGATGGCCCAAGACGTCATTGTCTCGGACCCTGGGCTACAAGCTGCAAACGGGAGCGGCCAAAGTCAGACCGTGTCGTCCTCTGCTGGAACAATCGGGAACGGCTGCTTCTGCCAGTCTCCACAGATCCAAAGGCTCAGGCCGGGAGGAGCCCAACCACGAACGACCGCGCACAGTTCCCGCCGCAGCCTGCCGTGAGGACCGTAGATCACGAAGCACACTTCCTTTCTGAGGTCCGTTTCAATAACGCGTCCCTTCCGCCCGCAAAGTCCGTTCTGCCGCTAAATGGCGCTGGCTCGGACCTTTCCTTGGCGGAGAACGCGGCTGAGGACTGACCTTTCGCTCAGTCCCTCCTTGGTTGCTTGAGGACGCCAGATTTTGTTTCACGATGATCTAGTAGAGATACATGTGAATTACGAAACAGATTGTGCCTCGAAATTCTCTCCTAACTCTGAGCAATCCCATTTCTCTTTAATCTGTCATTCCTGGCATATTGTTGTTGTTAGGTTCTGTCGAGTCCCATCTGACTCCAAGCGACCCTATGTACAGTAGATCGAAACACTCCCCGATTCTGTGCCAGGCACACGGTCTTATTTATGTTTAAGCCCATTGTTGTAAACACTGTCAATCCATCTAGTTGAGGGTTTTCCTCTTTTTCACTGACCTGCCACTCTCCCAAACATCATGTCTTCCAGGGATTGGTCCCTCCTGACTACATGTCCGAAATATGTAAGACACAGTCTAGCCAGCCTTCCTTCCAAGGAACACTCTGGCTGCACTTCTTCTAGGACAGATCTGTTGGTTCTTTTGGTATATTCAATATTTGTCTCCAGCATCATAATTCAAAAACATCAATTCTTCTCCTGTGTCCCTTGTTCAATGTCCAGCTTTCACAAACATATGATGTGACTGAAAATACCATGGCATGGGCCATTTTGAGTCAGATAATCATATGGTCTACTATGCTGGGAATGACAAATTAAAGAGAAATGGGGTTGCATTCATTACCAAAAAAGACATCTCAAGATTTTGTCCTGAAGTACAATGCTGTCAGTGATAGAATAATATCCATACACCTACAAGGAAGGCCAGTTAATATGACTATTATTCAAATTTACACACCTACCACTAAAACCACAAATGAAGATAAGGAATATTTCTACCTGAAATAGATTGAACATGCAATCAGACTGTACTGATAATTACTGGTGACTGGAATGTAAAAGTTGGAAACAAAGAAGGCTCTGTAGTCAGAAAATATGGCCTTGGTGACAGAAACGATGCTGGAGATCACATGATAGAATTTTGTGAGACCAATGACCTTTTCATAGCAAATACATTTTTTCACCAACATAAACATCAAAAGAAGATGGAAGGAGCCTGGCGCGGTGGCGCAGGCCTGTAATCCCAGCGGCTGGGGAGGCAGAGGCAGGAGGATCGCAAGTTTGAGACCAGAGGCAGTCTGTGTAATTTAGCAAGATCCTGTCTCACAAAAGTTAAAAAAAAAAAGGGGGGGGGCTGGGGGTGCAGCTCAGTGGTCTAGCACTTGCAAAGCATGCAGGTGTTAGGCCCTGGGTTCAACCCCCAATACCGCAAGAAAGAAAAAAAAAAAAAAAAAAGAAGATGGAAGGAATACAGAGTCATTATACAAAAAAGCAATGGTGGATGACCAACCATTTCAAGAAGTTGCATATGATGAGGAACCAATGGTATTGAAGGACGAAGTAGAAGCTGCCTTGAAGGAATTGGCAAAACACAAGGCTCCAGGAATTGATGGAATACCAATAGATGTTTCAACAAACAGATGAAGCACTGCAGGTTTATGCCAAGAGATTTGAAAAACAGCTACCTGGCCAGTTGACTGAAGAGATGCATATTTGTGCCTATTCCCAAGAAAGGGAATCCAACTGAATGTGGAAACTATCGAACAATATCATTACTATCACACGCAAGCAAAATTTTACCAAACATAATTCAAAAGCGACTGCAGCAGTATACAGACAGGGAATTGCTGGAAAATCAAGCCAGTTTCAGAAGAGGGTGTGGAACCAGGGACATCATTGCTGATGTCAGATGGATATTAGCTGAAAGCAGAGAATACCAAAAAGGTGTCTATATTTTATCAACTATGCAAAGGCATTTGACTATGTGGATCATAGTATATTATGGATAACACTTCGAAGAATGAAAATACCAGAGCACCTAATTGAACCCATGAAGAATCTGTATATAGACCAGGAGGCAGTTGTTCAAACAGAACATGGAAACATTGCCTGGTATAAAGTCAAGAAAGATGTGCATCAAAGCTGTATCCTTTCACTATACCTCTTCAATCTCTATTCTGAGCAAATAATCTGAGAAGCTGGACTTTATGAAAAAGAACATGGCATCATGATTAGAGAAAGATTCATTAACAACTTATGTTATGCAGATGACACAACTCTGCTTGCTGACAGTGAAAAGGATTTGAAACATCTGAATATTCCTTGAGTGGTTAGCATATGCAGAGTGGGGCAGGACTCTGATCCAATGTAAAGGAGACAGGTACATAATAGAGACAGAAATGCCAAGCTTTTATTCTGCTTTTAGGTACCTGGTGGGCCCAAGTGAGGAGCCACTTCTTTTATAGCAAAAGCAGTTTGTAAATACCTGTTATGCTAGGAGCAACCTGTTGTTTCTAATCTGCAAAGTACAAGGAGGAGGGTGCCAGGCCTATCACTAACTAGCTTGGATAATGAACAATTTTTAAAAAGTTCATGGGTTGAGGAGGGCAAGCATAGTGGTGCATGTCTGTAATCCCAGCAATTTGGCAGGCAGAGGCAGGAGGATCTTGAGTTCAAGGCCAGAGGCAGCCTGCATAATTTAGCAAGACCCTGACTCAGAATGAAAAATGAAAAGGAGGCTGGGAGTACATGCCAGTGGTAGAGCACTTGCAAAGTATGTGAGGCCCTGGGTGCTACTACCTGCTGTACCAACTTGTTGTTGTTGTTAGGTGCCATCAAGTCAGTATCCAACTCATAGTGACCCTGCGTACAACAGACGAAACACTATTGTCAGTGCTTCTCTGCTGTTCATAGAGTTTTCAATGGCAGATTGATTTTTGGGAGTGGGTTGCTGGGTCCATCTCCCAAACCTACAGCACCTGGTGTTCCCAAGCAGTCTCCCATCCAAGTACTAACCAGGCCTGACCCTGCTTAGCTTCTGAGATCTGAAGGGATCGGATGCCACAGGGCTACGGCTGCAGGCTGTACCAATTTAGGAGGGTTGAAGACACAGCATGAGCTCTTGGAGCTTTAAAGTAATGAAAGTCTTGTACAAATAGAAGCAGTGATCATAGCAATTAAGCTCCAGTATTCAAGAAATCTCTTGGGGTAGATGCAGATGAGTCATGATTTTGGGGAGAGGACGATAGATTGGGTAAGCCTTTTGGAGTCAAACTGTCCTCTTCATTTATAGTCCGCTCTCCCAAAAGAGAAAACAGAAGCCATTATGAGAAGATAGAAAAGGAGCGAAGTGGCAGTTGCTATAAAAAACTTTGTAGTAGCACCCCATGACAAGGTTAAGTCCAAAGAGATCAGTGTGTTAGAGACATAGGACAATATGAATGAAACTTAAATTTCTGCCCTCTGGGGTCAGACTGGGTAGGTTCAAACCATGGTGGTTACATTTACTAGTGTAACCTTGGGAAAGTTCCTTTAGTTTCTATTTTCCCTACATGTGCGATGGTCTTGTGAAAAGTAAGTAGGATAATGGGTAAAAAGCACACAGGTGAGCCAAATGTGGTGGCACACACCTGTAATCCCAGCAACTGGGAAGGCAGAGGCAGGAAGATCATAATTTTGAGACCAGAAGCAGTCTGCATAATTTAGTGAGACCCTATCTCAAACAGTAAAAAATTGGGCTGAGGGTGCAGCTCAGTGGTACAGCACTTGCAAAACATGCACGTGTGAGGCCGTGGGGTCAAGCTCCAATATTGGCAAAAAAAAAAAAAAAAAAAAAAAAGCACACAGACATAGGCTTTGTTGATTATCACATAAGAACCTCCATAATTGATCTGCTCATTTTCCAGTCTCCTGTCCTGATGTTACACTTCTGTGAGAGGAAATTTGTCACTGTTCCTGAGTATAAATTCTTTCTGGTGGAGGTGAGTAGGTGCTGAGACAGGATTTTGCTACGTAGTCCAGGCTGGTCTCTAACTCATGATCTTGCTTCTGTGCTGTTAGCATGGCAATTACAGGCTCACATGCTTGGCTTCCAGCCTGAGTATAATTCCTTTCTTCCTTTCTTCCTTCCTTCTTTCTTCTTTCCTTCCTTCCTCCCTCCCTCTTTCCCTTCCTTCCTTCCTATTATTTTTGAGGTAGGGTCTCACTTTGTAGACCAGGCTGGCCTCAAACTCTTGTTGATTCTCCTGCCTCAGTCTCCCAAGTGCTGGGATTACTGGTGTGCACCACTCTGGCTTTTTTTTTTTTTTTCTCAGTACTGAGGAATTGAACCTAGGGCCTCACATATGCTAGGCAAGTAAGTGCTCTACCACTGACCTGTTCCCTCAGCCCCTTTTTAATTTATTTTGAGACAAGGTCTCACTAAATTGCACAGACTGCTGGCCTTGAACTCATGATCCTGCTTCAGCCTCATGAAGTAACTGGGATTATTAGGCATGAACCATGGCTCCCAGCTCTCTGTTTCTCTATTTGGATTGTCCTTCATTGTCTCATTGGTGAAATTGTGTTTCAAGACCCAGTTGAGCTGTCTCTTCAGTGAAGCCTTCTTACCAGTCCTCCTCCAAATGTTTAGCTGTAATTAATAGTTCGTATATGATTTTTGATGGGAGAAGGACGTGGCAATCCACTCCCAAGGCAATCCTGAAAAAACAATCAGCCATTGAAAACCCTATGAGGATTGCTATGAGTTGGACATGTCTAGATGGCACCTAACAATAACAACATATCATTTTTGTGTGTAGGCTGTGCTGGGGTTCAAACTCAGGGCCTTAAGCAAGCCAGACAACCACTCTGAGCTACATACATCCCAGCCCATGAATTTTTATTTTTATGTTTGTTTATTTTTGTGGTAGTTGGGGGTTGAACCCAGGGCCTCACACACACTTGGCAAGTGCTCTACCACTGGGATGGACTCCCAGGCCCTCTTTTATTTTTTATTCTGAGTCAGGGTCTCACTAAGTTATGCAGGCTGCCTCTGGCCTTGAACTCCAGATCCTCCTGCCTCTGCCTGCCAAGTTGCTGGGATTATAGGCATGCACCACTGTGCCTGCCCTCCCCAGCCCATGAACTTTTTTTAATTGTTCATTATCCAAGCTACTTAGTGATAGGCCTGGCACCCTCCTCCTTGTACATTGCAGATTAGAAACAACAGATTGCTCCTAGCATAACAGGTATTTACAAACTGCTTTTACTATAAAAGAAGTGGCTCCTCACTTGGGCCCACCAGGTACCTAAAAGCAGAATAAAAGCTTGGCATCACTGTCTTCATTATATATCTGTCTCCTTTACATTGGGTCATACTCTTGCTTAACTCTCCATATGGTCATGCTAACCGCTCAAGGAGTATTCAGCCATGTTGTAGCATGTGTCAGTATTTCTTTTTATCACCATATAATTTTCCATTTTATAAATATGCCACATTTTATTTATCCATTCATCAGTTCATGGACACTTGAGTTGTTTCCACCTCCTATTATGAATAATGATGTTATGAACCTCATTGTGTAAACATGTTTTTACATCGCTTGGGTATATATCTAGAAATGCAATTTCTGGACCATAGCATAACTCTATGTTTAACCTTTTGAGGGACAGCCAGAGTGTTTTCCAAAATACTTGCATCATTTAATGTTCTCACCAGCTGTGTATGAAGGTTCCATTTCTCCACATCCTTACTAAATTTGTTCTCTCTTTTTGTGTATAGCTATAGTCATACTAGGAGTGTGACGTGTTACCTCATTGTGATGGTTCTGATTACACTTCACTCATGATTAATCACGTTGAGCATCTTTTTATGTGTTTACTAACCATTCATATGTGGTATTGTTTTTCAAAATTTTTAAAATATACTTTATTATAAATGTTACTTTAGTAGCAAAAAAGCAGATCAATGGGATTTATAATCTCAAATAAGTATAGAGACTAAAACAGGTTTGCAGTTTCCCTAATCCGACCACCCAGCCCTCCATGGGCAAGCCTGCAGCCAACAAAGTCAGGCTTGCCAAGTCACTGCAACAGGGAATACCACACATCAGAGGAATGAAGGAGTGTATTGCCAAACAAAGAAAAAGGTGATTATTGTATGATTATGGGGGAAAGTGGAGGTTCTGTGAAATTTAAATCAAACAGTTTGATAGGCTCAAAGGAACACCGAGCTATGTGAAAAGATCAACAGCAGCTCTAGGGGGCAAAGAGGACCCAGGGGGTCAGTTTCCTTAGAAGTATAAAGTTAGGGTAAATGTGGAATGTTCAGAAGCCTGTTCCCAAGTGTCAGACATGGGTGGGAAATCAAGGCTACTTCTGACAACTGCTCCAAGTAAAGTTTTTTGGGTTTTGTTTTTTGGTTTTGGTGGTATTTGGAGGCTAAACCCAAGGCCTCACACATACTTTGCAAGCACTCTACCACTGGACTGTGCCACCAGCCCATTTTTTTATTTTTTATTTTGAGTCAGGGTCTAGGTTGTGCAGATTGCCTCTGGCCTAGAACTTGTGATTCTCCTGCCTCAGCTACCCAAGTTGCTAGGGTTATAGGTGTGCACCACTGTGCCCAGCTACCTTCAAGCAAGGTTATAAGGGTTCATTCTCACTGATATTTCAAACAGAAAACTGTGTTAGCCTAAAATTGTTGCAAACAAAGTTTCTCAGTAAATTTTTTAAAAAATAGAGAAAAGGAATTGTCATAATACTTTACATTGCAGTGTGTCAGCTTGGGAGAAAAATATTGTTTCCTGTTAACCTTGTTTGTGGCTGGCTTTACCTGTGTCTATTTTTTCCCCCTTGCAGCTACACTGAGCTACACTTCTGGCCCCTTATCTGTGTCTGTTTATCTGTGAGGAGAGGCAAGGTAGATTATTTTACTTCCTCAATCTAAGCTAATACTTTCTCAAGATAAATTCACAGGTGACTGGCCCATCTCTAGAAGCCTGGTTGTCAGGATCACTGAAAATTAACAATGAGACTTGGAGGCAAAAGACTGCCTGAAGTTATCATTGTATTAGGTTCAAACATGTGTTGTCCTGTACTCAACAACTAATGAAAGGACGCTGGCTGTCATTCCAGATATTTCACCAACTTGCTGGTATGGCAGAGACATTACTATTCATCACCTTATTTGCTTTTCCAAGGTGCACAGGAAGACATGTCTTGACTTCCCTTGGAGTTGTGTTCAAACCATGTAAGTGTGGCATACCTGGGCAGAAGTGAGTAAGCCATACCCAGGACTATCCTGAAAGACGTATCTCCCCTGTCCAAAGCAACCAAGAGGCCACATGTTCTGGACGAGGTAGCTGAGGTGGAGAAGGGCTAATCTATCACCAAAGGACTTCATGTAAACAAAAATAAACTTTTGCTGGGCTCAGTTCCTGAGGTTTGGGGTTTTGTTACTACAACATAGCCTACCCTAGCCTACTGAGATTATAGTCTGTTATTACTCTCCCAGCTGTCACCTTAAAACCCAGGGAGCAGGAATCATGTATGTCCCATAAAATATGCACCAGCAGTTCATATATAGCATAGTTCTGACAGAGCCAGTGGGTGCTCATGTTCACAAGAGTACATACTGGTCTTCATAGACCCATGCCACCTGGCTCCACATCCTCTGATGCAATGGTACTGGCTCACTGAACCAATCAGTTTGCCTTTCTTCTCTTCCCTTAAAGGGCCTAACATGAGCAAAAATAAAAATAAAAATAGGGGTGTATTTCATGCAGGATGTCCAGCATTTGAATATCAGAGGGATAGGAGCCCCTTTCTCATCCTACCATGCAGTGGAACAGGTTTGGGAAATTGGCTTGGACTTTGAAATTCCCAGTTAGCCATCAGAACCTGGTATACACACATTGAAATCTGGGAGTTATCATCTCCTTGTCCTCCTCACAGCCAACAGATTACTGAACCTCAAGTATTCCATTCCATTTTTTTCTTTTTCTTTCCTTTTTTTTTTTTTTTTTTTTGTGGTACTGGGAGTTGAACCCAGGGCCTTGCACGCTTACATGCTCTGCAAGTGCTGTACCACTGAGCCCATTTTTTGGTTTGTTTTTACTTTTTGAGACAGGGTCTCGCTAAATAAGGCAGATTGCCTCTAGTCTCAAACTTGCGATCCTCCTACCTCTGCCTCCCAAGTCGCTGGGATTATAGGTGTGTGGGCCCCCTGCTCCCCACAATATTCCATATCTTAAAGCATTCACTTGAGTCACTTGTTCCCAATCCTGCCATCTCTGCTGCTCCTGCCTAAATTCAGGCTTTTCTCTCACCTTGAGTACCATAGTAGGTGACCTGGCTCCCAGTCTTACCACCCTCTCCGGAGGCTCTTCATGGCTTATCTTTGTAAAATGCAATTCTGATCATGACTTCCCTCTATGTAAATCTTCCAAAGTCTCATACATGAGTGTAAGGTCTAAAAGTTTTGCAAAGCGCAAGACTCTGACTTGGTTCCTGCTTGCTTCTCAAGCCACACTTTCCACCATTATTCATACACAACCCATCAACTTGTAGTTCTTTGAATATTACCATACTCATCTACATAGATTTGCATATGGATGTTCTCTCTGCCTTAAGTGACATTCTCTATTCCCAGAGGACTCCTACTCAGCCTTCAAAATGCAAGTCAGGCCTCCTTTATCTTCCCTGACATCTTCCCTGACCCCCTATGGCTTTCATTCAGGCAGTGGCTATCACCTCCACTTCCTCCAAGTTACCAGTGTGCCTGAACACAGTCCTGTTCTTGCAAAGCACTGCAAGTATTGATGTGGCTGTCTCTTCTGGTAGAGTGAAAGCAATGTGAGGGTCATGGCCCCTGGCATACAGTAGGTGTTCCATGTTTTATTAACCAAATAACAAGTGAGTGACTAAATAGGAGATAGATTGAGATGAGTTGGAATCTCAACTAAATGTGATGGGCTGTGCTGAGGCAGTCTAATCCCTCAGTCAGTGTCTCTGACACCAAGTCTGAAACGTGACAAATAGGAAAATTGGGAAGAACTGAATTAATCACAAGAACAGATTCAGTCTGTACATGTTCAAGTTTTATTACAAAGTATGATGGGCAGAAAATATGGTACTTCTTATACAGGAGGCTGAAACAGAATGAAAGGGTGAAAATTAGGCTTAATGTACTTAGGAAAGAGTAAAGTCATAGAAAGAACACTCCACTTTTAGGTGCCTACGAAATGGCCTTCAGTGGAGATTCCTCAGCGTGGTTTCACAGCACAGTGTTAAAATTTTATACAAGCCCTGTGTACAATCAATCCTGTGAAAAATAATATTTATAAAAGAAAAATGGTTACAGTACAGTTCTACAAGGGGCAACTTCCTCTCCACCAGACCAGGGGACGCCATAAAACCTATAGGTCAGAGAAAAAAGTTTAAATATGTAACAAGAAAGTAAGTTCAGACACACTAGGCTAAAGGGCGCAGAAATGGACTGAATAGAGCTTAACATTTCAGAAAACAAGAAATCTCCATTTTCTACATAGAGGTTTGTATAATCATGCTACAAATTCACACTCAGGAAGCGAGGGAAAGTCACTGACAGGGGTCATAAAATACATAGGAACCAAAGCAAATGATTCATACTCAACTAAAGCAATTCAAAGCTTCGCTTGACAATGTTCATAACACATTATATACCACAGTGAACCCAAGGTGAGAACATTTCTTTTAAATAGTAGATATTCGAAGTTCATCTTCACTGGGTAGTCCCAGAGGTGGGTGCTCATACATTTTCCAGTTGCCACACAGACTGTCAATATCTTTTTTCTGGAGTTCAAACTTTCTTTAGCTTATTTGTTTCTTGTTTGATACACTAGTCCAAGCCTCTTTGGGAAGGCACCTACATGTTTCCATATTTAAAAATGACATCCAGACAGTAGACTGAGAGGACCTGGCCTATCCTGTGTGGCCACACATTTGACTCTACCATTATTAGCAGCAATGACAATGTGGAAGGAGGAAAGGGTGCAAGTAAGTGAGGTGGGAAAGGTTCTGCAACACAAGACACTCTCGGCAACTGCCCAGCCAGAACAAAGATAACAACTACAATTCTTGGAAAGGCTGGCCCTTTCCAAGTCCATAGTGACTTTGCGCAGCTCACCTCTCTTCCTAGAAGATGCAACTTAAGTGCCAAGCATGAGCCTCTTTCCTCATCCTAGGACAGTAAAGGGGAAAGTGTGCTTTGAAGCTTCTACTTCAAGGGTACCCCTTACCCCAGGCCAGGAAGTCAAAGGAGCTGCCACATTCTCAAAATGGGGAAGGTGGAGGGACACTTCTGGGATGCCCTTCCATGTTTGGTAAACCCTACAGCTCTGACATGCCCTTAACAGCCTAGGAATTCATGGCCCAGAATGTAGCAGGGAGAAGGTTCTACAGTGCAACAGTGAGGGGAAGGGAAAAGGAAAAGACGGGAAAGGTATGCATGACTGTTTACCACCTCTGCACAAATCTACAATCAAAAAGAACCATGGTCTTGGAACAGTAACAGAACACCCAACACTTGCAGATTTTTGCCATCAGACATCACCTACAACTGCTCTGCTGCAGGAAGGGGCTCGCTCTGCCCTGAGCTGTCATCCTGTCCCAGTTACCCAGTGCCACAGATGCCTGATTAATGGTCCAGGAAGGCTAACCCTGGCTGAAGGCACAGGCTCACTCCACAGCCACTCAACAGTCCGAATGCTTCCCTTCCTCAGAACCTCACTGCCCTCTAATATTTCCTCCTATGATCTACAGAAACACTGCTGACTTTCTCCACATTCTAAATCTCCTAAAAGTTTAGCTATAACTATTATCAAAACATCACAGGATTGGTGTTTTGTTTTGTTTTTCCTGTTCTTCCTGAATCTTAGCTGATTCTCTAGACAGCCCATTCTGATTCTGATACAAAATTCTTACCCACTAGTCAGATACTGTCTCTGTTCAAGTCCTAAATGTGCAAGCTAGTTCCTCCCTGGAAGGAGAGGCCTCCACCTTCCTGAGTGTAAATGCCCAAGTCCTTTGGGCCAACTCATCAGCTGGACTCTCTGCTGGCAGAGACCTGAGGACTAACAGATTCAGCACTCCATCCTGCTGTGGAGCAGACCCAAGAAGCACAGGCAGCAGCTTGTGGGTGAGCCTGCCAAGAACAAGTCAAAGCTCCATGGCAGCCAGCCCACAGCCCAGTGGTGCTGCCACATGGACTCCTAGCGAAGTCCTAGCAGCCACTGGAAGAGAGCAGATCAGGAGCCCCCCACCAGTCTCACTGGCTGTCAGTCTGAGAACTGGAACAAATCCGAATAAACAGAGGCTTGCTTTTGAAACTACCACAGACTTGTGCTTCCTGGAGTATGGCTACGGGGCTTTCTACATCCTGAGACCAGAAATCCCCTCCCCAGCCATGAGGCCATCCATATGCATTATAAGCAGGGGCAGGGTGTGAGAGACCTGGGACTTCAAAACACCAGCAACTGGGGAACTGTGGGTTTATGTGTGTTTGCTCAAGGAGGCAAGAGAGTCTCATCTGGGTCCCAGCTGGGGTGCAGAGAAAGAGGACTGCACTGCAAGGCCTAAGGAAGGATGATGGGGCTGGCAGTCCACAGGGCAAGGGAAAAACCATCAGAAGTGGTCAGTTTCCCAAGTAAATAGTTACTTTATCTACATCTATTCTAATAATGACTGCAAAACTTTTTTGAATTACTATTTGTTTTTGAGATCCAGTTGACAATTCTCTTCGCCATTCAGACTAGGTTAAAACCCACTCAGAACTCAGGGGAGCTAAGCTCTCCCCAGCAGGCCCTGCTATCACGCTGACTCCCATTGCAGATCCTCTCCAAAGGAAGGACCTAGGGCCTCCTAAGGCTGCAGCCATCAGCTACACTTATTCTTGAGAGTAACCACTAGCAAACACAATCAAAAGGAAAAGAGGCATCAGACTAAGAACTGTGCTTTCTATCTCCAAACGACATGGTGTAAACCTGTGGTAACCTCAAGCACATGGCCGGCCAGAGTCCCAAAATCAGAATGGAAAAGAAAGAAGGTCAAAGGGGAAATACCCTGACTGAAAAAGCCTTTCCTTTGGGTCAAGTCTCTGTGTAGTAAAGCAAGCTATAACTTTTGGTATGTAACTACATCAGCTGCAGAAAAGGAAAACTCACTCCAAAGAGTTTAAGGACCCAGAAGGCTAAAGTTAGTTTTCTAAAGTAAGCCAAGTGAAAACGTTGGCTTGATGGACAAAACCATCAGCCTTCAGGCCTGCTACTCTCCTCATCCCAGAGGGTCTGGAAAACCTTGAGGTACTTGCAGCATATGATGAACCATGTTCCAAACACCTGCCTGCCTCAGGGTTTCATTTAAAGTCAGAACCACACATAAGTCTCCTCTGTGGAATCCATTCATGTAACAGAAACACACACTTGAGGCCTGTAAGTCAGCATAGCCAACTGTAGCCTTCAAGTCCAATACTGCTCACAATCTAAATTAGAGTGGGGGTGGAGTTCACAGGTGTGGGTGGAGTCTTAGCTCCTCAGCTGACCCTGAGGACTATAATTCTTTTGCAGCTATTTACTTGATGGCCCAGGATTGTCATAGCAGATTAGTCCATCCCTTATGAGAACTGACTCTCCAATTCTAAAGGTCCTGTTCAGGGTCAGATGCACAGACTGTACCTCTCAGAAAGGCTCTGTCACTCACGAGCACTCAATTCAAAGAGGGGCAATATCCAACCAGGCACAGGAAACTCAACAAATTCCAAAGTTCAGCTAAGAGATCATTCTTGCCTATCATTCAAGTCCTGAAGTTGAGCAGCCTAGAGTTTACATCTGGAAGGAAAAACAGAATCTGAAACTATGTACTGGAAACATGCTCTAAGTTCAGTTTTCCTGAAATGATTTCCCTCCAGCCAGGCTCTCAGTCAGCTGCTACCTTAGCTGTACCACATGACCAACAGGTACCAGTGGGGCTGGACAGAGGAAATCTGGGGTATAACAAAAGGCTTCCTCTATCTGTCCTGGAGCCCAGAAGGGTCTTAAGAAGACCAGGCTGAGAAAAGGATGATGAGGCAACAGACTTCAGAGCACCAGGGTGGTTTGAGACTTCCGGGTAGGTGTGTGCTGCTCAGGCAGTGACTTGGGAAGGCAAACTGCTACTGGGGTCAAGGGCCCAGTACCTGTTCCAGGCACTGAGGGAAGAGAGGAAGGTGCAAAGAGGGAGAACTATGAAACAAATGAAGAAACCAAGAGGAGGAAAATTCTTTGCATAAAAAAATTAGCCTGATAGATAAAAAATATACAAAGTTCAGATTTGTTAAAGACACTGATACCAAGAGGAAAGACAAATTCAAATTGGAATTTGTTCCCACTTAAGTGCTCACACAGACATGGACAGTGACAAGACATGGAGTGCCGCCTTGGGCAGCAGACAGAGACACTTGGGGCAGATGGATACAAACACCGCCAGTGCTTATACTGCTCATGAACACACAGCTGACAAACAAATATATAGAAGTGTTTAATTGAAGAAGCAAAGGAGAAGAGGAGAGAAAAATCTTAAAACTCAGCCCTGGGCTGAAGAGGCGCCACACAGCACTGAGTCCAGCACAGAGAGCGAAGGGTGACTGGCCGAGAACTCCTTAGAGCAGCTTCTGGAAATGGTGGGTGCAAAGCAACAAGAGATATACTGGCCACTGGAAACATATTCTTCTTACTTTGGGGGTGGGCAGAGGCGGGAAACACACAAGCCTCTGCCTGGTGAGCGAGACACCACCAAAACTACACTCGGAGTATCTCCAGGCAGTTGTTGTAGCAGATGGCAATCCAGTCGGGCTGAGTTGATGCCCACTGCACGTTGTTGATCTCTCCTTCAGCTGTGTAGGCCAGGATAGGATCCTCAATGGCCCGGGGCATTTGCTGGATGTCCCAGATGAGAGCCTGATGGTCATCAGCTAGGGACAAAGAAAGTCAGCAAGCAAGGTCACAACTCAGGGAAAGGGGATCATGATCCCTGCACTTGGGGAGTAAGTCACAGTTTATAGGGCATCTGCTCAGCAAAACCCCTGGAGGGAGGTTTTATTTTAAGCCCTCATTTTATAAAGAAACTGGATTCAGAAATGTTATGGCACTTGCACCAAACCACATAGCTATGTACCCAGTGAGAGGCAGGAACAGGACACAAACCTAGGCCTTGACTCCACATCCCAGATGTCCTTGGGCTCCATCTACTGCATCAGGGTTAGGACATTAGATCAGGACTACAGGGCAGCTCCTACTGGGGTCAGATGTCAGGAACCGACAATAGGATAAAAATCCCCAAATACGATGTGATATTCAGGCACTAAAAATACTTGAGTAGTTAAAAATCAATCTCATGATTCAATATGATGTGAGTTTTCCTGTTTTATGGACATTTATACTTCAGTAAGATATTGTACAGATGACTGAGATAAAGCGCTCTGTGGACACATGCTATTAAAAAAAATTCCCAGCTAGGCATAGTGGCACAGACATACAATCTCAGCACTTGGGAGGTGGAAGCAGGAATATAGAAAATTTGAGGCTAGCTTGGGCTACATAGCAAAACTTGGTCTCTAAAAAAGAAAAAAACAAACAAAATTTCCCAAGTAAAGGGCTATGCAATCACCAGAAAAAAGGTAATCATCTAAAATATTTATATAAGCATATGAAAAATGACTAGAAGGAAATACATCAGAATGAGAGTTATTATAATGTTATATTGGCCAATTATGAATTATATTTGATTTTCTACAGTTCCTAAGTAATCTGTAATGTGGTCATATTTTATAATAAAAAGAAAAATAAACTCTTAATTTAAATGAAGAGGAAAAAAGGCAATGACCTTCAGAGCCACAGTATTTCCTGACTCCACCAACCATCCTGATGTGAAAGCTAATCTTGGATAAATGGAGAATCTGAAGAAACTCAACACTAATAGGCCAAGCTATCCCTAGGCAACACTAGTCTCCTATCAAGTCCATATAACATGAGCAAGGTGCAATATCCTCTGCTTGGGGGCAGTCTATGACAAATGATCTAGGGCGCTACTTTAAACACTCCAGCACCTCTAAAGGCCTAAGGTGCTGTCTCTCAATCCTCAACGAAGCTTGACTTAGCAATAGCTCCTGTAAAGCACACACACAAAAAAAAGGCTCCTGTGGTGGAAGGGCTCAAGATGGGCACAGTACAACAGAAAGGAGGAAGACTATAGCCTGGGATGCAGAGGTGGCAGAGGGCTACAACCACTCCTCAATGAGAGAGGTATGAGCAGAGGACCAAAACGATGAAACACTTCTTGTCTGTCAAATTAATGCTAAAATGGCAGAAAACCACCAAACCACATTGCTGCTTTAGCTCCATAATGAACAAGGTTCATCATAAGGCTACTCCTTAGTGATAAAAGGAAAGAATATATTAGAATGACACCTCATAGACTAAAAAAACATAAGCAGCAAAACATTACAGGGCTAGAGGAGAATCCTATCTGTGCAAAGTAAAGGTAATATATATTCACATTTAAGGGATATATGTGTGCATGTATACCAAAAAGGTCTGAAGGAGACACCTAAACTGTTGTTAAAGGTCATCTATAGAGAGTGGGACAGAAGTGGAAATGATATAACAAGGAGAGAAACTGACTTTTACCTTCCTTATTATACCCTTTTTTTTTTTTTTTTTCGGTACTGGGGTTGAACCCAGGGCCTCGCAAGTGCTGGATGACTGAGCTGCACCCCCAGCCCAGTTTTTTTACTTTTTGAGAGAGGGTCTTGATAAATTACACAGACTGCCTCTGGTCTTGAACTTGAGATCCTCCTGCCTCCACCTCCCAAGCTGCTAGGATTACAGGCATGCACCACCGTGCCCAGCTCGATTATACCTCTGTACTGTTTTCACTCTTAATAATAGACTTACATTTTTTCTAGAATAAAAGCACTCTGACAACCAGCATATATTTAAGAGGCACTCTTTTTTGTCTGGAAAATGGTAAAATGAGAACTGTAAGTCACATTGTACTGACCAGCAAGGCTATGTGCCCCTCACTATATCCAGAGCTCCCTGCAGATTTATTATAGTGAAGCCTGCAAGGCCCCAGTGAGATGTCAATCCTGGCAGTCCCAAAGATTCTGTCACATCCAAGAGGGGTGCCTCCTTCTGGATCTGAGTCCCCTATGTGAACCCTTGATTTCTGGGAGACAGCATGAGGCACAGGCCTACAGCTGATAAACAATGTCATTAGTTTATGGAACAT
The DNA here is from genome assembly GCA_007922755.1 of Pedetes capensis. Lineage (NCBI taxonomy): Eukaryota > Metazoa > Chordata > Mammalia > Rodentia > Pedetidae > Pedetes > Pedetes capensis. Next base: position 421,576 of record VMDO01000032.1, read on the forward strand.
GCTTTGATATTCACTGAGGCCACAAGGTCATTTGGAAATAGGGAATGTGATAGGGAGGCTTCTGATTAAGTTATTTTGTGTCAATCTCTCAAAACTGTGCTTGGAAAACTATAAGGATTACATTCCTAATGAGTCAGAAGTAACAGATTTTCTCACTGCCCCAGTTACTTGCTCCCTGCCATGGTTACCTGCAGTGCAGATGTGGCAGGATGAATGTGGGGCCCAAGCAATTCCATTGACACATGCTCGGTGGTTGTTCAACCTGGCAACAGGTGTGCAGGGAACTCGGACATCCAGAATCACCACCTGCAGAAATATAAGTAAAAGGCCCAAGGAGCTACAGGGTTTGACAGGGGAAACAAACAAACAACAAAAAACCCACTACACATACAAATGCAAAGAATTTATGCATAACTTTTTCATTTGTGGATTTATAAGATTTCCTCAGGATTGAGAAATACGAAAACAAAGAAAGAACACAAGTAGTTTATAGTCCCTGTCTTGAGCACCACAAGGTCTTTAAATTGATAGGGAAGGGGGAAGCAGGAGTAGGCATCATGGAGTTTGGATAATTCAGCAAGTCTCAGTAGGTGCCTGTGGTAAGAATTCTGTGCATCTCAGCCTCATCAAAGCTGAATTTGGAATGTAAGAAGTCAGAGGCCAGAGGCACTGGTTTTGCCAAGTTGAGGCTGATTACTGCATCCTCTCCACCCACCACTCATCCTTTTTATTAAGTAACAGACTCAGAGAGTATTCATTTCTACATGTTTGCTGAAGATGGATGAATCTCTCCAGAACACACAAGGGAAAAACTGCCTGCTTCTTCACTCAGGCCCATAAGAATAAATGACTTGGTTTACTCTTTAGATACTGCTTGTCTTAGCTTTAACTCCAACTTTCTTTATTATTAGAAGTTCTTTTTCTTTTTTCCCCTTGGCAGTACTTGGGGAATTAACTCCAGGGCCTCGTGCATATTTTCCAAGTACTTTACCACTGAGTTGCACCCCTTGCCCATTATTTTTTTATTTTGAGGTAGGGTCTTGCTAAATTATTCAGGCTGCCTCTGGCCTTGACTTGTGATCCTCTTGCCTCCACCTCCCAAGCTGCTGGGGTTACAGGATTGTGCCACTACCCTCAGCAGGTAGTGGAAGTTCCTAACACATACTTCTTGTTCTACATAAGACTTTCTCAATCTCAGCACTTTCGACATTTCGGGTAGGATAACACTTTGTTGGGCACTGTTTTGTGCGTTGTAGGATGTTCAGCAGCCTGCTTGGTCTCTACTCACTAGATGCCAGGAACACTATCTGCCTCCCCTTGAATTTTGACAACCAAAAATGTCTATAATTTCCAAAGATTCTCTGAGCACAAAACTGCCACCAGCTGAGGGAGACTCTTCTATATAACACTAAGCAGTGTTGGAGTTAGGTGTCAGGGCCTACATTAGCCTGCATGGGGTGCTTACCTCCATCCCATCCATGGCCATCGTGGCCAGGTAGTTAGGGTCCTGTTTGTTCCAGCAGAGGCGAAGCAGAGGATGATGCTGTGGGTCTTCATAAATGATGGTGCTGTGTTCTAGATGACGGAGGTCAAACATCCGCACTGAGCCATCAGCGCCCACAGAGGCAAACATATCTCTGCCACCACCAGCTCGGCTAAATGCAATATCATAGACCTGTTGGTGAGTAAGATGCTTCAGTCAGGTTCAGATCTGTGACCTCCTTTTCCTACGGCATGGAAATCTGCCATCTCTTGTTCATCTGAACCCCAACTCATGACACAGAAGCAGGTAAATAAAACCCCAAATGGTGTCTAAATACTTGCTCCCAGAGCTCTAACATCAATGGCTTCCCAAAGAGCAAAGATCATTTTGCTATACACATTGGCTGGCTTCTTTCCATGTCCTGCTTTCCAAGTCGTCTTCCCCCAACTGCCTTTGATAACACAAAAGGCACCTACCCTGCTGACCAGCAGAGCATTAAGTCTTAGCAAAAATTCCATACATGTAGGCTCGGTGGATGACAGAGCCAGGGGCCGTCCTCATACTCCAAGACTGAGGCATTTATTTCCTGAGCTTTGAAGGCTTTCAAAAGTATGCAATCAGAGGCAGATCCATGACCACATAATGGCTGAGACCATCGATTTGAGAGGTGGAAGCAGCCCTCTTATGGCCACTAATACTAGCAAAGCTGGTTTTGCCATGAAACCTGGACCTGAGATTCATTTGCAAAAAACAGGTAACAGGATTCAATTTTGAATCATGGGAGGCTCATGTATTTCTACCTTCATAAACAGGTTTAGGAATACTCTTGTTCTAGGACATGTTCTGTTTCTTCTCCTAGTTGGTTTCTATTATAAGTGAATCAATCTAGGTTTTGAATCATTGTTTTCTGCACTGACAATTTGCAAACTATACAGATTCACTAATATCTATGTGGAAACAAAGGCAGACAGCAGTGGAGAGCTTCAGAAAGAAAGAGACTAAAAGAGACAGATAAAGCCAGACACAGACAAGTGGAAAAACAAAGGCCAAAGAAAACCACCTTCTGCAATCAAAGATAATAATGACAGCTGACTTCTGGGGAGACAGGAGTGGAATTTCTCTCTAGAAAATGTAGCTCCGCTTAGGGTTCTGCCTACTGAAGGACACTGCCAAATGAGCACCTATTTCTATTCAACATTGCATATTTCTTTTTCTCTGGCAGACTATGAGCAAAGTGTCCTTCTCCTGTAATCCCAGCACTTAGGAGGCTAAGGCAGAAGGATCGTGCATTTGAGGACAGCCTGGGCTACATAGCAAGACCCTGTCTCAAAAAATTAAAAAATAAAAAACAAAGAAAGAAAGAAAAAAAAAGAGGGAGCAGAGCTAGTTATCAATAAGGAGGAGTCCAGGTCTGAGCTGACTGATATAGCAAGCTTTGTCTGGTGCTGTCCACCTACTTAAAAGGAGATGCATGTTTAGCAGTATGTGTACTCCATGGTGACGGCTCTGGGTAATTTCCAGGGACAGAAACACTACTGGTGCTCAGGAACAGTGTGGCTCGGTGCACAAAGCTTTCTCAGCTTTAAATGGCTATACCCTTTGTCCTTGTTACACCTGTTATACCCTTCAGAAATGAAGGGAAGGTGGCAACCACCAAAGGTACTACTAAATCTTCTTCTACTTCTATCTGCCAGATAGCCCAAAAGCCTACCAAAATCTTTCTTTACACAGAGAGAGGTGGACTGAGAAAAACCCAAGACGCGAGGAGGTATTCCTATTTCTTTCGGAGCAGCCATCCTCAGGCTCACTCCTTCAAGGTCCAGGGCCTGTTTGCTAGGATCTCTTTCTGGCCCTCCCCCATGCCCTTCTCTCTATCACAAGCAAACTGATTCCTACAGACTGAGTTTGTCAGGGTCCTAGGTCTGCTGGCTGCTTTTAGCTGGTTTAGCCAGAAGAGACCCTGGTGGGAAACTGGCTGCTGGGAAGCCAGAAGCTAAGTATTTTTCTATTCCTAGAAGCATCTCTTCCAGGCAAAGCCAGCCCCTGGACTCCAGTTATCCTCCCTCTTCCCGTGGTCCCTTCAGCCTATAGACAGTGGCAGCTTCCTGCTGCCCCTACCTTCTCAGTTACTACACTGCTGTCTAGGCACCTTCTCAGCTTCACTATCAGCAGTGTAAGCAATCCTCTGGCTTAAACCCTCTCAGTTTAAACACTTTGAGTAGTTCCCATTTATGGTTTGAATCTAGGAGAAAATAGCAAGATACATAACTAAAATGTAGCAACCTCTTCCACTTGATGCTAAGAGGGTTTCCAGAAGTTTACTGATCCTCTCTACAGGACAAATTCTTCATTTGACCCCTGGTTTAGCAGGAGTAAAAAGTCCAGGAGTGTTATAATAGATCTCACCCTAAGAAGTACAGAAGCCCAAAGAATAAACCCTTACTAAGAACAACAACCTAGTCATCACTTTGCTATTCTGTTGACAATCCTGAAGTTAAGGCATCCTTTTTACCTGTACAAATATTAATACCTCTACCTCTCCCTTGTGCAGGGTAAGGGAGAACAGAAATGGAAATACAACCTCCAGGAGATAAGAAAAGGAACACGGAATGGTTCTGGGAGGAAGATTTATCACCACCTCGCAAAACCACCAGAGAAATGCTTTGACTAAAACACAACACCATCAAAGTAAAAATACATTTATCTCCAGAAAGTATTAAAAATACAAAGACTGGCAGAGAGTAGTAGTGCAAAACTGTAATCCCAGTGACTTGGGAGGCAGAGGCAGGAGGATCCTAAGTTTGAGGCCAGAGGGAGCTTGAATAATTTAGCAAGACCTTGTCTCAAGATAAAAAATAAAAAAGGGGTTGGGCGCAGTGATGCACACCTGTAATCCTAGCAATTTGGGAGGTAGAGACAGGAGAATCACAAGTGCAAGACCATAGGCAGTCTGCATAATTTAGCAAGACCCTGTCTCAAAAAGTAAAAAAAAAAGGGCTGATGGTACAACTCAGTGGTACAGTACTTGCAAGGCATGCAAGCAAAAGGCCCTAGGTTCCAGGCCCAGTACCACAAAAAATAAATAAATACATAAAAAATAAAAAGGGAGGCAGAGCTAGGTAGTACAGCTCAGTGGTAGAGCACTTGCAAAGTATGCAGGAGGCCCCATGTTCAGACCCTCAGTATCACAAAAAAGAAAAAAAGTGATTATGTAAACATACTAGAATGACATAAGACAATACAGAGAAAAGTTATTAATCAGGTTTGTCTGTCAGGAAATTTCCCACCTTCCTGTCTCCTGTCCTGACCCAAGGAGAAGTCATTATGTTTTGAGATAAGTGTTACTCTAAGATTATTTCTTAATCATATCACTTCCCAGTGTGTCCACAAGTCTTCATTATTAAAAAAACAGCAACATCTGACATGAAAAGAAAAACGATGGACTGTAGAAGTTGTTCATATCAGTCAAAAGTTCATTAGTTTATAACTGTGTGGTTCTCTGCTGTTTTGACATATTATTATTTTCAATTTAGAGAAGAAGCACATCAGTGTTATGATGTTCTATATAACCTGCAAAACAATGAAAGAACAGCCTGACCACACACTTGTAGGCACAGAAAGCATCTGTAGAAAGAAGAAAAGGAAAAGCATCATTACCTCCTTGTCATGGGCAATGAGCTGGGTCTTCACATGGCCAGACACAAGATTCACTCGTCCCAATACCTGCCCAGTCTCCAGCCCCCAGATGGTGCAAGTCGTGTCAATGCTTGAGGTACCTGCAAATACCAGTCAAGTCAGCGGATGATGGGAGTGAGGTTCTCACATAAATTTCCTTCCTTTACGTACTCCTCTGCTTGGCCCAGGAGACAACAGGCCACAAACACTCCCTGCGCATTAACTTGTCACCTTAAGACCTTAGATTTTAATTGGAGAGATAAGATATACAAATGGAGAAAGCTCAACACTATACAAAGAATTAATAACCACATTCCATATTTAGCGTATTTCCCACTTGGTCTGTTATAGGATGATGTGTGTAATTCAGGCCCCTGGGTGAAAATGGGCCCAGTGTTTTATCTGAGCAAATGTATCTTTGCTTCTTCAAACTGGAACACAGGCTACCTAACTCCCTTACCCAAAAGATAAGGATCCACTTCATTCCAGTCAAAGGAGGTCAGGGGAGCACAGAAATCTGAGTTCTTGTTATTATTTAGCAAACATTCCAGCCTGGTCTCTGTTTCACCAACCTGAAGAAACAATAATTTTAAAAATCAGCCAGTGTTATCCTCACAAAGTCTTAAAAGCCCTATTTAAACAATATCAGTAAATCTAAGACATGAGTGGAAAACATTTTTGTCATAAACACTAACAAAACCCAAAGGAACTTCCTGAATAGGACTTCTTTTAAAAGGTTCTCCTCTGCCCAGCTTTGCTTTCTATGTTGTCATCCCTGCACTACTCCAGAGGGGAGGTCTTCTCACCTTGTCCTCCCCAGAATCTTGGCACGTGGTCTGCTGGGCTGTATACCCCAGGCCATAGGGGACACCTCTGCTGCTGAGCTCAGCTGAGAACGGAGCTGAGACTCCAAATTCCATACATATAATACATCAGAATCAACAGTCTGAGATTTTGTTTAATTTACTCAAAAATATCTTTGCTATCAACAGAGTAAGAGATCCTAAGTGTCCCTAACCCCATTGAAGGTTATTCTTGTCACATAAAGTTAACAGAGCCTCAGATTTCCAGGGCCAACTGAAGCCAGCAGCAAGACTTAATGGATCTTGGCTAGATGCGCTAGAAAAACTTCTGAGTCAAACAAGATCAGTCCAGATAAACTTCACTTGTTTCTCCCATGCTGCAATAACTCTTACTGCTGCTAACAACATGCTCTTTATGACTTTTCACCAACAGCTGACCCTGAGAAAGTCAATTTGTCTAGCTGCTAATTGAGCATCTGCTTACCCTCCACACACGGAGATAGTCGCCACTTGTCGCTAGCAGGTCTGGATAGACGCCTTTTGTGTCAGGAATCCACATGAGCTTTGTGGTGGGATACGGATGGTCAAAGGTGTTTCGGCAAATAAACTCCGAACTCTCCTCATCTAAACCTACAAGCTGAACCTGTAACACACCAAAAGTGAGCCACATAAGCATTTGTTTTCCTGGAACAGCATCAAACACATCAGATCCCTGATGTCAGTGAGAGAAGTCTTAACACTGCCTTACACTTAACTGCAGAGTCAAAAACTACTGTACATAGTGAGAGCACATGCTGACCAACCATCCCACCGCTGGACAGGAAGCCTGGACTCAAGAGGGTTCAGTACATTTGACACTGCAAAGCTAGGAAGAGATGAAGATGATATCTGAATACAGGTTTGTTGACTCCAAGTTCTATACTCTTGACCCATAACTATGTAACTTCAATACCTGCCCAACCAGTTAAATCTTCTCCAAAACCCTTGTTGTTGTTCTTGTTGTTGTTGTTAGGTGCCATCGAGTCATGTCCAACTCATAGCCACCCTCATAGGGTTTTCAATGGCAGATTGTTTCGGGATTGCTTTGGGAGTGGGTTGCCACGTCCTTCTCCCAGTTGTTGTTCTTAGGTGCCCTGAATTGGTGCCTGACTCATAGTGACCCTACATACAACTGGTAAAACAGCATTATTAGTACTTCTCTGCTATTCATAGGGTTTTCAATGGTTGATTTTTGTTTGTTTGTTTGTTTTTGTTTGTTTTGTTTTGAGGGGAGTGGGCTGCTGGGTCCTTCTCCCAAGCCTACAGCACCTGGTGTTCCCAGGCAGTCTCCCATCCAAGTACTCACCAGGCCCAACCTTACTTAGCTTCCAAGATCTGACGGAATTGGATACCACAGTGGTACAGATGCAGGCCAGCTACAACCCTTGAGGTATGTGAAAATGTGAAAAGGAGTTGTTTTGGTTCCAACAATAACTGGAACTGCAGCAGGCATTTGGTTCTCCAAGGCCCAGGATTATGAAACATCCTGTGAAGTCCATTACAGCAAACTAGTGTCCCACCTAAAAAGCCAACAATGCATTGGGTACAGTGGTGCATGCTTGTAATCCTAGTGACTCAGGATTGTGAGTTTTAGCCCAGAGGCAGCCTTCACAAAATAAAAAAAAGAAAAAGAAAAATGGGGATGGGGGTGTGGCCCAGTGGTGGAGCATCAGCCTAGCATATGCAACTCTTCTGTTCAACTCCCAGTTCTGTGAAAAAATTAATAATAATAATAATAATAATAATAAAAGCCAATATTGCACAATCCTCAACTCAATCCCCTCAACATTGGCTAATTATGGGTTCACACATAACAGTACGCTAAATAAGCATTCAAGAACCCAAACCACCATGATGGCAAAAAAGTGGGCATCATTGAGAAAGTAACATCTGGTTCTGGCCACTTTTTCTTTTTCTTTTTTACTTTTTGAGACGGTCTCACTAAGTTACGCAGACTGCCCCTGGTCTTGAACTTGTGATCCTCCTGCCTCCGCCTCCCAAGCAACTTGTGATCCTCCTGCCTCTGCCTCCCAAGCCACTGGGATTATAGGTGTGCGCCACTGCACCCTGCTTTGCCCAATTTTTATAAGAGTCAATTTGGTCTATTACTAACTACTATCTTTTACACCCAATCTGGTTCATTGGGAAATGACACTCACGTACATTTGCTTACAAACTCCTAAGTGGAAGGTGGAATAGGGGAAATTTTTGGTAAAGATCCATTAAGAGGAAAAGCCCTAACCATAGAAGCAGAAAAATGTAATCCCTTGCCTTTCTGACCTTAGTCTTATATAGTAGTACTTCTTTACTTTTTTCCTCTAAACAAATTTAGGTATATTTGCACACAATAAAATTCACTTAAACATATAGTTTAATGAGTTTTGGCCAATGTACAAAGTTGTGTAGCTCCCACAATAATTAAGATATAGACAACTTCCATCAAGAAGCCTGGCGTGGTGGCTCACTCCTATAATTCTAGCACTCAGGAGGCTGAGGCAGGAGGATCTCTGTGAACTGAAATCTAGCCTTGCCTACATGGTGAGTTCCAGGATAAGCTCAGCTAGAGAGAGACCCTGTCTCAAAAAAAACAAAACAGAAAAAAAAAAAAAGAAAAAGAAAACTTTCATCAATCCAAAAAGTTCACTCTGGCTTTTCATAACAACCTTTTTCCCCTAGCCTAAGCAACTAGAGATCTATGATTTTGTCTTTTTCTATAAAATTATGTAAATGGAACCATTGAGTATAGAGAATTTTGTGTCCAGCTACTTTCACTCAGCATTATATTTGAGATTCATCTTTTTTGTTGTGTTTGTTTTTGTAAGGCAGGGAATCAAATACGGGCCCCTTAAGCATGCTAGGCAAACACTCCAGCATTAAACCATACCTCCAGTCACTTATTATTAATTTACTTATTTATCCTTCATTTTGAGACAGAGTCTTGCTAAGTTACATAGGCTGCCTCTGGCCTCAATCATCTGATCCTCCTGCCTCAGCCTCCTGAGTAGCTGAGATTAAAGGCATGGGCCATGCACCTGGCATAGTGCCAGTTTTTGTTTTTTTGTAGGTCATTCTAATGGGTGTGTAGTAGCATTTTATTTATTTATTTATTTATTTATTTATTTATTTATTTTGAGACAAGATCTCACTGTTTATCCTACGATGTTCCTAGAATAACCCATTATCCATTTGCTATGTAGACCACTCTGGCTTCAAACTCATGTTGATCCTCCTGCCTCAGCCTCTCCAGCGCTGGTATTACAGGCATGTGACATTATGCCTGGCTGTGCAGTAGCATTCTAATTTGAAATTCCCTAATGGCTAATAACTTAAGCATTTTTTCATGAGCTTATTTGCCATCTATATTTCCTTCCTCCACTTATTAACATGCTACATCAGAGTGGTGTATTGACTACAATCAAAGAACCTATACTGACACATTACCCAGTTCCACAGTTTACATTAGGGTTCACTCTTGGTGTTATACATTCTACAGGTTTAACAAATGTAAAATGACATGGATTCACCATTATAGTATTATACAGACTATTTTCACGCCACACTTTCCCCTAGTGATGATGGGTTGAAGCCAAGGCCTTATGTATGCTAGGCAAGTGCTCTACTGCTAAGCTACAACCCCGGCTGATTTTTTACTTTGAAACAGAATTTCACTAAGTTGTGCAGACTGTCTCTGGCCTTGAATCTGTAATTCTCCTGCCTTGGCAGAGTCCCAAGTAGCTAGGATATTGGGTGTGTGCCTCAGTACCCAGCTCACTCCACTTTTTATTAAGTTGTTCTTTTACTGAGTTTTAGGAGTTCTTTGTATATTTTTTATACAAGTCTATGGCTATATGTATTGCAAGTATCTTCTCACAGCATATGGCTTATTCTACCAATTTTTAAAAGTGTCCTTTGAAGAACACAAAATTAAATTTTATTTTTATATAAGTGTTTTTGCTTAACTGCTAAAAATCGTAAATGACAAAGATGTCCTTCTATAGGTAAATAGATAAAATATGGTATATCTAACTGAAAATTAAAATGTTGCTGGGTGCAATGGTGCACGCCTGTAATCCTGGTGACTTGGGAGGCAGAGGCTGGAGGATCACAAGTTTGAGGCCAGATACCACCTATGTAATTTAGCAAGACGCTGTGTCAAGATAAAAATAATTTTAAACAAGGGAGTTGGGGGGTGCAGCTCAGTAGTAGAGGACATGCAAAATATGTGCAAGGCCCTGGTTTCAAACCCCTAGTACCACCAGAAAAAAAATTAAAATATTAATGACATTTGTTTTCTTTTTTTCCTATTTCTCTCTCTCCTTTTCCCTCCTTCTCCTTCCACCTCTCCTCTCTCTCCTTTCTCCTCTCTCCTTCCTTCCTTCCCCCCTTCCATTTTTTCTTTCTTTCTTTCTTTCTCTCTCTTTCTTTCTTTCCTGGAAGTACTGAACTGAAGTCCTCACACATGCTTTGCAAGCAAGTGCCCTACCACTAAGCTGTACTCCCTGAATATTTTTTACCTCTTTGTCTTGAGGTAGGGTCTCACTAAGTTATGCAGGCTGTCTCTGGCCTCAAACTTGCAATCCTCCTGCCTCCACCTCCAGAGTCACTGGGATTATAGGAATGCGCTACCGCATCTGGTATTGCTTGTGTCTTTGCTTGTTTTGTTTTGTTTTGTTTTTTGAGACAAGGTCTTGCTATGTAGCCCAGGCTGACCCAGAACTCACCATGTAGCCCAGAGTGGTAGCGAACTCACAATTCTCCCACCTCAGCCTCCCTAGTGCTAGGATTACAGGCATGTACCACCACACCTGACCCTTTTCTTTTACAGCTATGTTTTGTGTCCTAAGAAATCTTTAACTCCAGGTCACAAATATTTTCCTCTAAATGTTTGTTAGTTCTAGGCTTCACATTTAGCTCTATGATCCATTTTAAGATAAATTTTTATGATACACGGTATAAATCACAATTTGCTTTTGTGGCAGGGGGTAGGGAGTGGAGATTGAGGCCAGGACTTTGCATTAGGCAAGTATTCTACTACTGAGCTATATCTCTAGCCCTTTAAATTTTTGCTTTGAGACAGGGTCTTATTAAATTGCCCAGGCTGCTTCTGGCCTTGAACTTGACATCCTCCTGCCTCAGCCTCCTGAGTTTCTGGGATTATAGATATGTGCCACTGTGTCTGGCTAGATTTGCTTTTTTAATACAATGAATGTTTGAATGTCACAGCATCACTTGCTAAAAAGACTAGGGTTTTGTTGTTGTTATTGTTGTTGTTGCTGTTTTAAATTCTCTGCAGTACCGGAACGTTAAACTGAAGTCCTTGCATGTGCCAGGCAAGTGCTCTACCACTGCGCAACACCCCCAGACTCTTTTATTTTGAGACAAGAACTTACTTAATTGTGCAGCCTGCCTCTGGCCTTGCACTTGTGATCCTCCTGCCGCAGCTTCCTGGGCAACTGGGATTACAGACATGCGCCACAGCTGGCTCCATTGCCTTCTGCCATCAAATGTGGCTAATCTAACTCCTTTCAACTATCTTTACAACATATATGTCAAAACCTGAGTACATATGAATTTGATAGAAAACCAAGAAAGTGATGGGAAAGGTATTTTACAAATTCATATTATGCATTCCACTTATTTTGCTAGTCATATTCTTGTTTTGCTCATTGTACTGAAGAGTTTCTGGAAATAAAATATTTACTGTCACATATTTTTTTTTTTTTCAGTACTGGGGGTTGAACCCAGGGCATGCTCTGCAAGTGCTGGACCACTGAGCTGCACCCCTAGCCCTTTTTTTTCTTTTCTTTCTTTTTCTTTCTTTTTTTTTTTTTTTTTAACTTTTTGAGACAGGGTTTTGCTAAATTACACAGACTGCCTCTGGTCTCGAACTTGCGATCCTCCCACCTCCGCCTCCCGAGCCACTGGGATTACAAGTGTGCACCACCGCACCCAACTTACTGTCACATATTTTGATTTGAAATTGGTAGTCAAAAGATTAAAGAGAACTTGGTCATTTTGCCTGGACAGCCAAGGATTCTTTTTCCATCATTGTTGTTAGGTGACAGTGAGTTGGGTCCAACTCATAGTGACCGTATGTACAACAGAACAAAACACTCCCCGATTCTGTGCCAGGCACACAATCTTTTTTATGTTTAGGCCCATGCTGCACTGTGTCAATCCATCTAGTGTTGGGGGTTTTCCTTTTTTTCATTGACCTGTCACTCTCCCAAACATGTCCTTCTCCAGGGCTTGGTGCCACCTAACAACATGTCCAAAATACATAAGACATAGTCCAGCCATCCTTGCTTTTAAGGAGCACTCTGGTTGCACTTCTTCTAGGACAGATCTGTTGGTTCTTTTGGCAGTCCATGGTATATTCAATATTCATCTCCAGCACCATAATTCAAAGGCATCAATTCTTCTGTCTCCCTTATTCAACGTCCAACTTTTACAATTGTATGATACAACTGAAAAAATACCATGGCACCAGTCAGGCGCACCTTTGTCTTCAATGTGGCATCTTTATTCTTAAGCACTTTAAAGCTATCTTTTACAACAGCTTTTTCCAGTGCAAAGCATCTTTTGATTTCTTCATTCCTAGGAAATGTTTCAGTTCCAGTTGTTTTGTGCCAATTTTTCCTGAGATGCAGTGTGAATTAATCACTCCAAATCTTAATCACCCCCCCACCCAGTACTGGGATGTTGAACCCAGGGCCTCAATGCATGCTAGGCAAGTGCTTTACCACTGTCCTGAATCCCTGGCCCCTTTTCTATTATTTTGAGAAGGGTCTCATGGAGTTGTGCAAATTGTCTCTGTTCTCAAAACTGCAATCCTCCTGCCTCAGCCTCCCGAGTGGCTGGGATTTCAGGCATGCATTACGGTGCTGGCTATCACTTCAAATCTTCACTTCTAAGTTCTTCTTTAACTATATATTTGAGTTTTTGGTTTCATTTCTTCCATTCTCCTCTTCAGGAACATCAATTATACCTCAGTAAGACTTCCTTTTCTGCATCTATTCTTTCTTTCATTTTTCAGTGCTGGGGAACAAACCCAGGACCTTGCAGATCTGAGGCAAGCACACTCTACCACTGAGCTACATTCCAAGCTCTCCTAATTGTTAATTTCTATTTCATTTTTTCTCCCTATCTTTGTTTTAACAGTTTATATTTATCTTTATTCCTTTTTTTTTTTTTTTTTGGTAGGCTGCCTCTGACCTTGAACTTGAAATCTTTCTGCCTCTGCCTCCAGAGTCACTGGGATTACAGGCATGCTTTCAACGTGGCTTCTAATTCTGCAATAATTTTAGTTTTTTCTTCTAACACTTTCCTATGCTCTGCCAGTTGCATTTTCTTCTGCCACCATGCCTTATTTTACCTGGTCTCTGGTATCTCTCCTTAGAATTTTATATTCTCCTAAATTCCTCATATTCACAGTGGCAGGACTAATACCTATCAACTAAGGCAAAAAAAAAAAACCACTTTTCTAGTGTGGGTACTTTACTTGCCACTTGATTCTATTGTTTTTCCCTCTTCTTTTTTTTTTCCCCTTCAGTATCAGGGGCCTGAACCCAGGGCCTCACACATGCTAGACAAATGCTCTGCCATGAGCCATACTCCCAGCCCATTTTTAAATTTTTTTTTTTTATTTGCGACAGGGTCTTACTATGTTATGCAGGCTGCTTCTGGCCTCGAACTGTCAATCCTCCCCCCTCAGTTTCCCAAATCACTGGGATTACAGGCATGCACTATGGCACCTATACTCTTCTTTCTTATGATATCGTTTTATAGCTACCATGCTGAGTCCTTTTGAATGAGGCAGGGTCTTCCTTGATGAGATTCCTGTGGGAGAGGGGCCCAGGGCATGGTCCAAGTTAGCAAAACACGTGAAGCATTTGTATCTCCTTGGCCCAGTGGTAATGCCACCAATGCTGCTTGCAATTTATTCTCTCTTCCAACTTCCTCATTTTCCAGAAGAACTGACACATCTATGTGTCTCCTTGAACAGCTTAGCTCCCTTCTTACCCAAGATGTCAATCACAATCTGAGGAAGCTCCTGCTGTGAGTCTGTGTACCCTCTTCTCACTGTCTCAAAGGATTTTGTCCACCAAAATCCCAATTTAGAGATGGGCACGGTGACACACTCCTGTAATCCCAGTGACTTCAGAGGCAGAAGGATCATGATTTCAAGGTCAGAGGCAGCCTGTGTAACTTTAATGAGACCCTGACTCAAAATAAAAAATAAAAATTGGGCTGGCAGCAGGGTGGGCATCCCAGTGGTAGAGTGCTTGCAAAGTATGAGTGGGTCCCTGGGTTCAAACCCAAGTACCACCAAAAAAAAACAAAAAAACAAAAAAAACAAAACTCTATTTTGGCTGAACATGGTGCACACTCCTGTAATCCCAGCACTCGGCTACACAGCACCAGCAAGGGCTACATAGTAAGACCTTGTCTCTAAATAAATAAATAAATTTTAAAAATCTTGTTTTGGAGAACTACAACTCTCCTAAGTTGGGAATCTGCAGCCACAGAACCATTCTCAGCCTGTTCCTATAGCTGTTATCCTGTTGTCCTTCCTTACATATAATGGGAGTGTAAGGAAAAATTAAATATGACTTTTATCATCTTTGTTGATATTTTGGTCTTCTTTGCCCTTTTCTCCAGTCTTCCTTGTCCTCCAGCTAAGCCTCTTCCATCTCCTACCTATAGTGTCCTGCTGCAAGCAGCATATAAAACAAAGCCCCTAAAAAGAAAAGGCTGTGAAACAAGATCATTTATGCTCATATTTATCTATCTATTGGCTTTTTGTTGTTGTTGTTGTTGTTGTTGTTGTTGTTGAGATAAGGTGCCACTACATAGCCCAGGCAGGCTAGCCTTGAATTCAAGATTCTCCTCCCTTCACTTCCTGAATGCTGGAATTACAGGCTTGCCTGACTACACTCAACCTATTTTTACTCATTTTTAAACTGTCATCATTACTATGTCTGATGCCTCCTAAAGAACAAGGAGAAAACATGTAATATAAAATATTCTTTGAGCTGGGCACATGCCTGTAATCCCAGTGACTTGAAAGGCAGAGGCAGGAGTGGATTGCAAGTTCGAGGTCAGAGGCAGCCTGTGTAACTTAGCAAGACCCTGTCTTAGAATTAAAAACAAACAAACAAACAAAAAAAGTAAAAAATGGGCCAAGGGCACAGCTCAGTGGCAGAGGGTTTGCAAAAATGTGTGAGGCCCTGAGCTCAACATCTCAGTACCACAAAATAAATAAATAAATAGCAGGACCACACCTTCAGAAATAACAACATAAACTGCACATTATTCATGCCTTACTTTTTTTTTTAGGTACCATGTCTACCTAGTTTGTTACTATAAGGTTGTGGAGGAAATAAACACTGTATTCTACTTTAATATACAAAGTGCTAGTACAGAACAAGAATGGGTGTATGTATGTTTGTGTAATATTTAAATATGCCCCCAAGTTATCCAAATCAACATAACACTCCATTGGATCATTTTCCCACCACTGTTAACATAACCAAAGTGAGCTAAAGCAATATTCTGAGGATACAAACTAGCTTTTCCTGGTCTTTACCATTTGTCTTCTCTTCAACCCTATACTGATGATTCCTGTGAGCCAGTGCCCACAGATACTTGAGTCCTGCCCTATCAAACTTTAAGATGCATTCTGATACTACACCCTTTTGGTTCCAGGCTCAGAGACTGACCAGTGAGCCCTGGCAGGCAGGCCAGGCTACCTACAGGGTCTCCCTATGTAGCCCCAGGTGGCCTGGACTCACTATGTAACCCAGGCTGGCCTCAAACTTGTGATGATCCTCCTGCCTCTGCCTCTCGAGTGCTGGGATTACAAGTGTGTATAATCATGCCTGGCTCATTCCTTATTTTTTGTATTGTTATTTAATTAGCATACAGTTTAATGAGTTTCATTATGGGATTGTCATACAGTTGTATCGTGTACTTTGCACTTGTTCTCTCCCTCATTACCCCCCCATGTTGCTTCCATTTCTCTTCCTTCTAATCCTCTCCCCCATCTAGATACAGCCCCTTGTACTTTCCAGTCTTGTGCGTTTATTTTTTTCATTTTAATATAAGTCTAGCTTCTGCATATGAGTGATAATATGCAGTATTTGTGGCTCATTCCTTATTTAATCATAGCATCTCAGTAAGTCTATATAAACAAGGTTAGGGCAAAAAGCAATATATTCAGTGGTCCCAAACGGGAATTAGTTCTCTCACTGTCTAGAAAAAGGAGGACGTTAAAACCAGAAGAGTTTTATTTATTTATTTAGGTAGGTAGTTATTTCAGTATTAGGGGGTTGAACCCAGAGCCTCATACATGCTAGGCAAGTGCTCTACCACAGAGCTAAACCTCCAGCCTCCATCCCTTTTTATTATCCATCTTGAGACAGCGTCTCACTAAATTGCACAGGTTGCCTCTGGCCTTGAGTTTGAAATCCTCCTGCAGTAGCCTCCCAAGTTGCTGGGATAGAAGGTGTGCATCACTGTGCCTGGTGAGTTTTATGTTTTAAATTCCCCTACTGACAGGAAACAAGAAACTCAAAGAACATGGCAAATTTCTAAATACCTGTCAGAAATACTGATGTATATGAAAACTTACATTCTCTTAATTGCTGCCAATCTCTCATCTGCTAATAAAGGCTACAGATTTCCAAGTATTGTCACTGTGCCTAAAACACATGTATGTGTTCAACACATACTTGTTCAATTAAAATGAGTGAATGAACAAGAATCCCCAAGGGCTGCTACTAACACTAAGATATGAAAAACCACATACCAGAAAGAAGATAACTATATACCACACATATAAAATAACTCTGCATTAAAAAATCTCAGAGGAAGCAATGTAGACTGAGAAGGCAAATGTTCATCCAGATGTATTGCAACTGGCCATACCCAGACACACTTCACAATTCATCAGGTGTACCTATAGTCAGTCACTCTCTTCAGAACCTGAAAAATGTTCTCCAGATGCTAAATCTTAGAGCACAGTCATTAAGTTAGTTAAATATTAGGGCAAAATAAATCCCAACCATTTGCCAACTTTGTTCAAAACCAACCCTGAAATATTCACCTAAGTTCAAGAGAAGCCCAAGAAGTGCTACCCATCTTTTCCCAATAAAAGAAGGGAAAACCCACCTGCCTAAATACTGCAGATATTGGCAAAACTCAGAGAAACTGCCAAGGTCCTACAGTGGAGTTACAGCGGGCAAACCAGATAGAATAAGAGAAAACAGGAAATTAGCACACTACACCGCTTGGAGTCTGACAATGAGAAGCTAGCTGTTAGGCCACAAAAAGAGCTGTGTTAAAAGGATCAGGAATTTCTCCCCTTAGGTCTTTAAAAGGCAGAGAAGCAACAGTGGCCCTCTGAGGTACCTTCTGACTTAAGGTCCTGATTCCTCTCTGGAAAATACAGAAGTCAAATTTATCTAACACTCATATAATTCTCTTTGAACATATTTCAATTATAGGTACAGTAATGGTGATGACTAGATAATACTGACAATTTCAGTATGGCTTACTCCATGCCAGGCAGAGTTCTTCCTAAGTCCACTGTATATATTAGCTTACATAATTTTCATAACAACATTATAAGGTACATGAACTTATTATTACCCTTATTTTACACAAGAGGAAACTGAGGCACAGAGGATAACTTGCCCAAAACCACATAAAACTTGGAAATGGCAGGATTAAGATCTCAACCTACAACTGGGGGTATGTGTCTGTGGTACAGTGCTTGCCTAGAATTATGCAGGCCCTGGGTTCAATCCCCAACACTTAAAAAAAACAAAAAAGCTTATTATATTAATTGTATGGGTCAACTAAGGATGATTTTATAATGTTGTTATTGTTAGGTGCCCTTGAGTTGGTATCCGACTCATTGCTGCTGCTGTTGTTACATGCCACCAAGTGGTGTCTGACTCATATCTACCCTCATAGGGTTTTCAATGGCTGATTGTTTCAGGATTGCCTTGGGAGTGGATTGGCACATCCTTCTCCCATTTTTACAGTGCTGGGAATCAAACTCGGGACCTCAAGACTGCAGAGCAGTACTCTACCAACTGAGTTAAATCCCAGCCCATCTGACTCATAGCAACCCTATAGTGGTAGTGCTTCTCTGCTATTCATAGGGTTTTCAATGACTGACTATTTTTTGGGAGTGGGTTGCTGGGTCCTTCTCCCAAGCCTACAGCACTTGGTATTTCCAGGCAGTCTCCCATCCAGGGACTAACCAGGCCCAACCCGCTTAGCACCACAGTGGTATGGCTGTAGGCGATTTTATAATAAGAAAACATAGTTATTTAAAAAAATTTTAATTATACTCATGTTTTCTTAGTCATTGTGTCCACATTAAAAACATAAAATATAATATAATAAAATAAAAAGACAATTTCCAGGCTTTTTCACTGATGCTAATTTGCTGTGTTATCTTGTCCTCTGTTGGCCTTCACTTTTCCCCGGTAAGCAAGAATCAAAGACCTAACCATTTTCTTCTTCCTCTTCTTCTTCTTCTTTTTTTTTTTTTTGGTAAGAACCCAAGACTTCGTATGTTAGGCAAGTGCTCTACCATTGAGCTGTACCCCTAGCCCATTTGCTGTTGTGAGACAGGGTCTCACTAAGTTGCATAGGCTGCCTTTCTGTTCTCAAATCTGCCATCCTCCTACCTCAGTTTCAAAAATTCTGATCTTTAAATTCCCCTAAATTATGAGGTTGGCCACCTCAATGGTAGGGTTTCTCCAAAACTTAGCCTGAGAATCACTGCTTTTAAGGTGGGATTTAGTGTCCACCAGCCTCTAGGCACAGATCCTCTAAAGCAGGGTTTCTTTTTTTTTTTTCCTTTTTTTTTTTACGGTACTGGGGGTTGAATCCAGGGCCTTGCGCTTGCATACTCTGCAAGTGCTGGACCTCTGAGCTGCACCCTCAGCCCATTTTTTTTTTTTTTTTTTTCCTTTTTGAGACAGGATCTTGCTAAGTTATGCCGACTGCCTCTGGTCTTGAACTTGGGATCCTCTAAAGCAGGGTTTCTTAACTTGGGGGTCTATGAACTTGAATTGAAAACTGCATTCATATTTTCACTAAACTCTAGCTGACATTTTAGTTGCACAGGCTGTCTTTGGCCTCTAACCTCTTGTGTCAGTCCTCTTGTCTCAGTCTCCTGAGTCACTAGGATTACAGGTATGTGCCATGGCACCCAGTTTCTAGGTAAAGCTTGTTGATGTCAGGTAACAGAGAGTCAGGTCTGACTCATGGTGACCCTATGTGCAATAGAATGAAACACTCTCTGACACTGTGCCATGCATATGATCTTTTAAAAGTTTAAGCCCATAGTTCTACCCACTGTGTCAACAGCTGAAACTTAGCTATTTCCTTCATTACAAATGAAGGCAGCTGCCCACAGCAGTACAGTATATATGACTTTGTCACCAATTTAATCACTGTTTTTTTCATTATCAGATTACAAGTGTTAAACATTCTGAAATGCTGTTTACCCTATCACTACTTCAAAACTACAGTAATTACATTGGAGGGTGTAATTTAATGAGTTAACTTAAAGGTACATACTACTATATCATCAGTTTTTTAAATGTTTTTGGTATCTATAGTTCAATATAATTGGTTTCCTTTGGAATCCTATGTGTTTTATCCATTTAAGGACATAATTATCCAGGCATGACAGTGCATGCCTACAATCCCAGCAACTTGGGAGGCAGAAACAATGTGCTTGCAAGTTTGAGGCCAGAAGCAGCCTACATAACTTAACGAGACCCTGTCTCAAGATAAAAAATTAAAAAGGGGTTGAGGCCGTAGCTCAGTGGTAGCGCACAGCTCAGTAAAGCACTTGCAAAGTATGTGCAAGACCCTGGATTCAACCCTCCAAGTTTTGGGGGGGGGGGGGAAATCTCACTTATGAGAAGGTGCCCATCATAGTACATACACACAGAAGGTAAGAACCCTGACTTAGAGATAGATGGAGGCACAAAAATAGTTTTAAGATTCTGCACTGCCTAGATCATATGAGTGTGTTAAGATAAAGTTAACTGCTTATTCTGTTGATAACTGCAATTGCTGATTTGCATTTCATTTCTAAGACTACACTACCTATGTGCCTGGCTCAAGGAAGGAGCTCTACATAGTCAAAAATGAAAATGAAAGGACAAACTTTGGGCAAGAATTCCTGCAAGTAAGGTTTGACAGCAATTATTCTAGTGAATCCATCTAGCCTAAGTGTGGCTCAGTTTCTCTTCTTTTAGAAAAAGACCACTACTGCTGATTCTGGAAGAACTTAAAGAAAAATATTAATTTGTGTGAAAAGATGATAGCCCTTTGAAAGATACATTTTATGTTATTTCTCACATGTATCCTAAATAATAGCTCTAGTGGTTTTAATCTTATTACCACTGTCCATATCAGGACCCTGAATTCTCTTCCCAGTTCTGCTGTCCACTACGGTAGAAAGAGGCACCAGAGAAAGCAAATACAGCTATGTATTGCCAGGTTTAGTGACAAACACCTGTAATTCCAGCAACTCAGGAGACTGAGATAGGAGGGTCACAGATTATAGGCTAGAGTCAGCCTGTGCAACCTAGTGAGACCCTATCTCAAAATAAAAAATAAAAAAGGGTCTGGAGGTGCACCTCAGTGGTATAGCACTTGTGTAGCACACCCAAGGCCTGAGTTCGAACTCCTCAGTACTGCAACAACAAAAAGCTACATCTTGCTTGGGGATGGGTAGATGAGTGTATACTCCCTGGAATTTGTTTATAAACTGGATACGTGTAATCTCTAAACAATCAGAGTTCGTCCCTTTAATCCATTTCTCAAAGGAGACTCCAAATAAGATGTACTCCAGAGAAATAAATATGTTCCTGAAAAACTATAAACAAATTAAAATGTTCAAATGTCTTTTACTGGACCTTCATATGTAAAACAACCCTTTCTCTACAACAAACTGTAGGTCACAAATAACAAAACAGACCTGTGCAACATCTCACTAGTCAATGAACCAAATACGACCCAACCCTAGACCATCTGGTCTTTCTCCCCTGCACCAGGCTTGTCAGTGCCAGGTTTTATTCTTGAATCTGATATTCATGGAAGCAAGGAGTTTACTGGCTTTAAACACAAGTAGCCAAAGGTTTCAGTTGCTCTCACCCTCACTCATAACTTTAATACAACAAATGGAAAAAAATTAAGAGATAAAGGAAAGAAAATTCTTCCCAACAACTTTCAAAACTACATTTATTCTAAACTGCCAGTTTAAAGGGCTGGGATTAAGCTCAGTTGGTAGAGTGTCACTCTGCAGTCCCTGAAGTCCCAGGTTCAGTTCCCAGCACCACAAAAATGGGAGAAGGACGTTGCAATCCCGAAACAATCAGCCATTGAAAACCCTATGAGGGTCGCTGTGAGTCGGAGACGACTCCATGGCACCTGACAACAAGAAGCCACTTCAAAAGTTTCCTCCTTCCACCAGTATTTTGATGAAGGAATCTCAAATTGATAGGTGTCCAGTAGACTTACTACTAAAAGTTGCAAATGAGCATGAAAGGAGCCAAGAAAATATTAGGCCAAAAGTCTTCTTTCTCTATTCAAAAACAACGACGATATCATGACACAGGCCAAGATTTCCAGGAAGAGACTGCTTTGGAGATGATGGACATCAAGAAGCAATGCCTATGGCAATCCTGGCAGAAGAGCTAGGGATCCACAAGCAGTAAGTACCTAGGGGAAGGAGGAGCCGGCGAGGAAGCCTATGCAATAAGCAGCCGTCACACAAATCACATGTGACCACAAGCGCACGACCACCAATCCAAGCCCCTGCATTTTCCTTCACGACGTCTTCCCTCTCCCGCCCCTCAATTGAAGCAATGCGGCAGTAGTGTGGGGTATGAGAGATGGCGTAGCTTTTGGGGTGTAAACTCGGGTTCGAGACCTGTTACTACCACGACATATCTGTCTGCCTCGGACAAGTCCCAACAACGTGCCTCAGGTGCCCTACTTCACACAAATGCTGTAAGGATTAAATAAGGCAATGAGTGCGAAACCCTCAGCACAGGGCCAAAGGCAAAGGAATCGCTTCATGGCGCTAAGGCTAGTGCGCAGGAGGGTTCTAGGGCCTGGGATCCAGCCGGGAAAGGATACTCCCCGGGCCTACTCTGCCAACTGGGTTCTGAGCCCCTGTCCGACTCACCTTGTTGTTGTACTCCTCCACGAAGCTGCCCAGCGCCAGGCGAAAGCGCTTGTCGGGCCGCACGCTCCAGTTCATGGCATAGACGGTCCATGGCGCTTCATACTTGTAGATCTCCTTCCGTTTGCCGTGCAGGGACATGGTGGCGGCTGGGCCGCAGAACCGGCCGGAGCGGCAGCGGACTGCAACGGCCGGGCACCAGTCAGACGGGGAGTAGGGCCTGGGACCAAAGGGTCCAAGGGGAGGCGGAGTGGGGGTGAGCAGGACCGGTCTGGCCTGCAAGCCGGGCCTCGGCGACAAACAACGACGGCCGGGCCCGACCCCCAGTTTCAAACCAGCTTCGGCACCAACAACAACCACCTTCCGTTTGGGATGCCGCCCCGCCCTCTCGGAACGGAAGCCACGCGACCCCCGCAGCGGTGCCGGCGATTGGCTACTCTATTTGTCCCTTGCAACCTGCTCCTTGTTCTCATTGGTTATTGTGGCCGTAGAGTCCGAAGTCTCCTCGTTATTGGCATAAATGTTTGTCATTCCAATTGTTATCCCCGCCCAACTCCTGGAGGCAGTCGCTTTCAAAGCCCCAAAGATCATTGGCTGGCCAAGACGTCAGTCAGGCAGATAACGGCGCTGTGCGGGTGAATGGGGGCGTGGGCGGCCTAGAGGAGCGTTTTCAAGGCAGCGGGCGTCCAAGTTCTAGGCCAAGTGTTTGAGAGTGAAGCCTGTTGTGTGGTCTGCTGTTTCTTCCCCTCTACTGCTGCTACTCTGAGCGGCCTATCCAAGCTATCGAGTAAAATTAAAATTTTGCCTCAATGGAGGTCCTACTGCATTTCGCTGCCGTGAGGTTGAACGGTCTGTCCTGCACCCTACGGAAACCACTTTCTGCTCTACTCTCCTTAAAGCCACTTTTAAGTCGGAGAGCTCTTTTCCCAAGGCCCCAAGGACAGACCTCAGACACACTGATGAGCTCAGGACCAGGGTAGCTTGAGTCAGGTCTTCTCACGCTGTCCTGCAGGCTCAAGAACTACTCCTGAATTGTAGGGTTGGTTTTCAGAGGGCAGCTACTGGGCCAGCTTGACATTTTGTCAGTTCCAATTCTCTTCCTTCCGTGAATCCCAAGGCAAATGCTAATTTAGTGTTAAATATCTCTATGCTGTGAATTTGAAATGGAGAAAGAGCTGAATCTAGGTAACATCGTTATAAATGTAAATGGTTTCCAATTCTTTGCTTTCAACAAAATTGAAGATTTTAATTGTTAGACGTTATCATTAAATATAGTATCTAATGATAAATGTGATTTTAACAGACAACTCAGAAAAGTAAAATAATTGAAGGCCAATGCTATATATATGTATATATGTGTATGAGTATGAATATAATCCGAACCCTCTTTTGGTATCATCTACTTATGTGAACAAGTTTTCTCTAGACTTGTTTTAAAAATGAACAGAGGGTTGGGGATTAGCTCACAGGTAGAGAATTTGCACAAGGCCCTGAGTTTAATCCCTAGCATAATGAAAAAAAAAAAAAAAAGTTTGCCAGGTATGGTGGTGTACACTTGTAATTCTAGCATTTGGGAAGTGAAGGCAGGAGGATTGGGAGTTTGAGACAAGCCTGGACTACATAGCATGACCTTGTCTCTAAATAAGTAAGTAAATAAATAAATAAATAAATAAACAAGATTTTAAAAATTAAGAAGTGGAAGCCGGGTGCAGTGGTGCATGCCTGTAATCCCAGCAACTTGGGCGGCAGAGGCAGGACAATCAAGAGTTTGAGGTCAGAGGCAGCCTGTGTAATTTAGCAAGACTCTGTCTCCAAAGTAAAAAATGGGCTAGGGGTGTGGCTCAGTGGTAGAATACTTGCAAAAAGCTTGCATGAGGCCCTGGGTTCAATCTCCCAGTACCAAAAAAAATAAATAAAAAAAAAAAAAAAGAGAAGAGGAAGGAAAGAAAAATTGATACAAAACTTGCTGAAGCTGAGCGTGGTGCCACATGCCTATAATCCCAACACTGGAGAGGCAGAGGAAAGAGGATTACTGCTAATTCCAGGCCAGCTGGGGCTACATAGCTCTCAAGACCTTATCAAAAAGAAAAAAGAAAAGAAAAGAAGGAAACCTATTGTTGAACCTTCTGTTATTATAATAAAAATAATGATAGCCATCCACAGACACAGCAATTAATTTGGCGGAATATCCAACCTGGTCATGGTGGAACATGCCTGCAATCCCAGCACTCAGGAAACTGAGGCAGAAAGATCAAGAGTTCATGACCATATAAAAGTTTGAATATATATGCTATTTTGAACAACTATATGAATAACATCTTATTAAGGTTACAAGAATTAATTTTAATATTTCAATTTGTATGCATGTTTGGTTGCAAACATGCTAGATTAATCAACAGACTATGAAGCATAAAAAGAAATTACATGTAGGCTAAAAGGAAGGGGGTAGATTGGAATTATGAACAGAGGAAAAGGAACAATGTTAAAAAAATGTTTGTTCCTGTGTTTTTAAAATGATCCTGACTCTCAAATCATTAAGCTGTTTGGATAGAAATGTATCAATATAAGTAAGGAATGAAACAGTGTTAATATTTACAAAACCCTGGATATCCTTTGCAACTATTTATCAATAAAATATTTAAAATGTCAGTTTAAAAAATGTAGGAGGGGAAATACATTTTCAACATTCTTTTAGGGAGTTTTGGAGCAAAAAGGACTGAGTCATAAGACCAGTGATCAGGTACTTTTGGGCCAAAAGCCCTTTTCAGGAGACTGGCTAATTACACGTCTCAAGCCAGACAGACCAGATTGAAATCATGTTCTCCTTTTTCCACTGTTTTGGGCATGACTCTTTTTTAAAATAATTGTATAATTTACACATGCGAGTGCACATTTTCACAACTTGAACACTCATGTAACTCATGTAACTGGCACTAATTCAGAAAACAGAACACTAGAACCCCCAGAAGTCCCTCTCATACTCTGGTAAGTTTCTTCGTCTGTTACTGACCCCACATCTGAAACGTAGGCATAATAATACTTATCCCTAGAGGATTAGAGGAACGAATATCTGCAGAGCAGTCAGGACAGCGCCTGGCACAGGGTGAGTACTGTGCAAATGTTGACCATTGTCATGATTCCCTATGGCCACCAAGCCAGCACCTCTGCTTCCCTTCATACAGCTTGGTAACAGTTCCAGGCTCTGGGGGCTTCTGGGCTCACAGAGGCACTTTAAGGTCTCCAACAGGCTGGACGCAGTAGAGAGAGAGCCCTTACCCAGCTCCTTGTGAAAAGGGATTGGAGAAGGCCACAACACAGGCATGGACCTGATGATGCTCAGAAAGGTTACACACACCCAGCCCTTTGTGAAATGTCTAGACTTTATTATCTGTGTGAGACTCCATTGCCCTCAGGGGACCTGGATGTTGTGATGGAACTATCAGGAGTGGAGGGTCTGAGGGCTGGAGTTCTAGCCCCCTTGTGCACCACAAAGGACACCTCCACCCTCAGCCAGGTTGGAGGCTCTTGGTGAGAGGCCTGGCCAACCCTGGGGCTTAGTGCTGGGCCTTGAGTCAGCAAATGGTTCTGAACTGGGAGGTGATCACATGCAGCTGTGAGCAAGACTCTCACTAGGAAGACCAGAAATTTCTTTCTTCACTGAGCTCTCCATCCTGTAAGCTACCTCCATGCCCAAGTTCTGCCACCCTCCACCAGGCTTGGTGTCTACATGGAGCCTCGAGGAAGCTGGGCAAAGTCACGAGTCTCATCACTCAGGCCATCCTGGGTCAGGCTGTAGTTACTCTAGGAGAATGGTTTTCAGAGGCCCATCTTGGAGGCTCTCTGACCACCCCCAAGATCTTTAACTCTCACTTTACCCACCTTTAATCCCTTCATGGTAGCTTTTATCTTGACATTTAGTGGCCCTAACTCCTTGTGAATCCAGGATCTGAGCCATGTCTCTGGAATTCCAGCTGCTTGGGAACAGAGCCAAGGTGTTCAGGGAGGGAGGGAAAGCGGGGACCACAGATATGTCCCTGTACCTCTAGGGGACACAGAGGTGAGGCCAGGGGTGACAAGAGCTCCTCCGGTTGCTCCTCTTCCGAGGATGGCATCAGAGTTTTGTCCATTGCCACAGTCAAGTGAGGCATCCTGGGAGAGGAATTCCTGTGCTTCAGCATACATCTGTCCAAGTCACCATAGCTTAGGGTCTGAGAGGGGCAAGAAAGAGGAAGGTACACTGTGTGGGGTTCCCTCTTCCAGGACAAGCTGGGAATGAATCCACCCCGACCTCAGGGATGAAAACTGGCAGGAGCTGTACCCGCTCTTCCCCATACCTCAGTGCCTTGTTGTCCTTACCCCCTGCAGGGTCTGTGATCATAATAAGGGTTTTGTCATTACCCTGCCCAGGCTGCCCAGTCAGGTTGACTCACATCATAAAGGAGGACAGCAAAATCCACAATTGTTCCAGAGCCACATAAGTTCTGGGCCAAATGCCACACTGAGACCAAGTTGGGGGTGTGGAAGTCATGTAGCTGTCTCCAGAGAAGGCCCTGGGGATCCCCTCACCTCTTACCTGTGTAGGGGGCAGACAGCCCGGGGACAGCCTGGACCATGGACTCTGAGTCACTGAGGCTCCAGGAAACAAGGCCAGGTCATCGGAGGCAGGGGCTCCCAGGATATAGCTTGTGTGGCCCTGTGGCATGGGCTGCTGAAGCAGCTGCAGGATGCGACTGAGATCTGAGGACACGCGGGACTCCAGCCTGCCAGACAGAGCTCTTTAGTCAGATTCAAGGTTCTGAGGGCAGCTGAGGTCCTGAGGGCAGCTCTCAATTTTGTAGCCTGCATGATGTTCCAGCAGAGTATAATGGCAGTCTGGGGCCTACCTGAAGCTATCTCCCTCCTAGGATCCACAGTCTCTGCCCAAATTCTCCTTAGGACATCTCTGACTCTGCTGACACCAGTGACTAGGTCTGGAGCACTCCACAAAGCATCCTAATGATGGTTTTCTTTTCTTTTCTTTCTTTCTTTCTTTTTTCTTTTTTTCAGTACTGGGGGGTTGAACCCAGGGCGTTACGCATGTTTTAGCAAATGCTCTACCACTAAGCCAAACCCTCAGCCCAGTTATTACTTTTCATTTTGAGACAGGGTCTCACTAAGTTATGCAGGCTGCCTCTGGCTTCAAACTTGTGATCCTCCTGCCTCTGCCTCCGGAGCCACTGGAATTACAGGTGGGCACCACCCAGGCTCCTAATGATGCTTTAACACGGGTATTCAATTGTAGTCATTTCATGAAACACAAGCAGAGGCTCCGAGCTGTTAAGTCACTTGCCCACACTCTAGCTGGTGAGTTACAGAACTATAATTTTAACCAAGGACTGTCCTGCCTGCAAGCCCTCACCCACCACCACAGCCCTGCCACCCACACTTCCTTCCCAAGGGTCCATAGAATTTATTTCTGCTCCTGGATGTGTCCCTTCCCCCAAAAAGCTTCCTTGACACATTCCAAGGTTTTCCGGGGGGAAGTCACCAGAAGAATTGTGCTTAATGACACACAGACGGAGAAACCTGTGCTAAATGGGCCTATCACTCTAAAACTCACCCCGCATCCAGTGGCATCCATGAGCCACCGGGAGGGGGCGCTCGCGCCTAGCCTGCTGCTGGGCTGGTCCTTTGCAGCTGCCCTAGCCTCACTAGGAGGGTGTTCATTCACCTCTTCATCTGGGTCTGGAGCTGCTCCAGCCTGCAGCTTAGCTCCCGAGGCCAGCAGTCTGAGTCCTGCTGTAGGTTTGGCGAGCCTGGGGGCATCTGCTGCAGTAACTCGGGCCAGAGGCCAGATGCATCTGAGATGCTCAGAGAAGGGACTGCATCTGCAGGAGAGAAGAGACATCTCTGCTCCATCTAGCTTGTTCCACAGGCCTGCCACTTTTTGGAAGAACCTGTGCTCTCCCCCTACCTGCCATGGGAACACAATGTGATAAGTGGGTCTCCTTACCTAGATGCCCTGGAGCACAAGGTCCTGCCCCTATGGAGGTCTGGCTTCCAGGACTCAGGAGGCTGTAGTCCTGGAGGGGGAGCTGGGACTCCAGCTTAAAAGGGGGGCCACCAGGGTAGGAATTTCTAATCCTGGTCCCACTGCCCAGGGACCTGCAGACCAGGGGGTACTTGGTGTGCAATCCCAGGGCTCCGGCGAATACCCACCCTTGAGAGCAGCACCTGGCCACCAGCCAGCCCTCCTCCTCTGCCTCAGAGGACACCAGACATGAGGGCTGGAAGACTGGAGAGGAAAGGGGAGAAAGACCTCTATCCTGGAGGCCTAGGAGGGAGCCCTTCCCATTCATCAAGGGGTTGGGGAAATCTCTTCCAAGGGGAGGCAGCACGTAGAGACCCGGAGAAGGGGCAGCAGGCTGGGCAGGCACTCCAAGACAGGGGCTGGCTGTGCTCACCTGGCTGGGTATCATTGAGGAAGAAATCTTGGTGATCTTGGCTGTTCTGGGCCTGTTGGGGTGATGACTGGAGACCCCCATCTGCCTTGTAGGGAACAAGAGCATCAAGTAACAGGGGCCAAAGCTGGGATAAGGCCTCTTTGTCTCTCCCTGTCCTCATTCCCTCTCTGTGGGCCTTGGGATAACCAGGCAAGAAATTGGTGACGTGTGGCTGGGCATATCAGTGAAGTTCTGGGCAACTTCCTGCAAGTTCTTCCCTAAGAGGGGGTCAGGCAGGTGAACAGAGGTTTGGAGACAATGACCTTGCACTGGGCAACCATCTGGAGACATCCATCAAGCTCTTGAGAGAGGCGTCCATGGGTGGTAAGATTTGGGGATGGAGGGCAGAGGAATTGCTCCTCCACCACCCCCTTTTCCCAAATGCCCTAGGGCTCCCAACCTCAGCATGAGCCAGTGGGGTTACTGGCTCTGGAACCCCAAGTCTGCTCCAAAGGGGCCCTCAGCAGCATTTTTGGCTATTTACTCTCCTGGCACCAAGAGACTAGGGTTATAGGTAACCCAGGCCATGGAGACCACATCCCTCCTGCCCTGGTATCCAGCTACTGGGTACTTGGGCCACCTGATGGCTCCCAGTGACTGGGGCCAATGAGGCAGGATCCTTACCTGATGCCTCTTGTGCAGCTTGGGTGGGGTTGGGGGGAGCAGCAGGGGAAGGGAGAGCAGCAGAGGAGGCAGCATAAGGAGAGCAGTATACATCAGGAAAACCTCCAGAGGTTGGGCACAGGGCTGGACCACCAGAGCCCCCCTCGTGAGGCTGAGGGGCGAGAGTGACAGGGAAGGAAGGTGCCAAGGCTCAGTGCCTGGCCTTAGCCACTGTACCCCTGGCAGGCACATTTTCCCCTTTCTTCCCACCATCTGATTGCAGACACCTTCCTCCATGAAACACCCCTGACTACTACCAGAGCCTGTGGTGTCTGCTCTACTCCCTGGCAAGCTAGTATTCCCTGGAAATTGGGTCTTTCCTGCATACCCTCATGACTTCTTTGGTTATTTAACTTAGTGGCTCTTTATTTCTCCTGAGTGGCTGTGATCGTCACTGAGTGCTAGGCTTAGGAGGAGAGAGAGCTTTACCACTTCTTTGCACCCTCTGGATAGGGACCATACGTGCTCCTTTTCACTATGGTGCAATATGGTGGGAAAGCCTAGGCTTTGGAGTTGGACTCAAATTCATATATTGGCTCTGCTATTTACTAGCTGTGTGGCTTTGGCCAACTTATTTGTCTTCTCGGAGCCTCAAGTTTCTTCATCTGAAAAATGGGAATACTTAAGGAAAAGACTAAATAAGATAACATAAAAGCAGCCCAGTACTTAGTACATTAGTTACTTTCAAAAGTTGGTAGCCATCACTGTAGTTAGTGTATGTTGGACACAGAAGGCACAGAAGAAATCTTGGCAAAGGATGCAGAAAGATTGAAAGCAAAGACAGAGGTCAAGTGAGTTCCTTAGACCAGGCGAGCCAAGCCATCAATAGCCTGCCTGGGTGTTACCCATCACCAGCTGTCTGAGAGCTGCCACCCACCCTGGCCCACAGGCCCAGACTCACGTCCCGCAGATTGAAGGTAACCTCCAGCTTGCTCCAGAAGCTGTCCGCAAAGGCAGGGTACATGTCCAGCACCTCCAGCAGGTCTGTCCGCTGGATCTTGTGCAGGTCGCAGTAGGTCAGGGCCCGCACATCTGCACTGGATTTGCCTGGCTGGGCGTGGAGGCTAACGGGCTCCCCAAAGATGTCGTTCTTCCCTGCCAGCCAGAGGAGTGGTGGTCCCTTGAGGGTCCAGCTCCAGGCTCCCTTACCAGGAGCCTCCCTGAGGGGTCCTTGACTATGACCTCCCCCCATTTCGCCTTTCCTGCCAGGCCAAGTCTGGGGACAGGGCTGCATATGCTGGCTGTCAGAGGTGCTCTTGCCCTGCTCTCTGAGCCCCACCAAGATCCCCCCAGAGCTGCTTCTGCCCTGAGGATATGGCTCCTCTTGCTGTCTCCGCCTCCTCAGAACCACCCTCCAGCAGAATTCTCTCTTCTTCTGTCTACACTCTTTGGCACTGCCCCACTCCCACCCAGGGGCCAGTGGGTAGTAAGGGACACTGAAGCCTCCCTGCCCAAATCCCTCCTGCTCTCCCCAACCTGTTGATGCTGTGGAGAAGGTTATAGGGGACCCATGGCTAGAAGTTCCTAGCTTCCTGAGGCAGGGCCTGAGGCTTCTGCTTCTTTGTCTTCCTGCTCCTCATTGTGGGGCCAAGGAACCAGCATGGCCCAGGCAGGGGGAATCAGTCTCCTTCCCTGGACCCCAATGTCTGCACCTCTAAAATGGGTAGAACCATATCTACCTTGCTTGTTCAGAGAAACAGATGAGGTGATGCTTGAGAAAGTGCCTCAGACAGCAAGAGGCACTAGACTAGGTCAACAAAAGGCACTGGGAAGAATGGTGGGCACAGGTGGCTCTGCTCAGGGCACTGTTGGGGTGGATGCTCAGAGTGGGTGGCAAGGGTATTGGGACTTCTCAGTGGCAGGCACTACAAGGGTCATAGGATATGAACATGAATAAGAGGCTATCCCTCCCACAAGGAGCCCCTCAAATCTCCACAAGATAGGCATGTAAGTAGCCAACAAGATTACAGAGTGATCTATCCAGACTCACACTGGGGGAGAGGCCAGAGCTGTGGGGCCATGGAGGAGAGAAAGACTCCTACAGGGAGGGTTGGGGCAGGAAGGTGGGCCCTACAGAGGAAGAGACAATCAAGGAGTACTGGGCCCCCAGAGAAAGGCAATCTGTGGGTGGTCAGCTCTGCATGGCCAGGGATAGGGAGCAAAGAGGCCAGGGCCGGTGGTGCCAGGGACCATGACTGCTTTGATTTCCACACCTCTCAGTCTGGTGACACTGCTCAAGGGGCACTAATAGTTTAGTACAGACGGCAGCTAGGCATGTCCATCCAAGAGAACAAGATCAAAGCTCATTCACAGAGGAGGGAACTAAGGGCTAGAAAGAGAAGGGACTCTCCAGGATCACCATGAGACCCTGAAGTTTGAAATCTGGGCAATGTGATAACCATGCAGGTTTTCCAGGAGATGAAAGATTATGATCTAATGTCTATTTCTACTTGAACAAGATGAGAGGATTTCATGTCTCTGAGTGAAACTTAAATTGGGCTGGCTTCTTAGTTATTAATAATAATTATCCCTCCCATGTGGGTGGAACTTGTAAGATATGCTAAGAGTGAGAGAAGGTCTTATAGAAGAGCCTGTGCTTGATCTCAGCCTTGAAGGATAACTGGGGCCTGCCAGACACGTGCAGGGTAGTTGCTGGAAGCAGAGTGGTAGCATATGCAAAGGCATACAGGGGTGTCAGAGAGGGAAGATTTAGAGAAGGAGAAGTAGTTGTATGGCTGAAGCACTGAGGTACCAGGGCGAGGGTGGCAGGACTCAGGGTATCCAGATTAGGTGGAACTGTGCATGCTACACTTAGGAGTTTACAGTTGCCCCACCAGCCAAAAGAATCACGCTAAACACCCAAAAGAGGAATCATCAAAGAATTTTGAACAGAAAACAAGGATGTGCAGATGTGTATAATAGGTCACTGGTAGAAGGTAGAAGGTGGAGCACGGGAGTAGACCAGACAAAAGCCCACGGAAGGGAGCTCCTGGTGTGTACTCAGGAAGGACATAATTAGGGGCAGACCCAGGCAGAGAGAAGGAGATAGGAGTGGGATGGAGATGTGTCAACAAGGGGAAGAGAGAGGGCTCTTGGCTGACTGGATGGTGGACAGAGGGCAGGAAGGAAAAAGGATGCTACCCTGGTTGGTTGTAGCCTAGGCAATGGGTAGATGGGGGTACAGTGATGGGGATGCTAAAGGGACTGCTTTTGAGGGAAAGTGATGGTTTCAGATTGGGATATGTTGAGTTTCCTCTGTTTATGGACTACCAGAGAAGCCATGCCCAGGAAGGATGAAATATTTCAATCTAAAGAGAAAGTAGATATAGCCAGGCATGGTGGCGCACGCCTGTAATCCCAGCAGCTGGGGAGGTGGAGGCAGGAGGATCGCAAGTTCAAGACCAAAGGTAGTTTGCGAGACCCTATCTCAAAAAAGTTAAAAAAAAAAAAAAAAAAAAAAAAAAAAAAAGAGGACTGGGCGTGCAACTCAGTGGTCCAGCACTTGCAAAGCATGCAAGCGCAAGGCCCTGGGTTCAACCCCCAGTACTGCAAAAAGAGAGAGAGAGAGAGAGAGCCAGGTGCGGTGGCACATGCCTGTAATCCCAGCAGCTCGGGAGGCAGAGGCAGGAGGATCACAAGTTTGAGACCAGAGGTAGTCTGCGTAATTTAGCAAGACCCTGTCTCAAAAAAAGTGAAGAAAAATGGGCTTGGGTGCAGCTCAGTTGTCCAGCATTTGCAGAGCATGTAAGTGTGAGGCCCTGGGCTCAATCCCCAGTACCACCACCACCACCACCACCACAACAAACAAACAAACAAACAAACAAAAAACAGAGAGAGAGAGAAAGAGAAAGTGGGGCTCAGGATCCTTGGGGTCATAGGAGAAGCTGGCTCAGGGGAGCGAATAAGGTGAGAAGAGAACAGAGCACCAGCTCTTAGTGACCACCAACTGAAGGCAGGCCAGGTGGAGTGGAGTGGACAGAGGTGTTGGAGGAGAACCAGGTCATAGAGATCAAAGGGACACATGCTTGGAGTTGGAGACTTGGGGTCAAGCTGAAGTCACAGGGAAAGCAAGGAAGATGAGAATGGGGGAGACGACCCTGTGATGCTCAGAGAGGTAAAGAGAGGTAAAGGGATAAGTGGCAGAGGTTGCTTGAGACCCAAGTGTGTCCTCAGTCTATCCAGCTATCCCTGCAGCTGCACTGAATGAGGCTCTCTACCCAAGGGAGATCTCTTGGCTTGTCACCTTGAACTCCCCAAGAGTTGAAGAAAGGGAGGAGCCTGCTTGGGTGTCTGAGTCTGACACTCAGCCTTGGCATCCCTGCTTGGCCACTGATGAACATGATCTCTCTGAGCCTCTATTTCCCTATCAGGAAAACGGGACCTACGGCAGAGGGTTGGGTTAAGGATCCAGTGAGCTGGGTATAAACTTGCACATGGCAGGTCAGTGAAAGGCGCCTGGATCTTCATTAGGACAAGAATGGCCCAAGTAGGGCATCTCCAGCTTCAATTCCCCAATACAGGCCTGGCCCGCTCTTCCTGACCCACCTAGAATGGCCACGACCACGTCGTCGCGCAAGATCTCGATGGAGCCCCGAGAGATGAAGTAGAGTGTGGAGAGCACGTCCCCGAGGTGCACCAGCGTGTCCCCGGGCGGCGCGTGGGTGGTCTTGAACTTGATGGCGAGCGCGCGCAGGCAGCCCTTGCTGGCTCCGCGGAAGGCTGGGCAGTGCTGCAGCAGCGCGCGGTGCAGATGCAAGCAGATGTCCGCCTGCAGGCACTCGGGGAAGCCCTTCAGCACCTACCCGGAGGCGAGGAGAGCGAGACTCCAGCGGGGCGCGGCTGGGTAGGGCTGGGAGCGCGGCTGCGTTACCTTGACCTCCCCTGGCGCATGGGCTAGAGGTGGTCGCTCCCCTATCCCCGCGACAAGCCGGCAGGGGCTCACCGCATTCATGTCGATGCCGTTGGTGTAGGACCAGGCGTGCTGGAAGTACTCTTCCAGGCGCTGCCGCAGCGGGTTGGGAATCTGGTGGAAGCGGATGAACTCCTTGACGCGCAGCATCTGCGTGTGGTAGCGCGCGGTGCCCGAGTACAGGCGTTGGATGATGGCCGACACGTTGCCGAAGATGCTGGCGTACATGAGGGCTGGGGGCGGAGACGTGTGGGGAGTGAGCTGTTCCTTGGTGGCACCTTCCCGAAGCCAAATCAATTCAGGCCTTTCTTTCCCTGGCAGCCCCCTGGGGAGGGACCCCTCTGTCTGGCTTAGAAGTCAGAAGCTCCAAGGACAGAGCAAGGGCACATGGGGGACAAAGCCCCCCTCCCCCGGGGCCTCCTGCCGTTCTTCTTCTGCTCTGTACCTCTTGTCATCTTCCCAGGCTCAGAGACCAAATTCCTTGGAAGAAAGAACTAGATTAATGGATTTTTTTTTCTTTTGGTTCAGATTTTTTTTTCCCCCTCCTTCAAGATGTAAAAAAAATAATGAAGGAAAAATTTTTGGTCTCTTGTTTTCACCTATTTTTTTTCTTGTTTTTGTTTTTCTCAGCGTTCACATCTCTAAATACTTTGAATATGACAACTTAACCTATGTGTAAAATTCTACACTGCCTCCTGAGTTGCTAAACCAGGTGTCCTGGGAGGCAGATAGCTTGGTGCAGGGACTGAGAGCACATAGTCTTGGAGCTGGTCCCTAGGCTGGCACTGGGTCTGGAGACTCCCTGGGTATGAGCCTCCTGGCAAGTTAGGACCTTCGGTTCCTGTTCTGGACACCAGACTCCTAGGAGAATGAAATGTAGGTTTTTGTAAAGTGCTTAAAGGAGTGGCTGGCTGGGCTGGCTTCCTGTAGCTGCATAATTCTCTGCAATTATCATCACAAAATTCCTTTTTTTTTTTTTTTTATTGGCAGTAAGTATAGAGGGCTGAACCCAGAGCCTTGCAGCTACTTTGCAAGTGCTGTACCACAGAGCTGCACCCTCAACTCCTTTTTATTTATTTATTTTTTTAAATTTTGAGACAGGGTCTCGGTTAGTTGCTCAGGCTGCCTCTGGCCTTGAACTTGGGATCCTCCTGCCTCCATCTCCCGAGTTCCTGGGATTACAAGTGTGTGCCACCACACCTGTTCCCTATCTCAAAATTCTTTATAATTTTTTTTTAACAAGGGCTCTATGTTTCAACTTTTCACTGGTCCCTGCAAATGGTAATCCTGGTGCTAGGCCTAGAGAAAAAACTGTATGGGTGTTAAATTCTGTGTATAACTGGTATACACATATGCACAAATTCATGCATTACACATTCAGATCGGTGTTGTACATGCATTGTTCCTGTATGTTATGTCTATTTCCCAGCTAAAACCAGAATTCCATGGCTAAGACCTATAATACAAGGTTATACTCACAGCCAATGAGCATGACGCAGATGGAGAAGACCTTCTCAGAGTTGGTGTTGGGTGACACATTGCCGAAGCCCACACTGGTGAGGCTGCTGAAGGTGAAGTAGAGGGCCGTGACATACTTGTCCTGCACTGAGGGGCCCGAGGCCGGATCACTGCCGTTATAGTGCTTGCCAAGCTGTGCACCCAGGCTGTTCAGCCAGCCAATCTTGGGCTCCAGGTAGGGACGCTCCACGTTGCCGATGGCATACCAGATGCAGGCCAGCCAGTGCGCAATGAGCGCGAAGGTGCACATGAGCAGAAAGAGCACTGCCGCCCCATACTCAGAGTAGCGGTCCAGTTTCCGTGCCACACGCACCAGCCGCAGCAGCCGTGCAGTCTTCAGTAACCCAATCAAGGTGGTGGTCTGAGGGGCAGGGAAAGGTCCACAGGGATGGGGGTCAGCTTGTGAAAGGGCACCCTCAGGCCTGCATTTGTTCACTAACACAGAGAACCACATAGTCATTCCACAAAACCCTAAGGGAAGCGCCAGGCACTTGGCAGTGGAACATAGTGTGGGACCTTAAGGAGCTCTCAGCCTAAAAGCACAAAAGAGTGTTCTGGTTGCCAAGAGAGAAGTCCAGTGGGAGCAAGGGGGAAAGGGAGGTCAAGTCTGCAGGAGCAGGTCAAGGGAGGCGTCACAGTGGTGACACATGAGTCTTGTCTCCAGGCTGACAGGAAAGAGAGGGATAGAGTACTCCTAGTACACAGCAGCATAGGGGTGTGAAGTGTCAGGGCCCACATGGAAGTCCAAGTGTGATGCTGCAGCCTGGAGCAGAGAGTGGAAAAATGAGCCTGGGAGGTTGGTGGGGCTGCTCCTGTGGGCCTCAGGGCCCATAATGAGCTTTGGCTTTTATTCCCAAGGCTTTAGGAGCCATGGAAAGTTCTTGGGGGGAGTGACAAGGTCAGGTAAGTGATCTGAAACTCACTCTGGTTGCTGCATGGAGGGGAAGGAGGCTGGAACAGAGGTGGGGAAGGCCACTCAGTGTAAACAGAGGCAGTGGGGGTGGGCAGAGGGGAGGAGACTTGGGGATGATTTGCTGGGGGATGGGATGGACACTGCGGGACACCCTCTGCTGGACAGGCTGGGGTAATTTGGGGTGACTGGAACTCAGAAAGCAGTGGGACTGAATGAAAAGCAGATCTTGAAGAGATGGGGCAGAGGACATGGTGGGACAAGAGCAAGAAAATGTTCTCATGTCACCCATAGGAAGCACAGAGGGCACAGAGGAGCAGGTAGGGCAAGAAGCAAGTAAGGATGCATTAGGGGTGCCCGTGTGGGTCCCCTTTCTAACTCCAAGATGAGAGTGGTTCAGAAGGCAGCCTAAGGAGCTAGAAATACAGGAGCGTGCATCCGAGATGGGGCAGAATTCGGGGGCAGAGAAGCACGGCCTGGCAGCCTGCTGCTTTTACTGGGGCCTGCTTAGAGAAATGGGCAGAGGGATGGCACCTGGGCCTGGGGTACAGCCTTAGCTGGTCTTTTTCTAGGGCTGAGAGATGACAGAGGTCTGAGGCCTCTTTTCTGTCTCTACCCACTTTGGCAAAGGTGCCAAAGCCGGGAGCTCCCTGCACCTGTGAGGCAGAGAAGGTGATGGCTGCTGGCCCGGCTGGGTTTTGCTCACCTCTTCAGATCCAGTGCGGAAGATAAGCAGATCAAAGGGGATGGCAGCCACCATGTCAATGAGGAACCAGCCCTTGAAGTAGTGGATGGCAATGTGGCGGGGGTGACTGACCACCTCATCATTGGTGTTGACATAGGTGGTGCGGAAGTTGATCACAATGTCCACGACAAACATGATGTCCACAATGAGGTCCACCACGGTGAGTGGACTGCAGGTGTAGCCACAGGCACCGCGCTGGGACTCATCCTGGTCACTGAGCAGGAAGGCGGCTGAGTAGGGGGTGAAGATGGCCGTGTAGATGACCAGTAGCAGGATGAGCCAGTCCCACACGGCCTTGAAGGGGCTGTAGTGCAGGATGGTCCCATGGTGGATACGAGGCACCTGCAGCTTGTACTCCGGCAGCACGTCTGCACCCAAGGACAGAACCTGGGGTGGGAGCGATGTGTGGTTAGTGGGGATGGCCACTGCTGGTGAGACAGGTCTGGGGGTAGGCCTAGGAAGGCAGCCATGGGAGAGGGTGTACGGCAAAGGATATGCAGGGCAGAGGGGAGAAAGGAGAGGCATTAGGAGGAGGCAAGTTCCTGCTGGGATAGATGTGTTGGGAGAAAATGAAGACAGAGGAGGTGGGACATAGGAGAGAGAAGGCAGCTCTGTCTCATGTTGACCCAAGGTTTGAAGCTCATAAAGTCCCTGAGAAACAGGCCATCTTGGGGTGGGTGGGGCCAGGCCCAGGGTCATGATGGGTATGTTCCAGGGAAAATCCCAGATTGAGGAAGTAGCTTGGTGAGCCATTCCTCTCTGCTGGGCTTGGGAGGCCCCTGAGTTTCGGGGTCTTGATGAGAGCAGGTCACCTCGAAAATAGACTGTTTGGTCCTGAGGGCCTAGGTCCCTGGACCAGTGAGGGCCCTCCTTGGGGTCAATTCACAGAGCTTCCCATAGAAAGAACCAAATTTGGGGTTGGGGTAGCCAATCTGGACCGTTGACAGGTCCTGGACACCAAGGTAACCCTACTACTTCACTCATGAATCATAACAGCCAGTAGAGACCTTCCATTTTGCCCCTTCCACCTCTGCCTCCAGCACTATGGGCAACAGAGGGTCACTAGGACCCAGCCCAACAATGCTCAAGCTCTGCCCAGCTGCCCCACATGAGAAAAAAACAGCTGAGGCACTAAGAAGGGCAGGGGCCTTGAAGGCAGAACTCTCAGGTCGAACCCCAAGGCTGACCATATGTGTGTTTTGGGGAAAGTCTCATAACCTCTGGTGCCTTGGTTCCTCCATCTGCAAAATGGAATGGCGAAAACAAATTGCCTGGGGTTGTTGTGACCAAACAAGATGTATCTATTTGCTTCTAGATGGGGACCCCTCCCTACTCACCTGCTCCCCCCTTCTACTTCAGATGCTACTCCCAGAAGGATGGGGCCTGAAGGGGTATTCCATTGACCCCAGATGGGGTCTGCTGGGTGGTTCTGGCTTAGGAAAATCTGCAATGTAAGGGTTTGACCTTGCAGACCAGACCAGTTAACAGATGGGATCACAGGAAGATCCTCTTAAGGGCTGGTTTCCCCCAAAGGGTTCCTGATCTGACATCCAACCGCCCCAGTAGAGGTCATAGCTCTGCTCTCCTGCTGTCCTGCTCTGCTCAGCCTTTGGGCTTCATTTCTGCTTTACTTCCCCAGGAAGGCTCTCTAGCCTATTTTTTTTAAACTTTTTTTTTATTAGTAACTTTTAATGTACAACTTAACGGGTCTCACTATGACATTTCCATCCATGCATTTCATCATACATTGCTCAAGTTAACTTCTTCCTTACCCTCTCATGACCCTCCACCCTCACCCTACCCTCCCCACCAATGTGGACCCTCCTTTTTGATTTTCCCTCTGCCTCTGTATGCAGTCTGGACCCATGGCTACTCTCTCTGGCCTATAAGCTTGCCCAGTCCCCTCATTCCAGTGCTCCAGCACATGGGCACCATAGGCCCTTAGCTAGGGGCCACTGAGCAAGCACTGACAGCTTGGGGTCTAATGAAAAGGTCACACTGTCACACTCCAGGACGTCAGCACCACTCGTCCTCCACCAGACCCTTTCCTAGCCCTGTCTGTGTGGGCAGTGAGTGGGGGGTGAGTGGTCTCCCCGCTACCTCAGTAATGACCATGCTTCAGATGAAAAGGGGTAGGCAGCAAAAGGG
This sequence comes from Pedetes capensis, assembly GCA_007922755.1. Classification (NCBI taxonomy): domain Eukaryota; kingdom Metazoa; phylum Chordata; class Mammalia; order Rodentia; family Pedetidae; genus Pedetes; species Pedetes capensis. The sequence goes on from VMDO01000032.1 coordinate 461,176, forward strand.
CCACCCTCATAAAGGGACAGCACTAGGGGAAGCTCTGTACCCCCTTGCTCAGCCTTGGCCTAGTCACCTCTCTATGGCTTAGAGCTTCACCTGCCTCCTGGTACCACTTAACGTCAAATGAGTCCTCAGAGACCATTTAGCCCAATTCTGTCTTGCAGATGAGAGCCCTGAGGCCCAGAAGATGGGAGTGTCTTTTGTCTGAGGTCACACAGTGAGCTAGTACCAGTACCCTGGTCACTAAAGCCCCAAGCTGATCTCTATGCATTTCCCTCTGGAATAATGAGGCCATCAAGCCCCATGAGAAGGGACAGTGGGGTCAGCTGAAACAGGAGACTCAGGGATGTTTGCCTTGGGCTGAACAAGGAGGGGCATTGGGGATAGGTACCCAGGAAACTTTCCTTCTTCCCTCCCTCTTTCTCCCTCTTTCTCTCTCTTTCTCTTCCTTCCTTCCTTTCTTCCCTCTTTTTTTTTTTTTTTTTTGTACTGGGGGTTGAACCCAGGGCCTCTACCACTGAACTGTACTCTCAGCCCCTTTTTTAAGTTTTAGTCTTGAGACAGGGTCTCACTAAGTTACACAGGCTGCTTCTGGCCTTGAATTCACATTCTCCTGCTTCTGCTTCCTGAGTGGCTGGGATTACAAGCATGTGCCCATCCCCCAGGAAGCTTTCCAAAGAGCTGGAGGTACCAGGCCTGGCACCCAAGAGGATCATGTGTGCATGTTAAGTGCGGAGGTGGCTGTCATCTCAAAGGCAAAGGGCAGGAGGTACCAGGCCTGGCACCCAAGAGGATCATGTGTGCATGTTAAGTGCGGAGGTGGCTGTCATCTCAAAGGCAAAGGGCAGGAGCAGGACTGGGGGCCACCCACCAACCTTCCTTCTTCTCTTCCTCTCTGTGTGGCTCTGATACATCCTCTCTCTGCCTCTCCTTCCCTGCAACTGGCAGAACCTTGTGCAGGTCCCTATGCTGACCTGTATGTCCTCCCTTCTGACCCTCCAGGTCCTCCTGATCTAGGAGGTGGCCCTACTTACAGGCCCTAATGACTCCAACCTCCCCTGGCTCAGGCCTGAGCTAGGCCTCAGGGCAAGTGTTCATGTCTAAAGAATCAGAATCAAGCAGGACAGGACCAGACACGACGGGGTTGGAAAAGCCACATCTTTCTGCTAGCCAAGATTCCAGAAGAGCTGAGGCCCGAGAACTGTGAGGGGATTCTGGAGGCCTAACATAGCCCTGCCCGCCATACCCTGCAGGTGCACACCTGAGTGACCTTCTCAGTGACGTTCTGCGTCCGCTCCATCACCTTGTGGGGAGCAATGATCTCGATCTCTGTGGTGGAGCCCGAGCGGTGCTTCTCCAAGTTGAACTCCACGAAGTTGAGCGTGAACTGTGGGATCTGGCTGACCGTCCTGTACTTGCCCCTGCCTGGGCCAGGCCCCTGTCCACCTGGCCCACCATGGGATCCCTCTGAAACAAGGGTCAGGATTAGAGTAGCCAGGCCTAGGGCACCAGCTGCTCTAGTGGGTTCCCTAACTCTCTTCTGCCACCACCACCACCTGCAGCCCACTCACTCACCGGAGCCCAGGAAGGTGTGGGACAATAAGCGCTGGGTCAGGCTGCGGCTGCTGCTCTTGGCTAGGAGCTGGGCCAGGTCCTCAAAATTGAGGATGAACATGATGACAGCCCCATCCTCATTCTTCACGGGCACCACGTCCACCAGGCAGTGGAAGCTGGAGGCTGCAAGCCCCATTAGTGGGGACAGGGGGAAATCGCTGAAGGGGTCCCCTGCTGCAGTGACCTGCCTAGGGAGGGCCTGAGTGAAGGTCAAGTGAAGGGCATCCACTGGAGAGAAGAGGCCCGGACAGTGACTGGTGTTATTGCGCAGAAGGTGGGTAAGGTGCCCAGTAGGTGCCCCACCCACAGGGGCACCACAGAGGTGGGGAGAACAGCTAAGCTGCTCATTAGGAAATAATGTAGCATCAGGTCCAAGTTGATGTTTGGCTTTTAGCTCCAGGGTTAGCCTCGAGGTTTGCTTCTGCGATAATTAAAGCTGAGCAGATGGGGGTGGATTAAGTGGGGAGGGGAGGTGGGGCATTATGCCACCATGTCGCTCTGGCTCTGGGTTCAGCTCCCATATTGACATCCCACAAAGATGCCTGCTTCCCTCATGCCCGAAGGAACTTGTTGGGAATGCACTAAGTGCTGGGCACAGAGCCAGTTGGCACATTAGGCCTCAGGGTGTCTTCAGGGGGCAGGCACAGACCCCCATTGTATGGAGAAGCGCTGGGGATTCTGAGACACTGATTTGCTTAGGCTGGGAGGGGACATGGAATGGAGACACCTAGGCTCTTAGCACATAATAGCTGGGAAAAAAGAAAGGGCCTTGTCTGGGAGAAGGGCACTGGGGCAGGGTCCCAAGGCAGAGGCTGGGACCAGGGAAAGCCTGGGGCCCAGGGAGGGAGGAAGAAGGCCACATGGAAGTAGTACAGGTCCCTTGTGCCACTCTCTCCAGTCTCCTGGGCACCCAGACCCAGCTGTGGGCCCCTTGTGCCTGGAGCCACAATCTCTGTCCTCACTTTGCACCACCTACCCTCTCTGCTCAGTGGAATAGTATATGGTAAAATGCTGCCTATCCCCAGAGCCCGGTTGTGGGTGGGTATCTCCTGGGTTCCTGTATTCCTTGAACTACTGGCAGGTGTCAGGCCCAAAGGGCAGGATCCTCAGGGACAGGGCACTCAGCTGAGCATGCGCATCAGAGGGCAGACTTGGAGGGGTCTCACCTGTCCCAGGTGTTTTCTCTGTTGACTGAGTGGACAAAACATGCATGTGTGTAAATGGGAGGGAACAGAGGATGAGGCCAGCCGCCAGGAGTACTGCTACTTTGGGGACCACTAGAATCACTGTTCCCTGGACTCCTCATTTATACTCACTCTCCCAGCCCCTCTTTGTGGCCATCAGAGCTGGGGTACAGCTGCACCTCCCCCATCCTCCCTCCCACTCTCCTCTGGGGAGCAGGAATCTCCCATATCAGATTCCTGGACTCCTAGGCACCAGCCAACCATCTGCCAGCTGTTGCTTGGGCCCAGGGGAGACATCCACACCGAGAAGACACTGCCTGCCTGGCTTAAGTCACTCCTATGCTCACAGTGCTGCGGTGACTCTTATTAGGCTGGGGCATGGCAGGCTCCTGCCTTTAGGGCCAGACTATGTCCTCAGTCTCTCTGGCACCAGGGACATCAGGCCTGATAGGGGTAAGGAAGGGGTAGAGCTGGCAGAGAGATAGGACCTCCAGGTTTTCTATGCTTTCTATGCTTCTGGGAGCTGCTAAGGCCATCTTCAAGTGGCTGCACCCACCCATTGATGTGATTGTTGGAAAGCCAAGAGTGGGAATGGACCAAAGACCAGCCACTCATTGCAGTAAGGGCTGGGAGGTATGGGGGTCAGTGTCTGGCACCCCATCTTCCACCCATATGCTGGCTGCCTGCAGAGTAGGCAGACAGGAAGCTATGAGAACTTGGAAGATTCCAGAGCATTCTCTTTCCCTGCATGTAAGGCTGGCTGGGATCTGTGAATGGAAGGTGGGGAGAGTACTGCTCTATGGTGTGCCCTGGAGGAGCTATGGTCTATTGTCCTTGGCCTGTCCCTGGAAGGGAAGGCAGCCTTTCCCTCTTTTTCCCCTTCCAGGAACTCCTCCCACCTACTCCCTCTCTGACCTGGGGCAGCAGGCTTGTCTGGCCCCTGGGACACTCCATTTCTCTCTGCTCTTCCCTCCCTCTCCAATGTGCTCCTTCCTTCAGTTGCTCATCACTTTGACCCTCATCTCCCCTCTTCATGGCCTCATGCATGCTAGGCAAAGACTATACCACTGAGTCCCAGCCCAGCCCCACCCAATCTTTTTATGCACACCCCGCCTAGCAATGGGCTGAGCTGTCAAGGAGGAGTGGAGCTACAAGCCACCAAGAGGGTGGCTGCATCATGCTGGCCCCAGCTTTGCCCTCCTGCCATCCATGGGTAAGTATGCAGAAAACACTGGGGAAGAGTGGGGGCAGACTGTGGCCCCAGACCTCAACCTTGTTCTGTCCTCTTCATCTTGGACCAAGGACTGGAGAAGCCGCAGGCTTCTTCTAGTCTGGGTTGGGATTATGGGAATTTGGTTTGAGCTCTTCAGAGTAGAGGGCCTGGCAAAGGCAGGCAGGGCTGGGCCTTCTGGCAGGACGATCTGAGTGCTGTCTACACCTCTCTCCAGACACTCATGGATTCTAGTCCTGCGATAGGCTCGCTTCCTTCTTATCTATTGTTGTTAGGTGCCATCGAGTCATTTCTGACTCATAGCAACCCTCAGAGGGTTTTCAGTGGCTGATTGTTTTGGGAGTATAGTACTGCACATTTGTGCAAATGCTGGGGATTGAACTCAGGTCCTCCGAAAGTGTAGAGCAGCACTCTGTCAGCTGAGCTAAACCCCAGTCCCACCTATCTGTTAGGTTCTTAGTTTTCATAGCAAAGGCAGGTAGAGGGAGAGCCTTGGTTTCTCAGGAGTCTCTGACTTTGGTCTCATGGGGTAGTTTTTACCAAGTATGTGGGCCTCTGAGCTGACTTTACATAGGCTAGGCTCCCAGGACACCTCCTGAAAGCTGGGGGACCTCTGCGTGGGTCTGAAAACTTGAATTCTGATCCCAGAGGCCACAGCCTAGTCTTGAACTCTGCCTTTTGCCCAGACACCTGCAGGGTATTGAGGGGACGCTAAGAGCCCTGCTCTGACCTCTCCAGTAGTGTAGGATCAGCCCTTATCCTCTGAGCTATGGTAGAGCTCCGATGTCAAGGAAAGGAACAAAAGGACCTGTTTCTCCCTCCCACCTCCCCAGCTGCCACCATTTCCTGCTGTCCCATCCTGTTCCTCTGAGACCCTTCTCACTCCCCTGACTGTCACCTCCTCCCTGCAATGATGTGAAGAGGTGAAGTCACAGCTTTTAAAAATATTCTGACTTTGTTAACCCTGTGAGTACTGCCAAACTGAGTCAGATTCTTCCCAGTCCCCTAATTGTTGCGCCTGCCCACAGCACTTCCCACCTGCCACTCATTTGGGTGGCAGCAGCAGAGGGACAGGCAGGACCTGCTCAAGAAGCCTCCAGAAGCCTGTAAGCACAGACATACAAGGCCGTGCACATACCCTCAGGCTCACACTCACACTTGTGTTCCACAAACACACCAGGTCCCTGGAACTTGGGCTCTTAGTACCCCTCAATCCTAATCCAAAGGTGCCTGCACTTTTTCTGCACTCTGGTGGCCTTCATGCTGATTTCTATGGGGGTTTCTCTTTTCTGGGGGCTTTCTTCCCCCAAAGCCCAGAGGGAGTTGGGGTCCTTTCTCCCTTCTTGGGATTACTCAGGGCAAACATCTCTAAGGGAGGGGTCCAGAGATTTGGGCTCCACTCTAGGTTGGACCCTAGCAGATGGATCTTGGGAAAGTGCCCTCACAGTTATGAAATGAAGGGATTTACCTAAGTCAATGGTTCCTAAACTTGGCAGAAAATCAGAACTGCTGGGGAGATTTTTTCAAATACACATGCCTGACCTCATCTCGCCCCTTCTGAGTCAGCCTCTCTCTAGGGAAGGTGTGTTTTGGAAAACATGCCACAGGTAATTCTGATGCAGAGCCTGACTGGGGTGGGGGACCATTGATCTTGGTGACTTCCAAGGGATTTTCAGGCTCTGGTCTTAGACATGCCTCCCCCCAGGTCTGCTGGGGATCCTGCAGTCCTGGAAGAAGCTTCTCAAAGCTGCTGAGCTCATGGTCCTCAGCTCCTGAGCAATGCTTCTGTTCTGCTTGCAGTAGGTTGAGGTGGCAGTAACAACTCAAAGTCCATGGGGATGAGCTTTCTGGTCAGGGCAAACCCCAGACCCTATCTTCGTAAAGAAATGGGGCTGGATGAGGCAGGCCCACTCTTCTTTCCTATCCAGAGCTCCCATGATTTGCCTGGCCAGAGGCCTTAAGGGGTGACTCCTCCCTCCCCTAATCCCCACAGCAGACGGAGATGAAGGAAGGTTAATTTCCATCCCAGCTGCCTGACAGCTGGGGCTGACAGTGACAGAGTGGATATCCAGGAGTCTGGGGACACAGGGGAGGGACAGTGAAGCAGGAGGCTCTGCCCTAGGACCAGTTGTTGGCTCAGCCTGGTCTCAAGTCCCTCAAAAGGCATAGCATCAAAGACCCATTGCTTCCTCCTACTAATAAGGAAACAGAGGCCCAGAGAGTGGGCAGGATTTGTCCAGGCCCTTTCTTCCCTATGTCAGTGCCCCCCCCCCAAGCCCACCCTGGCTGGACAAGAGAGGGGGCCAAGCCTGGCCTGTGGTACCCGTGGCCCGACTGCCTCACCATCCTTGCGGTAGTAGAGGATGTCCACTTTGCACTCCTCGGCCCCCAGCAGGGCCTGCGCTAGACGGGACACAGCACTGCTTGGGGTGTTGGGACCAGTGAGGAAGTCACAGGTGCAAGGTCGCTGCATCACCTCCACTCGGGAGTAGCCGAATAGTTCACAGAAGCCGTCGTTGCAGTAAATGATGGCACAATTCTCCATCTGAGCATTGGCAATCAGAAACTTACGACCTAGGGAAGGAGGGGAGAGGAAGGGAGACCCTGGCAGCCAGGAATGGGGGGCGGCACAGAGAAAGATTATAGGAACTGAGGGCAGTAAGGAGGGGGATTTAGATGCAGAAGGGGGTGGTGACCAGAATGAGGGAGGAGGTCAGGTTGGGGGCAGGTGGGAGGACCAAGAGTCAGGGAGGAAGGTCATTCCTCCTGGGAGGAAAAAGAGGAGTGAAAGAGGTGGAGCAAGATGATAAGCAGATAAGTGGGGAGTGGGAGGAAAGCCTGGGCATGGTAGGGAGACCAGGGCAACCAGAGTCAGTGAGGTGGAGGAAGGTCCACAGCTTCCCGCAAATAGCAAAGAGGGTCAGGACCAGGGAGCAGGGGTGTAACCAGCTAGGGGTCAGACCTGGGAAAAGCAGACTAGTGGGGTCACTGGCTGAAAAGGAGGCAGTCAAGGAAACCTCTGGGTTTAGGGAGGATTGATCAGAAGGGGGAAGTAGGGCTGTGACTAGGAGGCCAGGACTTGAGTTACCAAAACTGTTCTGTGGGGAAGGTTAGAGGCTGCATTTTGCCCCTCCTTTTCCAGAAGAGAGGACACCATGGGGAAGCTAGGTGTCTGGGAGGTCAAAGGGAAGAATTTTGCATTCAGAATCCACCCCGCCCCACACTTTCCCCATCAGGAGTTAGTAAAGGGGGATAACCCCGGTGCCACGGAACCAGAACTCCAGATCGCCCCCCTGCCTCAACACAAATACTCACTCTGGCCTTCAAACTTGCGGATGATGGTGTCCAGGTAAGTGTTTTGGGGCGCGACGTGGCCCCGGCGGACAGGCATCTTTCCGCTGCGACCCCTGCCAGGAGGCACTAGCCCCCTGGCTCCTTGCGTCTCCTCCTGTCCTCTGGCTCTGTGGGCGCCGCACCCGGGGAGAGCCGCTGGGCTCCGTGCCCCGCCCGCCCGCCAGCGTCTGCCCTCCCCAGCCCTCCCTAGCTCTCCCCTCCCCAGCCTTCCCAAGCCTGCGGCTCCAGGCTCCTCCTCTCTCAACTCCTTCCCGGGAGCTGTCCGCACTGTGGTGCTGAAACAAGCGCCCTGGCAACTTCTCTGGGACCGACAGGGTAGGGGCAGCGCCCTGAATCCTAGGGGGCGTGGCGGAAGTTCCCTGGTCTGGGATGAGACAAGGCTTCTCTGAGGAGATGCTGCTCATGTCCCAAAGGCCAGTGGCCTCTGCATCTCAAGGAAACCCTCCTGCCACTAAAGTGCGGTTTCCCTTCTAGTACAGTGGAGTCTCCCCCGCAGTGTGTGTGTGTGTGTGTGTGTGTGTGTGTGTGTGTGTATAGGTGGGTGCAGAAGTTATTAGGGTCTCAGTAGTCTTCTGCAGAAGGCTGTCTCCAGGATCTGATTGCTGGGCCTGACCCTTAGGCCTCTTGCCCACACTTGACAAGTGCCCTCCCTGAGGACCCCAGCGCCCATGCAGAGCTCCTGGTGGCAAGTCAAGCCAAAGCCTGTCCTAAGAGGATGGAGTATGATACATGCCAAAGTGTACAAAAAAATGCAATACAGTGCCTTCTTCAGAGGCCTCAGCACTCTTAGCATACAGGCACAGTTTGAAATACCATGTTTATAACTACCTATTATCAAGTGACCACTGACAAAAGTGTCTGAGTACTGACTGAAAAGGAGCACATTAGAAGCAGATGGGGGTGGCGTGAGATTTATTGAAAGGCTTTTTGGAGAGGAGGGGAAGGGACAACTGTTGACTGGGCATATTGGTGTTTGGAGCTTTGCAGAAGATCCCAAGGCCAATTATGAGCCAGGCTTTTGAGGGCAAATATTTAAAATGGAGCATATGCCTTAGGCAAAGCCCAAGGTGCAGAGGGGCTGATGTGGGTGGTGGGAGAGGTGAAAAGGCAGGAAAAGGGTAATTGATAAAGACCCTCCGATGCCATTTTGAACATCTGGATTTAATTGATGGACAACCAAGTTCTTAAGCAGTTAGACATTTGGAAGGAAATTTGAAGACATTTGAAGAAAATGTCCTGGCAAAATAAACGTTACAACAGTGGGTGAGGAAGAGGAGATGGCCAAGGAGGCTCAGTGAGGCTTGCTGGGGTCCAGTTGAGAGGCTTGGAGTCCTGGGGAATGTGTTCCTTTGCCACGCAGAGCCACAATGCCTGGTGTGGGCCTCATTGGCCACTGTTGCTGGGGAGAGAGGGCTGCAAGTGTGGCCTCCTGGGGGGGCAGGCAGAAGTGTCCTGGTTGCCCCCTGTGTTGGGACAGGCTGGCTGTGGAGGAAAGGTGGGACTGTTTTTCTCATGGGCTCAGTGTGTAGGGTGCTGAGCTCTGATGAGGGAGTTAGGCAGCAGGACACTCATTCATTCACTTGCACCTTCAAACACTTCCCCAGTCCCTGTATTGTGCCAGGTCTGTGCTGACCAGAGATATGACAAATGAGCATACTCCTGATGTGTGCCCAGCCTTTACAGAGCTAACAGCTAATAACGGGGACAAATAAGGACATTATAGCACAGGAAAATAAAAGCAGTGACAGAGACATCAAATGAAGGTGCTGTAGAGTCTGGGGCTGTAGGAGGAAGTGTTTGGGCTCAGCTACAACAAAGGGAGATGTCTGGAAATCTGGGTAGGGGTAGGAACCATGGAAATCTCAACCTAGTTCCTCTTGCTCCTGAATCCCTAACTTTTCATCTCAGATCTTTAATCTGAGGTGAGTTGATCCCATATTTTTGAAACCCTCCTACCAACTCAACCTTAGTGTTTATTCTCTGTGGCTTCTGGTTGTAATGCCACTGCTCTTCAAGTCTCCAACATTTTCTGACAAGTATTGACTCTCAGGCTTCCCGTGATCCCTAGGAGCCTCAGTCCAGACTTGGTGAGTCTGAAAATATTGGGTGTGGCATCCCCATGGCCAGCTGACTGGAGAAACAGGGCATGAAGGGATAGAAAAGGGATCCTTTGCTCCAGGCTTATTCTTAGAGCACTAATATCCCAAATAACTTCCATAGCTCTCTCCTCTTGGTTGTTCCCCTCCCTCATTGAGCCTGGAAAGGTGCTGTTTATCCTGTGCTCACTCCCCAGGGCAACAGGCCAGGCAGCAGGTGTGTGTGTTGAACAAGGCTATCTCCAGAGCAGAGTAGCTGGATATGAGCTTTGTTTAAATATTAAAGAAGTCAATCATTAATCATGCCTGGCTCAGTGCCCAGCTACCCACTGGCTCCATTCGGAAGGGACTGGGCTAGGGAATGGAGAGCCATGGGGCAGTTTGTGAGACTACTTGCATTTCAGGTGGCCAACAAAGAGATTTCTGAGGCTATATCTGAGGCTGGTCTGACTCAGGGCAGACCAGATGATCAGCAGAGAGAGGTGCCGGTCTGTGTACAGATCACAGCACTCATGATCTGAGTGCCACCAATTCATAAAGGAATATCCAGTTGTACTTGAGGATATTTTATAAGGGGACTAAAACAGGGTCTTTTTCCTAGCCAGAACAGACTCCTTGGTTTCTGCAAACCCAGGCAATCCCCATAGCTGGGCTCCAGAACAAAAGAGGGCTGTGTGGAGAATCAATTCTGGGCACTACTTGGGATGGAGGCTGTTTGAAAGAACATAGCCACTGGGTCACTAAAACTATAGTTTATGAGTCCCTGGGAGGAAAGGGACTGAATTGTAACCCAGAGCACACATGGTATCATGGTTTATCATCCTTGCACTGTGCCTCATATATAAGTTTGCAAACACAAAATCACAACACCCCATGTACTCAGGTCTACCACAATGGCACCAAATCACAACTTGGCACTATGCCTGCAGACTGTCCCTCCTTGCCCCCCACCTTCTTTGGCTTGGCTGCCCTCTCCTGGCCCCCAGCCTCACCAATCTCAATGGTGGCTACTCCCAGGTCCACCATTCAGTTTTCATCCACGGAGGCCTCCTGTTGTACTGTGTGAGTTTCCGAATGGGGCTCCATAGTTACGTCCAGGGAGTAGGTTTTGGGTACGGTGCTGAGCTTCGCAGACTCCTCTTCCAGTGACCGTTTTTCCAGGAAGCATAGCCTCCAGGTCAACCCCAGGACAACCAGGAGTAAGACAAAGCTCAGGGCCAGCAGCACCCACTGACCATATTTGGCCCGCTCAGGCTCCAGCTTCATACTCAGGAATGCTATTCGGTCTGAGCTTCTTTCTGTGAAAGACAGGAGAGTCTCACAGAGCAGGCAGGCCTTGGGAGGGGGGTATGGTGTCCCATGTGGCTGTCAGGGAGGATCTGACTGTCACTGGCCTTCTTTCTCAGCCTCAGGTCACAGGTGAGGGCACTGCCCCAGAATGAGGGTGAGACACGCATAGAAGGGACAGAAGGAGGAAATGGACATGGATAGGGTAACATATCCATGGGGTCTAGGCAGGAAGCAAGATGCCTACCCTTTGCTCAGATGCCAGACTGGAGTCTAGATGGATGTGCAAAGAAGCAACTGAGCTGGGGCTGCGCATGAGTTGTGATATTGGCTGAGGCTGCACCAGGCCTGGTCTAAAGAGGTCACCCAGCAGCAGTGCTGTGCTAGCTCCAGCCAAGCCATGAATGAGCTAGGGATTAAAGCTGGGTTGGGGTAGAGGATGGGCCAGGATATGGTAGGGCAAGGTAGTGGGACAGGGCCTGGGGCTACACCGGAGTTGGAACTAGGGTCAGATTATCCAACCTTCAAAGGAACAGCTGAAGTCTGGCCAGCCCAGAACTTCCCCCTGATGCACATTCTCAGTCACTAGCCACTTCAGCAGTGGCTTGAAGTAGGTCATGAGGGCTGCTGATGACACCTTGGACTGCCCGGTCAGCTCCTTTAGGACCTCCGGCCAGGGCCTGCTCGAGCCCAGCTTCAGGATATCCCTGGGAAAGTGGGGACAGCTGTGAGGCTGGTGTGTGTGTGTGGGGTCACCAGCAGGTGCTGCTGGGATCCCTTGGTACACCCAACACTAGGCCCCAGGGCTTTGCCAGCCAGAATCTTCCCACAGAGCTTAGCACAGTGGGTACAGTCACCAGCTCTGAGATAAGATTCATCTGGGTTTAAATCTCAGCTCTGTCCCTTAGTTGTTGTGGTACCTTGGGCAAATAATCTGAGCTTCAGGCTCCACCACCACAATTAAAATGGAGATAATAATAGTTACCTACCTCACAGGGTTGCTACAACGCTAGGACACGATAAATGCTCACTGCTGGTGCTGATTATGATTAGAACTACTGTGATCATTCTTATTCTCCTGGACTCACCTGTACCCAGGCACCTAGGCTGGGCTGCTGTATCCCATGAGGTGCTCAGTGTCAGTACGTAGAGGCAGCCCTTTTGCCCTTTCTGGCCTCCCAGAGGGGAGGTTTTGGGAAGATTCAAGAGCTCCTGATCATGGGACATTCTCTGGGTACCACCTGCAGCACTGCGGAAATGTTAGCCCTGGCTCCAGGCAGATCCAGCCCTTGGAAGAAGATGGTAGAGTCTTTGACTTGGCCCTTTGCACTCATGGTGAAGGTACAGGGTGTACGAAAGCCAAGCTCCAGGATCCTCACCCTGGCCTCCCTAGAAAGCAGCAGTGAGAAGATGTTGATCCTTCTCAACCTGTTGTTCCCTGATCTGACCTGAGGTGGGGCCTGGAAGGTCAGGAATCACCATGTGAGGTCTGGACTATAGGGCCCCGGTTCAAAATATAAACCTGATTGATCATACAACTTCGAGCATACAACTTAACCTTTCTTAGCCTCAGTTTACTGCTTTTGAATTATGGTGCTGGAGATGAACACTGAATATACTGTGGACTACCAAAAGAACCAACAGATCCATCCTAGAAGAAGTGAAACCATTGTGCTCCTTGGAAGCAAGGATGGCTAGACTGCATCTTATATATTTTGGACATGTAATCAGGAAGGACTGATCCCTGGAAAAGGATATCATGTTTGGGAGAGTGGCAGGTCAATGAAAAAATGGAAGACCCTCAACTGGATGGATTGATGCAGCAGCTACAATAATGGGCTTAAATATAACAAAGATTGCGTGCCTGGCACAGTATTGGGGAGTGTTTTAGTCTGTTGCTCATAGGGTTCTCAACCTGTTGTTCCCTGATCTGACCTGAGGTGGGGCCTGGAAGGTCAGGAATCACCATGTGAGGTCTGGACTATAGGGCCTTGACACCTTGGCCCTATATCAGACTCAACAGCACCTAACAAAAACAACAGCCTCAGTTTCCTCATTAGTAAAATGGGCCTCATGAATTTCAGCCCTTCATTGTGGTAAGGATTAAATCATATAATGATGAAGGAGGCATTTGTAGCTGGCAAAAATTTCTACATATCACTTAGTAAATAATTTGAGCTAAATGTTTGTGGTGCACACCTATAATCCCAGCTACTTAGGGGGTTGAGGTGGGAGGATCATGGGTTCAAGGTCAGCCTGGGCTACATACCAAAATCTGTTTTAACAAAAACACAAAACAAAAACAGACAAAAAAAAAAAAAAAAAAAAAAAAAAAAAAAAAAAAAAAAAAAAAAAAAAAAAAAAAAAAAAAAAAAAAAAAAGGAAGGAATGAAGTGGGGAAACTAATGTCCAGTGTGGATTCTTGATAGAAACCACTGGGTAAGAATGCAGTTAAGATCCCAGAGAAATGAAGACAAAGAATCATAAAGATTGAAAGAAACAAAAACAAAAACAGAGCCAGGAGTGGTGGAGCATGCCTATAATCCCAGTGGCTCTGGAGGCGGAGCAGGAGGATCGCAAGTTCGAGATCAGAGGCAATCTGAGTAATTTAGCGAGACCCCATCTCAAAAAGTGAAAAATGGGCTGAGGGTGCAGCTCACTGGTCCAGCAGTTGCAGAGCATGCAAGAGAGAGGCACTGGGTTCAACTCCCAGTACCGCGAAAACCAAAACAAAAACAAAAACAAAGGCTACAACTGACTCCAAGTAAGAAGAGTTTTTCAGATACTGCATCCTGGCTAAGAGAAAGAACCTAGTGGGGGGAATTTTTTTTTTGGGGGGGGGACAGGTTTTTGCTATGTAGCCCAGGTTGATCTCAAATTTTTGAATCTTCCAGCCCCAACCTCCTTAGTGGTGGAATTACAGGTGTGGGCCATGAGGCCCTGCTGAGGGAAAAGCTTTGAGTACTGAGAATCTACCTACTTAGAAACAGTCCTACAGGCTGAGTGGGACAAGATGTGTGACCCAAATCCAGTGACAGCCCCGTGGCTGGCACAGGAGGCCAGAGGGCTGCCGAGTTGGCACTGTCCCTGACTCCAAAGACACAACAACATGATCCATGGACAAAGGCAGGTCCACCATAGCTGGTCAGCAAGGCAGGGAGATATTGGAAATTAGGGTCCACTTCAACTCTCTATTCCCAGGAGAATTAGCCCACTTGCATGGCCCAGGCATTTACATTTAAGAGGATGAATCAAAACTAGCAAAATCAATTTTGAAGGGGTCATGGTGGGGCATGCCTGCAATCCCAGCACTCAAGAGTAGAGGCAGGAGGATTGCAAATTGAAGGCCAGCCTGGGCTACATAGTGAGAAAAAAAAAAAAGTCAAGTTTGAAGACACATTAGGCATAACCTCTGCGCACAGTAGCACATCCTGTAATCTCAGAACCACAGAAGGGGAAAGGCAGGAACATCTTGAGTTGGAAGCCAACCTGGGCTGCCTAGAGAGACTTTGTCTCTCACACACATACAAATAATAAATAAATAATACATACATACATATATATAGTTACAAATAAATAAAAGGAAAGAATACTGAATTATGTGGATTGTTAATTCCCTGGGATATAAAAATCAAACTCAAAAGTGACCTTGACCAATTAGGGAAATAGACATATTGAAACCAATAGAAATCAAGGGGGAAAAGACCCAGTTAGTGTGTGGACTGTACATCTCAGTGGTTGGAGAGCTGATCTTGGATCCAGTAGACGTGGCTCTAATCTCCCCAGGGCCTGCATCCTTTGACTAATGGAAACAACGTTGTGAAAGATAATGTGATTTGGAGTTGGTTCTGGGTTCAAAACATGACTTTGCTTCTTGCTAGATGAATGGCACACAGTTGAGGTACATCCCTGACCTTCAGTTTTATCATTTGTAAAAGTGGATGATGACATTCACCTTGCAAAGAGCTACTAACATGAAACATGGTAAGAGAGCTCCCAGGAGAGCTTTGCCTGACATAGGAAATGGTTTGCATATTCAGTCCAGTCCCTACTCCCTCCAAGTTTGCTTCAGTACCAAAACCCAATGCCACAGCAGGAGGTCTGGAAAGGATGGGTTAACTATCAAGTGCAGGAGAAAAAACTGGAGGGACAAAGAAGACCACAGGCTGACCAGAAGCATGCCAAGAGGCTGGTGTAAAAGCAACCACGATCAACCTGGGAAATGGGCCAGGCTCTCCAAGAGGAGGCAGAAACAGCCGAGTCCATCCAAAGGTGTCTCACAAGCTGCTGAGAGGAAAGACAGGCACCTCACAAGGAAAGAGTGACGAGATTCAGACGGAAGATGGAGGGCTGAGGCAAGACTCTAGCACTCGCTTCCCCTCCAGGAAAGTTTATTTTTATTTATTTATTTTTTTTGTTTATCTTTGCTTTTCTGAGATAGGGTCTTGGTGTGTAGCCCAAGCTGGTCTAGAATTTGCTATGTAGACCAAGCTAACCTTGAACTTGCAGTGATCCTCCTGCCTTCTGAATGTTGGGATTACAGGCATGAGCATCACTACAGCCAGCCTTATTTTTATTTATTTCTTTTGTATTTTTTTGCGGTACTGGGGGTTGAACCCAGGGCCTTGCTCCTGCATACCTTGCAAGTGCTGGACCACTGAGTGGCGCCCCAGCCCTTTTTTTTTTTTTTTTTTAACTTTTTTTGAGACAGGGTCTTGCTAAGTTACGCAGACTACCGCTGACCTCAAACTTGCGATCCTCCTGCCTCCGCCTCCCAAGCTGCTGGGATTACAGGTGTACGTCACCGCGCCCGGCTATTTTTTGGTTTTTGGAGACGAGCTCTTGCTATGTAGCCCAGGCTGGTCTTGAACTTGCTGTGTAGACCAGAGTGATTTTAAACTCACAAAGATCCTCCTGCCTTAGTCACCCGACTGCTGGGACTACAGATGGGTGCCACATGGCCCAGCCAGTTTGATTTTGTGTGTGTGTGTGTGTGTGTGTGTGTGTGTGTGTGTGTGTGTGTCTGTTAGCAAGAAGAGCCAGTGTCTCTGACCACAGGGGGCTACACAAGAGAAAGTGGCCTTACATAATGTAGCAGAGACTGCAGTCTGACATGAGGAAAACTTCCAACAGAATGTAAGCTCAACCAGGCTCTGCTCAGAGAGCCCAGGTTGGCCAGGGCTCCCTGCATGGGAGATGGTAGGAATTGAGGACAAATGAGGGAAGAGGGCACTCACCCCAGGATCTTCCCAGCTACCTTGGAGTTATAGATGTCACACTGGTGCAGCGGGCCCATGTGGCCTGAGGCCTTGCACAGCGCTTCGTGGAACTGGAACTGGAGCACTAGGCTGAGGAAGTACCTGGGTAGAGGAAGGTGAAGGCAGGCTGGGGAGTGGGGACTAGGGGTGAGAAGCCTGGAGCTGCTTAGGACAGCTCTGACACGAAGTGGCCACAGGAACTCACACCAGCAATCACTGCCTGGGCAGAGGCTCCTTGGGCAAGCCTCTGCAGTGCACTGGCCCTGGAATCCTTCTCTAGCCTTCCAAACCAACGGTCTCCCAGCTCTTGCCTCTTCTTTTCCTGCCCTCCCCTAGGGGTCAGCAGAGGATGGTTAAGAATATCTCCACCGGAGGGAAGGGAGGGGGGAGGGGGGTCATTAGAGGATACGGGGAGAAGTGAACATGAGCAATGTACAATGAAATGTATGTATGGAAATGTCATAATGAGACCCATTAAGTTACACATTAAAAATTAGAAAGAAAGAAAGAAGAAAGGAAGAGAAAGAGAAAGAAAGAAAGAAAGAAAAAAAGAAAGAAAGAAAGAAAGAAGAGTATCCCCACCAGCTATGTGCTCTGCATGGGCTCTGGTGGACACTCTCAAAGGATTCCAGTGCACAGCCCTCAGAGGGCTGCATGATCCGAGGGGAGGAGGTGGGCAGGGGGCAGGTGATGTCTGGGCCTATGGCCTTCCTAGAAGTCCTTGGGCCAGTCTGTCTACCCAACAAATGCCACCTCCCAGACAAGGCTCTGCCAACAGGGCCCAAACCTTTACCGTAGGTAGGGCATGCTGGCAGAAATGTGGAACTTGGCACCCGGGTCAAAGTCATCCTCTGACCGAGGAGTCGGAGGGCACAGGCCTTGGTACTTCAACCTGGCAGGACAGAGACAGGGGCTTGACTGGATTCTGGAAGGGTCTCGGAGTCTTTTCTTTTTCAAAGCACTCATGTGTGTCCATCAAAACCGGACTTTGGAAGGCAGAAGACAGCTAGTACATTTTCATTGATTGCCATCGTCATTGTTAGGTGTTAGAGTCTCTCTGATTCCTAGAGTCCTCATGTACAACAGAAAGAAACACTAACCAACACTGAGCCATGCCCAGAACTATGTCAGTGCTTCTCTGCTATTCATACGGTTTTCAATGGCAGATTGTTTTGGGAGTGGGCTGCCAGGTCCTTCTCCCTAGCCTGCTGCACCTGGTGTTCCCAAGTGGTCTCCAAGGACTAACCAGCGTGACCCTGCTTATCTTCTGAGATCTGATAGAATTCAGGGTGGATGCCAGGGTGGTATAGCTGTAGACTTTCCATTGATTAGATAATTGCAAACACATGGGTTTGGAAATCAGCATGAAATAATCACTTCAGTTAACATGGGGTGAACCCTTCTACTATGGTCTGGGCTCAACTCTTCACATGGACTCTCACAGCCACTCAACACTGGCTTGATTTCTGGGGAGAGGCCATTGAGGGTACAAGTGAGGCTAGGTCCTTGCTTGCACAATCTTGATGATGGGGGACGCATTATAGATAGGTCGTATCATCTAATATGTAGTGCTAAGAAGAAAACAAAAACATCCCTGTGGTGTGGTTGTTCCCATTTTACAGATGAGAAAAACAAGGTTTAGATATTGGGGAACTGGCTGCAGGACACAGAATTAGTCACTGGCAGACCCTTATCACCTAAAGCTCTGGTTTTGCCCCTCTGCACTGTGTGACCACTGGAGACCAGGGGACAGATTGTCACTGAGCTCTGTTGTAAAATGTTTTCTGCAAAATGGGGTTTGAATGACCCATCTTTAGGAGGAGACAGGCTATGGGAAGGCCCACCATCGTACAGTTGCCTCACTGGTGCCTCTGAACCTGGTCGGCAGAGTACCAAGAGGTTGAGCGGTTCCCCTCTTGGAGGTCCTTGTTCAAGGCCCAGGGAGTGGCCAGCTCTCACTCTGCTCCTGGGTTCTTTCAGCTGGCTGGTGGTGGGTGCAGCTGATGGAGGCGGGAAAAGGGTCCTGTGGCACCTCAGAGTCCTGATGCCAGTGCCCTTAGAAGGCACAAGATCAAGACTTTGCCAACACCATCAGTGAGACCTGCTCCTGATGTCAGGGGGTAGGGATGGGAGGATAATGGGAAAAGTGTCCATCTCTGCCATACACTGGGGTGCGGTGTGACCTTGGGCTGCTTATGTGACCTTGGGCTGCTTATGTGACCTCTGAGCACTGGCTGCTGCTTCTGCAAGATGAATATCTTGTTGAGCACTGCACAGAGCGGTTGTGGAGGTTTAAATAAATCTAAGGACCTGGTGCATCTATACCCATAGCACTGTGGCATCTGATCCCACCTGATCACGGAAGCTAAGCAGGATCAGCCTGGTTAGTCTTTGGATGGGAGACCACTTTGGAACACCAAGTGCTGCAGGCTAGGGAGAAGGACCCAGCAGCCCACTCCAAAAACAATCTGCCATTGAAAACCCTATGAGTAGCAGAGAAGAACTAGCAATCATACCGGGCATGGCATGATGTCGGGGAGTGTTTTGTCTGTTGTCCATAGGGTCACTGTGAGTCGGACCCAACTTGACTACACTAACAACAACAAGGTCCTGGTGCAGACAGTTGCAGACCACACATGTAGCACACACTGCCCTGTGTCTAGCAGCCTTGAGCTGGGCAGTCTGACGTGGTAGAAATGCAGAAGCCCTGGTCACAGGCACTGATAATCCAAATGACTGGCTCCATTGCTGGTGGGCTGCTCTGGCAGGTGTGTGTGAGTTGGCCAGTGGGCCTGCCTCTCCCCCATGGGTGCTCTTCTCAGGAGGGACAGTGCCTCTGTAATCCCTTCTCTTGGCTGCACTGCCAGAGGAGGAAGGGAGGGAGGTGCCGGGCCCTGCCTGGTGATCACTGTTCTCTCCTCAGAGACTCCCAGTTGCTGTCATAGTGGGAATTTCCCAGCCACCCAGGGGGGAAATGGAGCCCTCTAGGGCCCCTTTTTCATACCTAAGACTGAAGCCTAGAGAAACTAAGAGAGCTGTTCAGCGGTGGTGCCAGATTCAGAATGAGGCCTCCTGCTTGGTCCATGCTGGCTCTGTGCCCTACAGTGTGTACATTCTGCCTGGCAGGAGCAAACAGTGCAGACTATGTGGGCTTTCCCCAGGCCCCCTGGGTCCTCAACATTGCACCCCATTCTGCGTTCAAAGGAGGCACCAGCAGCTCTCTCCAGCAGTGGCAGCGGTCAAGCCCCGTGCACATGAGGGGATGGGGCCATGAGGCCACGGCAGCCACCTTTCCTACCTGTGGTTCCACCACTCCTGGTTGTAGGTATCTTTCTGGATGGTGCCATCGAAGACCCTCCAGCGAAACACATCGATCATGTAGCTGAAGGGGATGAAGGCGATCTTCTCCAGGGCAATGCCCATCAGGAAGTTGACCTCCTCCTCTGGGGATGGAGTCAGGGCAGTCAGGAGGTGGCTTTGGTCTCTCCCTTCCTTCAGTCTTGCCTGGACAGCTCTGGTCCCCTCAGCCCTAACAACAGCCCCATGCTCAGGCTGCCCTC
Organism: Pedetes capensis; assembly: GCA_007922755.1. NCBI lineage: Eukaryota > Metazoa > Chordata > Mammalia > Rodentia > Pedetidae > Pedetes > Pedetes capensis. Next base: position 480,754 of record VMDO01000032.1, read on the forward strand.
CTGTTGCCCCTTTGATCCCTGTCACCTGAGTCCTGGTGCTGGAAGCTGAGCAGGCCTCTGTTGACAAGGTGCTTGTGGGAGAAAGCAGAGAGCGTGATCATCAACCCCACGGCCTCTTCAAAGGCTGGATTGGCGCCTTCGCGGAAGAGTATAGAGAGGTTCTGGTACTGCAAGAAGTACTGGATATGGCCCATCTGGTGGAAGATGGACACCAGGTCTTCTGTGGTCACCTCAGTGCACTTCTTTATCCTAGGGTTAAAGGGCAAGGGTCAAGGAGCATGGGGATACCCTGGGACAAATGGGAGCCTTCTATATTCAGACCCCTTAAGGGACTGGGGTAGACGGGCTGGTGACCAGAAGAGCCATGGTTGCTGTTCTTCCCCACTCTGGGCCCCATATCCAACCAGTGACAACAGGCATGACTTTCACACTCACCTCCACTCAGCTTCTGGCTCTCCCCTGCCCACTCCTTACCCACATGGCCTAAAACAAGTAGGCTGGGGGAAGCTGGGGAAGCAAAGGAGAAAAGGGTCTTGTGCTGGCTGAAGGCCATGCTGGTGGTAGGCACCTGAAGTCGTTGCCGTTGTAAAAGTCCCAGGCAGAGGCATGGCACTCCACCTCCCGCCCATCGGTTGGCTTCTCCAACATTGATTTTTTCCAGAAATCGGGTGGGGCAGACTGGAGCCCCAAGGAGGTATAGAATGTGTCCGCCTCTTCAAACATCTTCTGAGGCTTCCAGTGCTGTGGGGAAGAGGGGGTGCATGGGCTCCTCTCTGTTTGCCCAGGGGTACCGAGGGCCGGGATGCCCAGAGGCCAAGCACTGACCTGGCCTTTCATGATCTTCGTGATATCCTCGGGGGGCTTCTGAGGGAAGGGCAGGACCAGGTCTAGGATGTTGACCCAGGACTGAGCCCACATGTTCCCTGGAAAGGGAGTGGAGAGGCCAGAAGTTGGCACGAGCAGTGTGTCCCCTGACAGAGCACCCACCTCTGCTGCTGGCCTGGCCCTCACCCAGGAGGTGGGCAGGAATGGGTCCCCGCACATCGATGACCTCAGGCCCGTAGTGGCGGTGCAGGGCACGGCGCACGTAGGCATGCAGGTTCAGGTAGAGCGGCTGCAGCTCCTCGAAGAGCTGCTCCAGGTCTTGCTCCAGGGTGTCAGACTCGTACTTGGCCCGCCACAAATCCCCCATGTCTTCATAGCCTTGGATGGGAGAGGTGGCTCAGCAGGTACTCAGAACCCCACCCTTCTGCCCTGGCCTTGCAGGGAGGAGACCCAGGAGCCTTCTAGGGAAGCTCCCTAAGCCTTGGGGGCTTTCTCTGCAAAATGAGACTTCTACCTCCTGAGGCTACTGTCCGTCCGTGTTGGGTCAGACTTGAGTCAGAAAGCACCAGTGAAACCCAGCTTGAGAGCTCCTCACCTTGCCCCCAAGACCCTGTCTCATCTTTTGGGCACAGCAAAATGTCAGAGAGGCCTTCTCTGCCCATTTGTCTGAAGGGGGTCTCTCCTCATTCTCGCCCTCTGCAGCCCATTCCTCCGTGGTATTAGAGATTAGTGTATAATCCACTCTGGTCACCTCCCCAGAAGACCGCAAGTCCATGAGGGCAGGCGTCTGTCTTTTCACCTATGTAGCCTCAGAAAGTCCCCCGCACCCAGCACCCAGCAGGTCTCTGTCAGTATTTGGGGGCCTGTGTATGGGGCTCGTGGTTCCCCAGATTCCTGCTGCGGTGCAGGCCACGTCTTCTACAGACAAAGCTTTGCCCCTTCCCGGGCATCGCTCTGAGATGTGTCACGCCCAGCCTGCTCACCATTGAGCCGTGCAGCCTTGTTGCTGAGTTGCACGTAGCGTGGGAAGACGGGCCGGAGCTGGCGGCCCACAGCATCCCGCCAGCCCTGCCAGGCCCAGAGCAGCTCCTTCCGGTCCCTGGAGGTGGCCATGATTTCTTCGAGTTCTGTGCCCAGAATAGGAGCTACATGGGACCCCATGCCCATCTGCCTCAGTCCTTACCCAGCCGGGGTGTCCCTCTCCCAACAAGGGTGCCCAGTTAGGGACTGGAGGTCCAGGGAAGGGACAGGCACTGGAGACTGCTGTGGGCCGGGGCAGGACTCGGGTGCTCACCTGGCTCCAGGGTCAGGCAGGGCCCCTCATCCATGCACACCTGGGCCATACTGTACGCCGTCTCCATGTAGGCCAGAAGCTTGTTGTACTGGGGGGGGGGCAGGTGTCACCCAGGGCAGGCCATTGCCCTTGGGCCCACTCCCAGCACTAGCCCCACCAGAGGGTAGAGGTGGGCCTGGCTGAAGCACCCCTCCTCCCTTAAAGCAAGTTCTGATCCTGCCCCGCCAACCACCCTCCTGCCCTAGCTGCTGTGGCGCCCCCAGCAGGCCTGACTCTCCCACCCGGGGGCTGGGAGTGTGTGCCCTGAGGCCTGGGGTTCTGTCTATCACCTCCCGGAGCTCCTCCTGGGGCAAGGCCGCCTTGTTTATGTCCAGCAGCTTACTCAGCATGCGCTTCACTGCCGGGTCCTGGAACCGGGCAATCTTAAATAGGCGGGCCCGAGTGCCAAAGTACGTCATGAACTGGGATCTCTCCTCCTCCTTGCGCAGCTAGAAAGAGGGTCACCATGTTTGTTGTAGCAGGTAGGTCGGTGGAAGAGGTCAGGGTGCCCCAGTAAACTCCAGGGGCACAAACCCCTTAACACAACTTCTGAAGACCACTTTAAGGGTCCAGAATCACTGAAGACTTGCAAGAAAGGTAGAGAAGAAGCTTGGATCCCTAAAAGCAAGGAAGTAAGATTTACAAGGAAAAAGAAGAGATTCTTACGCAAGAACGTTTGAGGCCACCAAGGGGCCTGGAGCTTGCAGCCCAGTTTGACCTGAGCTTTGGGGCTTCCTTCTCTCCTTTAGCTCTGGACAGGGGGTAAGAGGTGTGATCCCCAACCCCTCATCAGCCCTAAGGAGAACAAAGGGAGGAGGGACTGAGGGGGAAGTGGTACCACACCATGTCCTCCTGATTTAGCTTGGTAATGTTGGTGACATAGTTCCAAGCAGCCTCCATAAACTGGTTCAATACAATCTGAGCTGTTTGCTCATAAAACAGCAGGAACGCCTTTGCCTCCGTCTCATTGTAGAACTCATCTGCAAGGAAGGGGATTGTGTGGTCCAGGAAGGCCTGCCCCTACCCAGGCCCCTTACTGGTCCCATGCTTCTTCAGGTCGTAGCCGTACCAAAGTTCAGATCACCCACAGTCCTGAGCCATGACAAGAGCTGCCCGTAACAGAGGAGAACAAGTAGGGAAGGTCCGGGGCGAGTCCATCTTGTTCCCATGACCAAGAGGACAGCAGAGCTGGAGGGGGCTATGAGCCAATCACCAGCAAGCTCCATATTGTGACATCAAGGGCCAAAGGGCTGGCCATGGAATGTTACAACTGGAGAGCCCTTACCTACCTTCTGGTGCAACTGTGCCCATTTTACAGGTGTTACTCTGAGGTCCAGAAGAGTTAAACCATACGACCTGGTTCACATGCCTAGCTACTGGAGAACCCAGGGCTCTGGACTTTTAGGCCAGAATTTATTCCACTGTACGTGGTTACTTCTCCCTGGGCTTGGAGCCACCCTTGGGCTTTAGCCAGGAATTGATGAGCCCCTCCCTCCACCTCTGAGTGGTTAGTAGGATGATGGATGGTTAGGTGGATGGAGGTGCGTGTGTGTATGGATGTGTATATGGAAGGGACATTTCTAGATCTTCAGACATTGGAAGCCCAGTTGTCTCTCCAGGCTACTCTCAACTGAGCTCTTATGTTCATATTTTGGGCCTTTTTCGCTCCCATGGAGCATGTGATCATGTCCAGGTCTGTGCAGGGCCCTTGGTCCTCACCCTCCCCCCTTACACCTGCTTCTCCAGAGTGTGTGCAGCTAGGAGAGGCCCCTAAGGCTGGATATGTGGAGGTGTAGATGGCACCTTTCATTGAGGGTGCAGGTCCATGAGTACTTGAGCTTGGTTTCAGCACCAACCATAGGATTCAGCTCCCTGCTAGTACTTGGTGACTCCCACTGGTACTTAGTCACTCCCCAGTACTCTGACATATATGGGCTGGGGAGACCAGTCCCAACTGTCCCACTTTGGAACTCCTTCCTCAGACTCACTTTCCTCTACTTGCAGATTCCTTTTACCCTATATTCCCTTTAGTCACCCTCAGCTCAGTGCCACCCACCGTTTATAGGGGCTGATGCCATGACCAGAGAAATGGACCAAATAACGGCCCCAAAATATGACCCATTGTGGTCAAAATATATTTAAAACACAAAAGAAAGAAAAAGGTATCAGCAACAGGTTAGGCTGATTGAGCTCACAGTTTCAAGCATATAGAATGTTTGATAAAACATAAGATTTTGGGCATTGGGCGCGGTGTAATCCCAGCATTCCAGAGGCCCAGGCAGGAAGATTGAGAGTTCGAGGTCAGTGTGAGCTACACGGCAAGACTCTATCTCAAACCATCCCCTACAAAACAAATGAAAAAAAAAAATCCCACAGGATTTTAAAAGTGAAAAATGCAGAGCTGAGCTAGAAAGCAAGAAAGATGTTAGAGGGCACCTGTGGTGGTGAAAGGGGGCTGCAGCCAGCAGCCCCATGGGTGGCCACAGAGCCTCCATTCCCAGAGCTCCTTGTTAGTGCCTGTGGGAGGGGGCAGCTGATTGCCTCCCGTAGGGTAGAAGTGATGTCCCCATCAAGCTGGAGCCAGAGGATGGCTATCTAAGGAGGCCCTGCAAAAAGCAATCGTGTGTGTGTGGGACTCTGCAGGAGGCTGTCGCAACTGAGGAGTGTTCATAGGTCAAGCTAATCATGTAGAAATGTAGTACTAGGAGATGCTATAATAATAACCAGCCTCCAGGAGCATTGTCCAGGTGCTAGCCACATGGAGGGAGCTTTCAGCATCAAAATCCTCCTAACATCCCCCTGAAGCAGGTACTTTGATCAATACTCCATTTTCAGACAAGGAAACAAAGGCACAGAGAGGATAGGCAACTTGCTCACAGACACACAGCTAGCATATAGTTGAGGTAGAATTGAAATCCAAGGGTCTGGCTTGGGGGACTGTGCTGAACTACAGACACAATAAATGGAGCTGGAGACACTGAGGAAGGACAGGTCTCAGCAATATGAAAGAGACTACAGGGCTGGGGATGTGGTTCAGCGGTAGAATCCTTATCTAGCATGAACAAGGCCCTGGGTTCCATCACCAACACTGCGTGTGCACACATGTGCACGCGCACACACGGGGACTTAAAATACAAATCTTTATGCTAAATACAAAACTTAAAATGGACCAAAGGCCAAAATAAAAAAACAAAATCTATAAAAAATTATTTAAAACATAGGAGGAAAGTTTAATAGCTTGCATTTGGCAATGATTTCTTAGATATGACATCAAAACCACCCATAACAATGACAAAGACAACAAAAATGGACAAACTGGACTTCATTGAAAAGTTTTATGTAGCCGAGGACACCATCAACAGAATGAAAAGGCAACCTAGGCAATGGGATAAAATATTTGCAAAGCACATGTGATAAGGGGTTAGTATCCAGAATATTCTGATTTTTTCTTTTTTTCTTTTCTTTTTTTAATCCAGGATATATTAAGAACTTCTCTAACTCAACATCCAAAGAAGGGCAAAGGGCTTGAGTAGACATCTTTCTCAAGAAGATACATGAAGGGAGCGGGGGATGTAGCTCAGAGGTAGAGCATTTGCCTAACGTGTGGACCCGGGTTCGATCCCCAGCACTGCAAGAAAAGAGAAAGATAGGTGAAGGGCTCACAAGCACATGAAAAGATGCTCAATAACACTAATCATTAGGGAAATGCAAATCAAAACTACAATGAGATACCATTGCATACTCATTAGTATGGTTTTTGTCAAAAACCCAGAAAATTGTTGGCAAGGTTATAGAGAAATTGGAACCCGCGGGCATTGCTAGTGGAAATGTAAAACAGTGTAGCAACTGTGGAAAACAGTATAGAAGTTCCTCAAAAATTAAACATAGAATTATCATTTGATCCAGCAATTCTGCTTTAGGGTATATACACAAGAGAATTGAAAGCGAGGGCTCAGATATTTATACATCAGTGTTCATAGCAGCATTATTCTCAATAGCCTTTGGAAGCCCAAGTATTTGTTGGTAACTGAAGAGTTGAACAAAATATGGTACATACATACAATGAAAATTACTTAGGCTTAAAAGGGGATGAAATTCTGATACATGCTACAACATGGATGAACCTTGAAAATATTATGCTGAGTGACATAAACCAGACAGAAAAAGACAAAACCTGTATGATTCCACTTATATGAGGTCTTTAGGATAATCCAATTCATAGAGACAGAAAGAACAGTAGTTACCATGGGTTGGGGAACAGGAGGAGAATGGGGAATTACTATTGAATGGGTATAGAATTTCCGTTTGGGAAGATGAAAATGTAGCAAATGTGAGTGATGGTGGTAGTGTGAATGTACTTACTGCTACTGAATTGTACACTTAGAAATGATTATAATAGGACTGGTGGTATAACTCAGTGGTAGAATGTATGCTTAGCATTGAGAGGTCCCAGGTACAATCTCCAGTATCAAAATAAAATAAAATATTTAAAACGGTACTAGGTGTCAACTAAAAATAAAAATATTTTAAAAGATGATTAAAGTTCTAAGTGTAATATATATTTTACCACATTTTAAAAAACACAGAGCCCCAGTGCTATGGCACATGCCTGTAATCCCAGCAATTTGAGAGGCTAATGCAGGAGAATCATAGGTTTGAGGCCAGAGGCAGCCTGTGCAATTTAGCAAGACCTTGTCTCAGAACAAACAACAACAACAACAAATCCTACAAAAATAAAGGGGCTGGTGGTATAGCTCAGTGGTAGAACATTTGCCTAGCATGTGTGAGGCCCAGGGTTCAAACTGCCAATACTACACTCAATAAGGAAAGAGAAAGAAAGAAAGAAAGAAGGAAGGAAAGAAAGAAAGAAAGAAAGAAAGAAAGAGAAAGAAAGAAGAAAGAAAGAAGGAAGGAAAGAAAGGAAGGAAGGAAAAGAAAATTTAAAAACACAGAACCAGGTTCCGTGGCATTTGCTTGTGAACCTAGCTACCTGGGAAGTTGAGGCAGGAGGCGCAAGAGTTTAAGACCATCCTGGGCAATTTACTGAGACTCTGTCTCAAAATTAAACTAGGTCAAATTAAAGATAAAACAGAGCAGGCCTTTAAAGTGATTAAGGAATAGAATCTGTGAAGCAAAAGTAGGCTTTCATGAATATACAGGTTTGTAAGAAACAGAGATGCTAAAATGAAAAACATGGTTATTAAATCAGAGCAACAAAGACCTCAGCAGATAGGTGTAAGCAGTGACTGGGAAGCAAAATTCCCTGAGAAGGCAGGGCTGGGGAAATGGCTGGGCTCACAGGTGAGAAACATTGAGCAAGAGGGAGGGGACAGAGACAAAATTTCCCGGCAGAGTCTCCAAAGAGGCTGGAGAAGGTGAGTGAGAGGGAGATGGACCTGAAGCAAGCAAACTGGGGGGCTCCAGTCAAGCCCCTTGTGGTCTCAAGCAAGAAACTGGGGCAAGGTGCAGGAAGTTGGGTGTGAATGTTGCTGGAAGGTGGTTGGGGGCACACAGGATTTTTGTTTTCCACCCAGGGCTGTCACCCAGTCAATCTGCTCTGTCTTCCCCCAATTAATCTGCTCTTCCTCGGCCTGACCTTCCAGCTTGGGGATGTCTGAAGCACCATGAGGCATTCCAGGGGACAATGCACTGGTTATGGAGAGAGGACACCATGCACTGGAGCTTTCTGTATCTCCTCATTTCATCTTCACAGCAATCACGGAGGATTTCTAAGAACCGTTTCCCTTTTAAAAATTTATTTACTTTTTTGAGTTAGAGTGTGCAGGCTGCCCCTGGCTTAGAACCTGTGTTCCACCTGCCTCAGACTCCCAAGTCGCTGGGATTATGTGTCCTGGTGCCATTTATGAACCATTTCATAGGTGTGAAGATGCAGGCTCAGGAAACTGAAGTGAATTGCTCAAGGCGTACAAGCAGTAAGTGTGGAGGGCCCAGTTCAAAGCCACCTGACTCACTCACGTCAAGGCCAGGCCTGGGGGCAGTGGGCAGGTAGGAGAAGGGTGGGAGCCTGGGAGTGGATAGGGAGATGAGAGAACTGTCTAGAATCCATACCACCTTTGGCCAGCATAGGCAAGGGCAGGTCACCAGAGAGTGGCCTGGCCAGGTAAAGCACAGGGAAGGGCTCAGACTTCAGGGCCACCAGAAGAAAACATTGGGCTGGCTCGCTTCCTGCTGTCACCAACTCATCTTCCTCAGCCACCTTCCAGGTGGACCCGACCTCTCCTCACTCACTCACAGAGGCACAAACAGGAGTTTGAACAATTGTAATGTTTCAAAAAGTCAAGCAGATAAGGCTGGTTGGCCGACCACAGTCGTAAGATTCTTGGCCCTCGGTTGGCACCTTGGTCCTTGGGGTGTTGAAGGCTGGTGACCTCATGTTGCCACAAGCTTTGGCAGGCAGCATGAACCTCTTCAGTTCATAAAAATAGGAAGGGGGGTTATGTGACAATGACCTTTGTCTGGCAAACAGTCTGCAAAACATAGGCTGGGAAGGGGGGTGGGGAGCTAAAGACGTCTGTGGTGGTGGAAGGCTTGGAACGATTCAAAGGGTATGTTTATAAGTTCCATTGTCCTACTGAATGAATGGTAAACTTCCACCCTCTTGCAAATCCAAAATTCCTAAACCCCACATCCTGCCCTGTGGAAGAGTCCTGCACAATCAAAGCTGTGTGTAAGACACATACATGCACACACACATTCACACTCACACAGTTGCTAGAGACTGGGGAACAAAAACTGTAAACTAAGGATACTACGGGACAAGATTAGTTTGTGAATCCTGCTATGGTCAAGACGCCAGCAAAGCCCAGAAGAGGATCAGGCCAAGGGTCCTAACAGGGAGCTGGGCTGGCAGCAAAGCCTCTGTCCCCTGAAAACTGACAAGCTTCCATTTGGCCAAGTTCTAGGTTTGGTATTTAGACATCTGAAAAGTACATCTAGATGTATTAACTGAAACAAGGATGTTGTTGTTTGGTGCCATCGAGTTGTTCCTGACTTATAGCAACCCTCATAGGGTTTTCGATGTCTGATTGTTAGGGAATAGATTGCCATGCCCTTCTCCCATTTTTGCAGTACTGGGAATCAAACCCTGGACCTCAGAGACTGCAGAGTGGTGCTCTACCAACTGATCTAAATCCCAGCCCCCCAAAAAGGATACACAAATGCAAATACAGTGTGCCCTCATTTAAAATACATGTGGAGAAAAAAGGGGCTGGAAAGGTATACTCCAAAATGTCAAGAGTTCTCATCTCTTGATGTTGATATAAAGGGCTTTTATTTACAGTTTTCCAAATGTTCTACATCAACATGTAGATAAAAGTTATAAAAATGTCCCTCAAAATGACACTCCCTGAAATCCAAGCAGGATTCCTAGGGATAGCTCAGGGTGAGGGAGTGTGTACTGGGGAGTGTGAGCAGGTCCTTTGCTGTGCAGGTGCCAGCTGCTGCCACGTTCCAGCACTGAGGGCTTTTCCCTCCAGAGCAGCGCCTGTGTGGCTCTGTCTGGGAACCAGGGCTGTCCACAAGTGGATATGGAGCTTGTGAGGCAGGAGCACAAAGTGACCACTGGGCCATTCTGCACCCTCAGAGAGTCAGGCCCCGCCAGAGTACTTGCCCCATAGTGGCAGAGGGCAGCCAGGAACCTGCTCTGGGAAAGCTTCTATGTGCAGGGCCACCAGGGCAGGGAGCCCCATGCAGCAGGGAAAGGCACCCCCAGCACACAGACACAAGCCCAGCAGCCCAGGGAGTCTGCTCCTCCTCTGCTTCCCAGAGTCCTCCTGGGTGTCTGGGGAGGCAGGAGCTACCTGCCTTGGTGGGACCCTGGCTGGCCGCCTGGGCTGGTGGGAAGGCAGACATGGAGTTGGGGGGCTGAGGCCAGAGCCCTGGGAATTCCCTGAGGCTCTTCTTGGAGGATGGAGAAAGCAACCCTGGTAAGGGACCCTCCCCAGAGTGCCCGGAGACAGGATAGAGCAGCCTGTCTATCTCCTTGGCCTCCCCTTGAGGGACACAGACTCAGATGAGGGGCAGGACTTTTAATTGTACGCACAGCACAGAGAGGCTGGGGAGAGCTCCGTGTTGGGCAGCTGGATACCCGGGGAAGGGGTGGCTGGTGGTCTAGAGGGCAGCGAGGGAGAGGGACAGGGAAGGAAGATGAGGAAGGCCGGCGGGGTGCATTCGGCCCACACATCGTGCCCCCATTCCTAGTCTCTCCTGGGACCCTCCTCAGCTAGTCCGGCCAGCACGGTTATCTCACGAGTGTCTGAGCTCGACCTCCGAGCCGAACTGGGGCCCGCGGTGGGGCCGGCGGAGACTATGGTGACGGATGCTGAAGAGACGCTGGGTGAGACCCAAGGTGGCCACCAGCAGGGCCACCCCCAAGAAGAGCAGCACCCACTGGCCCATGCGGGCCTGCTGCGGCTCCAGGTTCATGCCCAGGAAGTTGACGCGGCCGGAGTCTGAGAAAGAGCCTTCCGAGCGAGCTGGGCGGGGAAGCAAGGAGACAAGGCGGTGGGCGGGGCGATGGCGGGGCACTGTCTCGGGCCTCCCTGGCCTTGCTTGGAGGTCAGACTCTAGCCTGCCTGGGCTGGGGAGGGGCCTCCTCCTGGTGCAAACTCTGGGGACTGGACTAGGGGCTGGGGCAAGGGTTGGCGGGGTGGTACCGGAGTCCGGCGTCCAGTTGTACTGCGGCCAGCCCAGCTTCTCCCCGTGCCGCCCGTTCTCGGTGAGGAGCCAGTCCATCAGCGGCTTGAAGTAGCTCATCATGGCGGAGGCTGACATGTTAGGCTGGCCTGTGATCAGCTTCATGGCTTCTGGCCATGGCTTACTGAAGCCCAGCTTCATGGTGTCCCTGGGGGAGGCACCGGAGGAAGGGAAACTGAGTCCTTCGGAATTGGCCCCTTTTGTCCCAGGCCTGATATCCTTTCTCCATACCCCTCTCCCAGTCTAAACTTCCCTTTAGGATCCAGAAGGCCTGGGTGGGTATGGAGCAAGGAGGGAGAGGCCTCGGCCCTGAGTACTCCACTTCCCTTTCAGAGGTGGCACATTAGGGGTGGCTCCACACAAGCTCCACACAGGTAGTTAGAAACTCAAGAGCCTAAGTGGCCGGTGGGCCCAGAATAGCCCCAGTGGGCACCTTAGGGCTGCGGGGAGCAGGCCAGCGCATGGAAACAGTCAAAGCAGGGCTGGGGGATACTCACGCCAGGAGCTTCCCGGCCTCCTTGGACTGGTAGATATCACACTTGTGCAGGGGGCCTGTGTGGCCTGCTGCCTTGCACAGTGCCTCATGGAACTGGAACTGGATTATGAAGCTGACAAAGTACCTGGAATGGAGGGAAGGTGTGGGGTTGGGGTGGTTGGAGGGGCTCATACCACTGAGACCCAGTTCTTTCTGCCTGTGACAGTCACAAGGTTCCCGGCAGAGCAGGATACAGTCAGGATGTCAGGGTGAGCCCACCATGACCTTTGGAGTTGTCCAAGCCCCTTCCTAAGCTGTACCTGTGCCTCCCACCCTCAAAGCTCCCTCCATTTCTGGGGTGTGTCCACCCCAAGGGGATCCAAGGAGCAGCCTTTGACAGAAGGCTCATGGAAAAGCCTCAAAGCCTTGGCAGCCTTTGAGGCAATGAGGTCTCCATCCCTAGGGTGTATACAAGTTGCTGAGCAGGAAAGCCAGCCCCAACGGTCTTATCCAAAGCAGCAGGAATTCCATGCAGAAAGCTGCCAGTCAAGGCTGGCGCAACCTCGTCATGTGTGGCAAGGATTTTAATGTCCCCACCAGTAGCACAGCCCTCTCCATTTGAATGCTGGGCATAAGCCATGTGATGCTCATTCCTCTGGCATTTCCTCAAAGTGCTTTGCTTAGGCTGCTGGCCAGAATGTAGGACGTGCTTATCTAGAGCAGCCAGATCTTTGCCCACCCCTGCCTGGTTAACTGTGCTAAGCTAGGACACTAACCATCCTACCGCTGGCCTCTGGGAGAGAGCAAGCACTGGCTTGGAACCCCACAGTTTGGCAAGTGGGTGGAGGCCACCCCCCAGGGGTCATCCCTGGGGCTTCATCCAGGTCAGGCCTGTGTAATGTGCCCTAGTGATGACTCTCCTTGCTCTTCTGTCCCCTGCTGCCTTCTGGCCCATCTGAGCAGGTAAGGTGCTTTCTCCCTTCCTGGGCTCTGGGGGATAGACTTCACCCATTCCACTATGTGACGGCAGGGTTCCAGTTGCCACAATGGAAAGGTGGATGGTAAGCCTGTCCTCGCTGGGCTTCTGAGGACCCCTGGAGGCAAGGAATAGAGGTGGCCACAGCCTTCCTGGGAGGCCCTCTTTGCCTTCTGTGCCTTGGTTCCCAGGTGGCCTGGGCTCCCTGTGACCCAGGGACACGTGGCACTTTTCCCTGAGATCTCCCCAGCCTCCAACCTCCCAGGAGGGCTCTGGATCCCACACCCATCCTTCCTCACCCTCAGCAAACACTTCCTGGACCACACGGAAGGAAAGGGACGGCAGCGGGGCACCTTCACACGGTGGCCGCCTAGCTCACAGGCCCGTGTGCTGATGCATTTCACTTAAGAGACTGCTTAACAATGGTGGACCATGACCACCAGCTCTGGGAATGCTGTGTGCAGACAGTAAGCTAAGAAGTTAGCCCTGGTGACCACCCTGTGAGATGGGACCAAGGCAAGCAAATGGAAGCTCTCAGAGACAGGACATTGCTCAAGGAAACAAAGTCACCGACATGAGCTTTGACCCCAAGCCTGCGACTGTAACATTCCCCTCACAACCCTGCCTCCCTGGTGAGCTGCATCTCCAGCCCTAGGCTTTAGGGTAAAGAGGGTCTTTTACGTGTGACTCCAAGTGTGTCACTCCAAGTGACTCCAAGTGTGACTCCAAGCCATGTGTTCAAGGAGAGCAAAGGAACCACAGCCTTGTTTTAAAAACAAAACAACCCAGAGGATGCAGGTTACCATCCAGACTTGTGTCGTGGTTAATGTTAACTACTTGGCCAACGGGATTTAGTTGGTAGAGCACTGCACTGCAGTCTCTGAGGTCCTGAGTTCAATTCCCAGCACTGCAAAAATGGAGAAGGGCCTGGCAATCCACTCCCAAGGCAATCCCAAAACAGCCATTGAAAACCCTGTGAGGGTCGCTATGAGTCAGATACCGACTCGATGGCACCTAACAACAACAACTTGGCCAACATCTGGTAACCATTAGCCAATTATTAGGTGAAGTTTCTGTTCTCAACTGTATGGATAGTAGAGGCTCTCCTCTCGTTCAAAGAATGTTTCAAGCAGCAGCCATCGGCCTTGGCTACAGGTGAGGGGGCCCAGGCGCCAGGCACCACGTGTGGTTCCCCCAGGTCTGATGGGGCAGCTCCAGGATGGGGCACACAGTGACAGCAGTTTAAGCATGAAGCCGGGGGCACTGCCCCTTTGGTGCACGCCTTTCCCCTTCCCCTGTTACCTGATATAAGGCACGCTTGCAGGAACATGGAACTTGGCCCCTGGGTCAAAGTCACCTTGAGACCTGGGCACTGGGGGACAGAGACCTTGGTACTTCAGCCTGTCAGAGGGGAAGATAATTTTGAGGGAGAGCCTGGGGAGAACCAAGCTGAGGAGAGGGTTGGCATTTTTTGATTTAAAGGATACTCCCTGCCCCTGGGGCTATGCTGGGCATCCTGTACTCCTGCACCGTGTGCCTCTGCACAGCCACTCCCAGGGTACACCGTCACTTGCACACGGACACACACACCACTGGCCTATCCGCAGATGTCCAAGTACACTCAGACCCTCCCTGAGATCTTCTCCAACCCACACCCCACCAGAGTGTTCTAGAACCTGAGGCTCCACCACTCCTGGTTGTAGTTCTCCTTGCTGATGCTTCTGTCAAAGACCCTCCAGCGCCACTGATCGACAAGGTAGCTGAAGGGGATAAAAGCAACCTTGTCGAGGGCCATCTTCATCAGAAAGTTGATGTCATGTTCTGCCAAGGGAAAGGAAATCAGCCTTAGATCCGTGCTGGCCTCCTGCCAGGGCCTCACCTCTCAGCCCCAATGGATGGAGGGGAGCAGGCACTGTACCTCTTTGGGCCCTGACACCTGCCCCTTGAGATGGTCTGTGTGTTCCATCTTCCCAGGCTCACCCTGCTGGGACCTCCTTCCTCCCTATTTGCTTTGTCCCAAACCTCTGCCCACAGGGCACTAAGGACTCCTGTCCCACCTCCCAAGCTGCATGCCCCTTCTGGGCCCTCAGCCCACCAGGATATCCTGTCCCTCTCTCACCGTAGCCACCACCCTCGCTACTCAGCAGGTTGATGCTGTGTAGGTGCTTGGGGGTAGACACTGAAAGAGCCAGCACATCCCCAATGGCCTCATGAAAGCCAGGGTTGGCGCCCTCCCGGAAGGCCATGGGTAAGTCTTTGTACTGCATGAAATACTGGATGTGGCCCATTTCGTGATGGACCACCACCAGCTCCTCCATGTTCACAGTGGTGCACTGCTTGATCCTGGGAACACAGAAGTGAGGAGAAACAGTGTTGGAAGAGGGACCGACGAACAAAGGGGCTGCGGTGCTTGGCACACAAGGAATAGACTCACCCTGCTATCTGCAGGGAGCACAGCATGATGAGAAAGAGATGAAAGGGAGAGATAACTGAGCTGAGGCTGGAAGCCCCTGAAGTGAGGTCATTCCAGCCATTCCTCTGCCCCTGGCTTTCCTGAATAACTTCAGCCCGTGCTGTTGCTTTCTGACTTATCCTAGAGGCAGTGAGACACTCAGTTCTGTACTTTTTAGAATTTGTGTCCTGTGGTTTCCTGTGTACACCTCTTTATCTTCCAAGACTGGGGCTTCCCAAGGGAAACAACGATGTCTGGGCTATTCTGCTGCTCCCCTAGCCCAACCCCAGCAAACATATTCACACCAAGGATTCTTGTGGCTGGCACTGAATGACGGCTGCACAGCTGTCCAAGCCAGAAGCTTCCACCTCCTCCTCTTGATCCTCCCTTATTCTCTTTCGAGAACCGATTCCAGGTGCAGGAACCTCTTCCTTCGGTCTAACCAGAGCCTTTCAGTTCAGGTTCATCTTACCTTTCTGTCATTCTCATCAGGAGAGTGGGGAGGAGCTGCCCTACATCCTTGTCACAAGGTTGGGTCTGCCTGGCTTCTCCTCTGACTCCTCATAAAAGGGAAGATCTCTGCAATAGCTCTCTCCCCCACTTGGCCCCTGATCTTTTCTACTTCAGCCTTACAGCTGCAGTCCTCATGCCTCTGAAGAGCCCAAGGACAGGCAGCCCCTTGCGACAGTCTGGTTTGGTACAGGGCTCTGTGTCTACTCTTCTTGTAGGGTCACCCTTCATCAGCGGTGCCAGCTCATCTTTGCCACCTCTCTCAGGAAATAGGGCCTTTTTTCCTCTTCTCTCAAATCTGGGTTGTCCTTGGGATTTGTTTTAACCAATAAAACATGTCAGATACAATCCTGTGCCAGTTTTGGACTTAACCTTTGAGTTTGGCTGCTTCTGTTTTTGCTCTAGGGGCTGTCAGCTGCCTGGTAATAAATATGCCTGCCTGAGACAGCCATACTGTGAGGGAACTCAAGCCAGCCAGGAGAGAAAGCTGCCTGACCAGCCCCCAGCTGGTCCAGCCAGCCCAACCAAGTCCCTGATAGGTAAGTGGAGGGGCCAGCTTAAACATTCCACCCTAGACACGCCCCATGGGGAAATACTGAAGAACTCACAATAGCCAGAACCCAAACTCTGGGCCAATGGCCCCAGGTGAGCCATCCCAGCCATTAAAATGACCCCAGTTGAGGCTGGGGGGGGGGGGGGGGGGGGGGGGCGGGGCGCTAGCTCAGAGATAGGGCACTTGCCTAGCATGTGTGAGATCCTCAGTTTAATCCCCAGCACCAAAACCAAGCCAAAACAAAACAAAAAAATCACCCCACCTGAGGTCTCTGTCACTTAGGAGTAGTGATACAGCATTTCTATGGTGCACTGTCAGAATTCTTGAGCATAATCAAGGGGTTGTTTTAGGCCTCTGAGTTTGTGATGGTTTGTTATGTAGCAGGAAGTTGCTAAACCCATGTTGATGAAGGCACTTCTACTTTGTCAGTGGCAGGGGTGGGTCTGTGTGAAGCCCCTTCTCCCCATGTTCCTCCCTATATCCCAGGGACAGGGGCCCAGCTGCATACACGGGAGGCTGGGCAGCCTGCAGTGCTCACTGCCAAGACCCAGACCTGAGCACTCCCAACTCCCTACACTGACAGGGTTGGCCAGCACCTGAGGAGACCCGCATTTGGTAGATAGACACTGCCTGCCAGAAGCCCTCAGCTGGAACCAGGCCCAAACCCACATGACCACTGGTCCCAAACTTGGTCCCAAACTGCCCTATTCCTCCTGCTCTCCCTGCCTGAGGGAACTGCCAGCGAGCCTGGGCTCAGGATAAGTCGTCCCCACCTCAGCTCCAGATGGACAGACCTGAAGTCTTTGCCATTGTAGAAGTCCCAGGCTGAGGCATGGCACACCACCTCCCGTCCATCAGTTGGCTTCTCCAGCATTGACTTGTTCCAGAACTCAGGGGGCACAGGCAGCAGCCCCAGTGAAGTGAAGAAATTGTCAGCTTCCTTAAACATCCTTCTGGGTGTCCACCCCTGCAAGCAGGGAGAGTTCTGCCCAAACTGAGCGCTCTGAGGACTGACTATGCCACAGGGTAGTGGCAAGGGGCTGGGAGAGAGCCATGCTGGAGTGGATTCCTGAATCAGAGGGCCTTTCCCCTCGGGGCAAGGGCCTCCCTCCCTGAGCCCCAAGGTGGCCCATAGGGAAGAAGGGCCCCAGCTGAGCAGACCTGCTTTATCATGGCCTCCGTAGCATCAATCTTGGGGGATGAAGGGAAGGGCTCCACCAAGTCATAGATGTTGGACCAGGTCTGTGCCCACATGTTCCCTGCAGGCAGGTGGGGAAGACATGGCAGAGAGGAGACAGATGTGGATTTTAGGCTTGGCACCATCCTTCAGGGAGAGAGAGCCAGATCCCAGCCCTGCTAATCATGACAGCATCTCTTGAACACCTACTGTTTGCAAACTGTGCGGGGCATTTGACATTCATCACCTTTCACCTCCACACCCAGTCTATAAGGTCATCACCACACAGGTTACAGGTGAGGACCTTGCTGGTCATCAGAGACTCTAGATGGTCCTCACCATCCTTGAGCAGTAAGAGAATCCTACACCTGAAGAAGCTGAGTTCCTGGAACATCTATGCCCACATGACCTCACTTCTTTGAGCCTCACACCAAGCACATGGCATCAATTTGTAATTCCACCTGCACCCAGGTACTGTTATGATTCTCATTATGTAGCAGAGGAAACTGGGGCTGGAGAGTTAAGGGACACTTCCGGGGGCCCATAGTGCCTAAGCAATAGGGCTGGATTAAAGGCTGGCAGATTGTGCTCTTGACAGGCTGTGTCCTTACTCTGCATCCTCTGAAGTCGGTGTATACTGGTCACCTGTCAGTAACTCTGGCAAAAACCAACCAGCTCCTTTGGAAGGAGCTAATGCCTCTAAATTTAGGATAAGAACCAAGTTCTCCAGGACTGAAGAAAAGGGAGATGTTCAAAAGTAGTGGAAGGTTCGAGGCCAGGCACAGTAGCTCACACCAGTCATCCCAGTGACTCTGAAGGATGGCTCTCCCTACCTTGAGGCAGGTAGATTGCAAGTTAAAGGCCATAGACAACCTGTGTAATTCAGCAAGACTCTGTTTCAAGATAAAAACTGGTCAGGGGATGCAGCCCAGTGGTAGAGCACTTGCAAAGTACGTGTGAGGCCTTGGGTTCAACCCCCAAGTATTGAGGGGAAAAAAAGAAAAAGAAAGGAAAGAAATAGTGGAAGGTTCAAAAATCCATATGGAGTAAGGAGTGGTTCCCAGCTCAGTTGGAGCATGCTGGAGTTGACACCAGGTGAGATCCAATAGGTAAACAGTGACAGAGAGAGTGATGGAGGGCAGGAAGTCAACTGAGGGTACTCAGAGATTACTAGTGGTTCCTCTGCCATGACCACAGGAGGCCAAATTCAGATACCCAGTTTGCTCAGCTCCCAGCCACCCTGTTCATGCTGCTTCCCTCCTGGGGTCTGTGTTTCTCAATCCCTGAGCTGGTGTCTCCTCAGATGTTCTTTGGTCTCCCCAGAGAGGAACGAAGGGCTAGTCTCTTGGGCTGCAGTGACTCTCTGGGTGGTAAGAACCAGACCCACAGCTGGACCACCTTCTGGGATCTCCCTTACCACTTCTGTTTTTTTATTTGGCAATACTTGAGGGTTGAACACAGGGCCTCACACATGCTTCGCAAGTGCTCTCCTACTGGGCTACTCCCTTGGCCCATTAAAAAATTTTTGTTTTATCTTGACAGAGGGTCTCGCCAAGTTACGCAGGCTGTCTCTGGCCTTGAACTTGTGATCCTCCTGCCTCCCCCTCCTGAGTTGCTGGGATTAGAGGCATAAGCCATCATGCCCCGCTCCTTATAACTTCTTCTTCTTCTTCTTCTTTTTTTTTCTTGCAGTACTTGGGGCTGAATTCAAGTTCCCGTGCATACTTTACAAGTGCTCTGGCACTAAGCTACAGTCCTAGCTCCTTTTTTATGTTTTATCTTGAAACAGTGTCTTGCTAAATTACATAGACTGCCTCTGGCCTCAAACCTGAGATCCTCCTGCCTCCATCTCCTGTGTTGTTGGGATTACACGCATGTGCCATCACGCCTGGGCCCCTTACAACTTCTAAGTGGACTATGGCCCTGTCTGGCTTCTCTGCTCATAATGACTTAGTCCCCAGGGAAGTGTTCTGTTGTCCCAGCGGGGACAGAAAGCTGGTAGCCTCTACTTTTCTCCAGTCCCTACTATCTCTATTGTCTTCCACAGCCTCCTTCACATACTCAGGGCATTTGAGTTTGCAGCCCCTGGACAAATAAGGTTCCAAAAGTTGAAGTGGATCTACATTCTGAAGACTCTTCTTTCCTTTAGTTCCCTTGGCCCAGATCCTGCACCTGTCCTCTTGTCCTCTTTCCATCTGTCAAAACCTCTCATATTTCAAGACTGTACTCATGTGGAGCCTCTCCAACCCCTACTCCCAGCCCTTCCTCTCCCCCTAGATCTCACTGCCTTGAGGCATGCAAGCTGATGTGAACTCCACCTGCCCCCCAACATCTGAGGTAACTTGCACAATGTGGCTCTGTAGCAAATATGGCACCAATGGGGCTGGGGTGTGTAGCTCAGTGGTAGAGTACTTGCCTGGCACATACAAGGCCCTGGACTTGATCCTAGCACTGCCACAAAACAAAACCAACCAGAAAACAAACAAAAACAAACAAACAAACAAACAAACAAAAAACCAAAACCAAGGTGGACTCATGCCCTTACCCAGCAGGTGGGCAGGAATGGGACCTTCCAGGTTGATGTGCTGGGGCCCGTAGTGGCGGTGCAGGGCGCGGCGCACGTAGGCGTGCAGGTTCAGGTAGAGCGGCTGCAGCTCCTGGAAGAGCCTCTCCAGGTCTTGCTCCAGGGTTGGTGTCTCGTACGTAGATCTCCATGAGTCCCCTGCATCTACATAGCCTGCACACAGGACATAGCCAGGCTCTCCCAAGGCCTGATCATCCCCTCAGCTCCTCCCTGCCACCTCCAGGAATCTACTCTTCCCCATGCTGAGGGGCTCAGAGGACCTCTATGAGAAGCTTGAGTCGGGCAGGGACCGCAGAGCCAGTGGCACTGGCAGGAGGGACTCACCGTTGAGCTGGGCAGCCTTGTTGGTGAGGTCTACGTACTTTGGAAAAAACGGAAGGATGGCTCTCCCCACCTTGTCTTGCCAGCTCTTCCAGGCCCATAGCAGTTCTTCATATTTCCGGGATGTGGCCATCACATTTGTCAGATCTGGGGGGCAGGGATCAAGTGGCTTGAGTCTGCAGCCCTTGGCTTACCTAACATCTGCTGATAGGGGGAACTTGAGCATAGCCTTTCAGAGCTGGAATAAAATGGGTAGGATACCATGGAAGTGGCACATGACAGTACTGGCAGCAAGTGTAGTGGAAGGGGAAAGAGAATGGGAGCTCTCATCTGCCAGGGGCTCATAGGGTGTGGGCCTGGGGTGACATGTCGCACAGACACACTCTCAGACACTTGAAGGGGTTCGTCAAGACTCCGAGGGATGGGTTTGCCTCTCCTTCCACAGGAGCAGCACGGTGACATGCTTGGGTACTCCCTCCTGGAGGTGTTTGGGTTAAAGCACAGACCAAAGGCACCCGAACGGGAGCTGCTCCTCCCCCTCACCCCTTCCCTGGAAGCAACAGCTTGGGGCCTAAAAGACCTGACTTCCAGTTCCAGCCCTCCCACCAGCCCCCAAATTACTGGGAGCAAGTCTCTTCCCCCTCTACAAAAAGGGGACATTACCAGCCCTCCCTGAGGAGTGGAAATTGAACAGGAGCATGGGGTCCCGGAGTGGGGACTGTGCTGCCTCATCTCTGTGTCCGAGGGCCTCAGATATCCTACACAAATAGTTACTGAACTGGACTGAGGAAAAGAAAAGTTCTGAAGACCACAGAATTGCAACGAACTATCTGAGCATCACCAGGGAGCTGGAAAACCTGGGTTTACATCCTGTAGAGGCCCCCAAGTGTAAAATGTCCTCCTCAGTTATAACCTGGAGCTGCTGTCCACTTCACAGGCTGGGGTGAGGGCTACGTGAGGTGGCAGGGGTACATCTCAAAGTGCCACAGACTGATGGATGGCTTCCCTTCCTGCCCTGACCCTGGCCTGAGACAGAGGAAGCCAAAGGCATCTGCTGTTCCCTAAACCCTCACAGTTGAACTTGCGCTCAGTCTCCCCGTTCTGGAACAGGCTGCATGAGATCTCTTTTTGCAGAGAAAGTAAATTCAACTAATTTTGTTTGGAAAAGGTAGCTTTTGAGAATTCCACATCTGCTCTCTGGTGATGTGAGTCTTTGGTCTTTGTGGGCTTCCTATTTTTACTGCATTGATGACAGGATGGCTCAGCCCTGGGCCAAGGGGCTCTCTGGTAGAGGACTGGCTGCCAGGCTCCTTTTAACGCTCTTCTCTAGAAACACACATGCACCCGGCCATGCACAGACGCACCCAGGTGTGCACACAGTCATGCACGTGCACGCGGACACGCATACCCTGTCTTGCGACTTTGCGTGCATCCCCATCCACCACCTGTGGGCCAAACCCTTGCCTGGAAAATCTGTTTCTTGCTCCTGTTTATTTTCCATTTCCCCTTGTATTTGTCATTGTTCTAACGTGGGAGCTGGGCTGGGGGCCAGGAAGAAACCATGTCTGGGTGGAGATGCCTCACAAAGAATGTTTATGCCTCTAGCTCCCCAACCCTGGATCGGGTGGGTGAGAGGGGTGTGTGTCCAGGGGGAGCCCTTTCAAAGGGGGTGAGCTAGGGAGGACCCAGCAGTGGGAGGGAAAAGAGGATGCTTGTGCCTGTCCAGCAGGAAGTGGAGGTGGAGGGAGGGGTGATGTGGGAAGGGCACTCGCCAGGAGGCCAAGTTTTAGTTGGTGCTTCAAGGGGCTGTTTCATTCTGTGACTCCTGTATGGACCCAGTTGCCTTTTCAGCCATGTGCTACAGGGGAGGCTCAAGAAAGTCAGAAAAGCTGGGGAGCGCTTGAGAAGGTTCACGAAGTGAGGAAGGAGGCGCTGGAACTCCTTGGCTCATCCCATTGGGAGCCCGAGCTCTTGAAACACAGCTGCTCTGAAGAGTGGCGTGCAGAGGGGACAGGAGCATGGGGGCAGCATCCTAGGCAGTGGTGGCCTGGGAAGGTGCAAGCATGAGTGGTGGCAGAACAGCCACACTAGTGGCAAGCAAGAACTGACTTAGGGGGGACTCATCTTCTCCTTTGCCTGGCATCACCCCCACTTATGCCAACCCAGCCTCCACCACTCCCCCTTCCTCCCAGGCGTATTCTCACCAGGTTCCAGTGGCAGACAAGTGCCATTTGTGTGGCACACGGTGGCCAAGCTGTAAATGGTCTCCATGTCTGTCAGGATCTGGTTGTACTGCAGAGGGACAAAGAGGGGAAGTGAGGGGGACTCCTTCACTCTAGCCTCTGACACCATGAGTGGAGCACATTTCCCAAAGATGCTGCCTTCTCAGGAGCTCTGGAGGTGTCTGTGGACATGGACCATGTCCTGACTTGACTAATGGAGGAAGGGGAAGCAGTAGGGGGCTGGACCCTGGGCTGGACTGGGCTTGCTCTGGAGCAGCTTCTATCCCTGCCCCACGCCTGTCCCCAGGCCACATACCTCCTCCAGCTCCTTGACGGGCAGTGCTGCCCGCTCCAGGTCCTGGACCTTCTTTATGATCCGCTTGGTAGTAGCATTCTGGAAGCTGTTCACGTCAAACTGCTTGGCCCGGACGCCATACCTCAGGGTGTGGTTGTTCACCTCCATGTTCTTTTGCAGCTGAGGGCATAGGGGTTGGTGTCATGGGTTTAGGACTTTGGAATGGCTTCTGCCCAAGAAGTGCCATGGGGGTGGTGAAGGGACTAGGCGGTGGTGAGGTGGGTGGTTTGCTCAAGCTGCAACCTATGCCTACAAAGACCTTCTTCAATCCAGGCCACGTCATGATGTCTGGGGTGCAGCACGTGCCCCTCAGAACATGCCTGCAGCCCAGCAAGACATGTCCTGGCAGGGTGGGAGAAGGAAGCCCAGGGGTGTCTTAAATGCCATTAGGCATTTGCTATTAGCTCTGCAGCCTCCCTGAGCCTTGGTTCCCATCTGTGAAATGGGAAAAATGTCACTGACCATGTGCAGCTGCTGAGGAATGGATGAGGCAACAGATGTGAGGTGCTAAGGATGGGGGGTGGCACACGGAGGGGCTAAAGCAGTGCTGGTGCTCAGGAGGAGGAGTCCACGGCTAGGGCTCCCTGTGGTGCCATCTGTACTCTGCCACACGGGTTGGGGCAGGCAGTGGGCCCACCACGGCAGACAGGTTGTCAATCTTAAAAAGCGCCTTGGGTTTCGCTTATTTATGTACGATTGATTACAGTTTCTGTCACTAAACACTGGTCTGCGATGAAAGAAATTCTGCCCAAGTGTTCAGCACATTCCTGCAAAATCTGAAATGGAGTCTTGTTGTGAACATTCTGTTTGGATATTACACAAATTCTGGCAGCATGGTGCTGTGTGTGCATATCTCAGTGTGAATGTGTGTGTGTTCCCATGTGTCTCTGGGTGTCTGTATGTCCATGTGAATGTGTGTCTATGTGTCCGTGTGAGTGTCTCTGTGTGTCCCTGTGGGCTCTCCGTGTATCCGTGTGAGAGCATTTGTGTGTCTGTGCACATGCCCATGGGCGTGGGCTGGTAGCTCTTACCATGACCTTGCTGTTCTCTGTGGTGATGTTGGTGTTGTAGTTCCAGTTGGCCTCAGCATACTCGTTCCACACCACCTGGGATGTCCGGTCATATTCTTCCACAAACTCATTCGCCTCAGCCTCATCGGTCACCAGGTCTGTGAGACAGAGTGAACGAAGAGAGACAAACCTTCTCTTCCCCTCTCCTGGGTGCAGTTTCACCAGAGCTCCCACCTGCTGTTGGCTGCCCCCCTCCCTCCCAGGGAGGCCCCTGTCCCCTCCCAGGGTCCCACTTGGGCTCTGGGTTGACTGGTTGGTTGCTGGCTGGCTGGCTGTTGCCTGTTGAGTTGTTATTTGGCCTGTGGTTGTTGCCTGGCTGGTTGTGCTCTGGTGAGTGGCCGCCTGGCTGGTTGTCCTCTGGTGAGTGGCTGCCTGGCTGGTTGTCCACTGGTGAGTGGTTGCCTGGCTGGGAACCAGCAGGGGCTGCCTACAGCAAAGCAGCAGCAGGAGGAGGCCGGGCAGTCCTGGAGCAGCCCAACCTTGGCCCATGGCTGCAGGAGAGCAGAGCTCTGCAGCTACCACCCCTGGCCAATAAGAGCAGAGCCTGCAGTGTGACCTCATAGAGCAGGGTGCCCAGCCAGTCGGCCCCTGGGGGACCCTCTCTAGACACAGGCACAGCCTCTCTAGAATGCTTGGGGGAAAAAAAGCCCAGCCCCACTGTAGGGCCTTGCTGGTGAGCTTGGGGCAGCCCAGTCCTCCAGGGGAAGAAGCGGGGCTCAGCTAGAGGGAGCCGAACAGGAACCTAAGACCTGCGCCCAGAGCCCAGAGTCCAGGACTCGCCTCAGTCCCAGGCCACCCTCAGGCTTTACCGATGCCCTCTGGGTAGTTATCAGGCAAAGGTGGGCGCCACTGATACTCCGGCCAGCCCAGGACCTCGCGGTTCTGCTGGTTCTGCTCCTGTAGCCACTGGCTGACCGGCTGGAAGTAGTTAAGCAGCGCCTGGGCGTCCAGGGCTTCGGAGCCCACTAGGTCCTTCAGCACCTCCTGCCAGGGCCGGGAGCAACCAGCCTGCAGCACCTCCCTGCCAGGCAGAGGGGCACTGTGGGCACAGGGGCTGCAGGCTGGGGTCACGAGAGCACTGCCCACCTACCTGCCCCCAATTGGCTGAAAGAGCAGTGGTAATAAGGCCCCAGATCTTTGTGAGGGTGGTAAGGGCCATTTGCCTCACCCCAGAGCAGCTGAAGTCCCCCTCGATAATTTTTTTTTTTTTTTTTTTTGGTATTTGGGGATGCACCATCAGCCCATTTTTTATTTTTTATTTTGAGACAGAGTCTCAAGTCACACATACTACCCCTGGCCTTGAACTCATGGATCCTCCTGCCTCCACCTTGTGAGTCATTCGAATTATAATCATGTGCCACTGGGCCCAACCCCCTCAATAAATATTGATGAGGATAAGAAAGTCACCTCACAGCAGCCCAGCCCCGTGGTGTCCCCAACCAAGCAGTCAGTTGCCTGCAGACACACCCTTCGCCAGCCTCTCCCATGAGCCTCCCACTTGCCCTCCCCACTACACACCGGAGCTTGGCCCCCGCCTGGGTGGACTGGTAGATGTCACACTGGTGCAGCGGGCCCTGGTGGCCTGCCTCCTTGCACAGGGCTTGATGGAACTGGAACTGCAGGACAAAACTCACAAAGTACCTGCAGGCACAGGATGGGCATTAGAGGGAACTGGTGGGCCAGGCACCAGCCAGCATCCTATAGGGCAGAGGCTGGACTGGGGGCTGTCTAGGGGGAGGAGGAAGAACCAACCCAGCTTGGGAGACAGGGCCATTTTAAGCTCTTATTCTGAGCCCTTGGGGGTCCAGAAGAGTAAGGACACAAAATGGCTAAGATCACAGGAGGAGGGGAGGGGACTGAAGAGATAATAGAGCTGGGGAGGGGCAGGAAGCACTAGTACCTGATGTACGGTGTCACATTTGGGACATGGAACTTAGCTCCGGCATCAAAGTGGGTTTCGTTACGGACCACTGGAGGACAGATTCCCTGATACTTGGTTCTAGAACAGGATGGTGAAGGCATCTTAGGGGCCAGGGGCTGCACACAGGCTGCCTGAACTTTACAGACAAAGCCTGTGCTCCCAGGCATCCCTTCCCCAGCCTGGGAAGTGGGGAAGACTTCTTGGAGGAGGGAGTTTTAGGCAGGAAAGGAGAAGGCAGAGGGTAAGAGGGCAGACACATCGTTAGAGGCAGGAGGTTCCCGGCTTCCCAGAAGTGGACCAGGGCCCCAGGGTTAGGCTCTTTCTATCCCTTTTCTCACCGAAGATACCACCAGTCAAAGTTGTAGCGGGAGGGGGAGGTCCGTCCACTGAAGACCCCCCAGCGCCACTGGTCCACCAGGTAGCCAAAAGGCAGGAAGGCAATTTTTTCTAGAGCCATCTTTAGCAAATAATTGATGTCACTTTCTGTCAAATGAGATAGGAAGTGAGAAGTCAGGGGGAGAGGGAGTCCAGCTAGGGCAGGGGGTCCTGGGTAGCAGCCAGCAGGAGACAAGGCTGGGATGCAGAGGCGAGTCTCGAGCCCTGGAGTTCTGCTTGGAAGTGGACTCCTAGGGGAGGTAGGGCTCAGGCTGGATTATGAGGCTCCTCCTGGGGCCATGAGGCAGAAACAAGGAAGGCTGGCCTGAGCTGGAGGCCAGTGGGGACCTGCTGCGGCTGGAGGAGATGTGAATGGGGCTGGGCTGGGTCCTCTCCACCTCCCCATACCCATGTCATTGGTGACGTGGTCCAGCAGGCCGATTTTGTACAGATGTGCAGGCGTGGACACTGAGAGCGCCAGCACATCCCCGATGGCTTCGTGGAAGCCGGGGTTGGCGCCTCTGCGCAGAGACACAGGGAGGTCCTTGTACTGGAGGTAGTACTGCACGTGGCCCATCTCGTGGTGCACTGTGGACAGCTGGTCCATCGTGACCCGTGTGCACTGCTTGATCCTGGGGTGTGGAGAGGACAAAGGTGAAGGACAGGGCAGGGCAAAGACCAGAACACTGGGGAGGCTGGCCCCAGAGGGACAGGACCAAGGAGAAGGGGTTGGAAAGAAGCATTGACCCTGCCCTGCTCCACCACCACCCAGGCTCTCTTCCTCCATTCTAAGGCACAGAGCTGGCTGCCACAGTTGCCAGGGTGCCTGATGGGCTCAGCTGCCAGACATCTGGGGACAGATCAGCCTCCAGCCAGTGTGGAGGCAGTGGAGGCCGGCCTGTGCCCCAGCTGCCCCCTTCTCAGAGCCCCAGCATGCTTCTCCTCCCATGTCTAGACCTGAAGTCCTTCCTGTTGTAGAAGTCCCAGGCGGAGGCATGGCACACCACCTCCCGCCCATCAGATGGCTTCTCCAGCATGGACTCTGCCCAGAATTCAGGAGGCATGGGCAGGAGCCCCAGGGAGGTGAAGAATTCCTCTGCTACCCGGAACATGTGCGTAGCGTTCCAGCCCTGGTGGTGGGGTGGGGTGAGGACAGGTCAGGGCCCAGCTGCCTGGAATTCCCTCTGGCCGTCCTGGGGGCAGGTCTGGGGTTCCCCACCCAGAGAAGCTCCCTGCCCATGAGAGGCATCTCTGCTCATGGCCTTGCTTCCCAGAGGCAGGGCCCTAATGACCACAGCGGATCAGTGAACGTGGACTGCTGCTCACACGCTGCTGCCATGGACACAGACCCTAGTCTGTGGTTGGTTGGTATAAGAAAGGGAGGGCCTACCTGACCCTGTCCCCCTTCTGTGACCCTTCCTGCTGCTGTCCCCATCTCTGATTCCCTCCCGTTGCCCCTGCCTGGGCCCTGACTCCAGAGCTTACCTTCTGCACCATAGTACTGGTGACGTCAAGGTTGGGCTTGTCTGGGAAAGGTACCACCATGTCATAGATGTTTTCCCAGCTCTGGGCCCACATGTCTCCTGGATGAGTGGGAGAGTGGAACAGCTTAGCCCCCTGTGCAGCCAGGTCCGCTCCCCATGCTTATCACAGAGCGACACCTGGGTGCCGGTATCTGCACCCTGGGGCTTCAGGGTGGCTTGCCTGGCTTGGGGCCAGGCATCTCACACACCAGCCTCCACTGCGCACTGTGCCCTGTGGCACTGACTGTTATAGGGGTCCCTGTCTCCCACGCCTGAGGTGGGGCCGCAGAGCTAGCTTCTTTGGGCATGAATTAGGACCAGGATGCCTTTTCCTCTGGACCTGAAACCAAAGCCTTTCCCTTGACGCCTAGCTCTGCCTTGGGCTAGCTCTTGACAATGGAGTCACCTGTACATCCTAAGCCTCAGTGGCTCCAATGGCAAAGCAGGAATGCTACCATCAGTGAGAGGATCCCAGCCTGACGGTGGTGTGGCCCCGAAAATGTGTACTCCTGCATGGGAAGCGAGAGGTGTGGCATGCCACAGACGCAAGGCGCCATGAGTACAGGTGGCCACCCCTCCCTCTGTGCATCCGCCTGCACCAAGCCTTCCCTGGGACCAGCATGGAGGCAAGGCCACGTCCTTACCCAGCAAGTGAGCAGGGATGGGCCCCCTGAGGTTGATGTATCTGTCCCCATAGCGGTGATGCAGCTTGCGGCGGACGTAGGCATGGAGGTTCAGGTAGAGGGGCTCTAACTGGTGGTAGAGACGTTCCAGGTCCTCCTCAAAGGTGGGAGAGTCATACCAGGAGCGCCAGTAGGCCCCTGTGTCTGAGAAGCCTGGCAAGGATACACAGAGGGTGCAGCTCAGCCCAAGGGCTGGGCCCTTCACCTCTCAGCTTCAAGTTCACTGTCCTCCTGGCTTGAGGGCCTGTACCTGCCTGGTGTTGCTGCTCTGAGAATTCTAACTGGGGCTGCTACAAACTCCTGCTAAATAGAGCCCAGAGGGTGAAGAAGCAAAGAGTACTAGAGCTGGGCACGGTGCCAGGAGCAGGTCCCGGAGAGGCAGTTGGGGCAGGATAGCAGCACAGGAAGGCACTGTGGCTGCAGGCCTGGGCCTGTACCTCCACCCGCTGGGAGACCTTGTGCTGACTCTGAAATCATCGTACCAGTGGATTGTTGGCCCCAGGGGCTGGGGCTCAGTGGGAACAACAGACAAAAGCGCTTTGCAAAGCTAGGAAGGGCTGCCTGTCCCTCGATAAGGAGAGGCCGGCTTACCGTCCTGCCTGTAGGCCTCGTTGCTAAGGGCAGTGAAGTCCTGGTACAGAGGTTTCAGTGGGATGCCCACAGCATCATGCCAGCCCTCCCAGGCATACAGTAGCTTGGCATAGTTTCTCGAGGAAGCCAGGATGTTGGTGAGCTCTGAGACACAGATGAGCAGGGTCAGTTAGGAGACTTCTGTGCCCAAGTCTGCAAGAGCCTTCACTGGAGTATGCATACTGGTCCTCATCATTCATTCCCACCAGCTTCCTCAGCATCACGGTATCCCCAAAGCCAAGGGCAGCCTATAGGTTTGGTGGGACAAGGCTGGGATCTATACAAATCAAGCACCTTGCAGGACTCAGTTCCCAGGAAAATATTTAATGTGGTCCAAAAAAGGACACTCAGAAGCTAAAACCCAGACAGACCTTTTATGGGTCATTAGCTAGAGTGGCTGACTCGAGGGGGAGCCTGTGGAGAGGTCTTGGGGAAAGTGGAAGGACCCACGAAAGGGAAAGCCAGGCAGCCAGGAGGAAGGCCTACTGGTGGTGGGAGAGGGCAAGGCACATGTGGAGGAGGGAGTGGGGCTGGAGGCTCTGGGGGTCAGTTTGTCAAGAGAAGCAGGGCTGTAGGGCAGCGGTGGGGGAACAACTGCACATTCCACCTCCAACAGAGGTCAATGCCTTTGGATTTACCAATACATATGCCATCCTCCTGGGTACAGTGGCTGGGGCTTAGCTCCATTGGTAGAGTGCAGTTCTGCACTCTCTGAGGCCCTGGGTTCAATGCCCAGCACCTCAAGAGTAGGAGAAGGATGTGACAATCCACTCCTGAAGCAATCTCCAAACAATCAGCCACTGAAAATCCTATGAGGGTCCCTATGACTCGGACCCTACTTGACAGCACCTACCAACAACAACTGGGCACAGCAAGGAAGGGTTGGGAAACCCTAGCAGATAGAAGGGACAGGGCCGTACCTGGGTCCAGGGACCAGCAGGTGGCAGTCTTGTTGGGGAAGCAGACCTTGCTGGTGGAGTAGATCCTGCTCATGTTGCTTAGCAGAGAGTTGTACTAGGGAATTGGAGTTGAAAAAAATAAAATGTTAGTCACAAACAGTCCCCTCCCCTCTTTGTTGGGAGGAATAGGTGGCCTAGAGAGGGGATGTGACTCAGATAAGGTCACTCAATGGCACTTAGAACACTTTTGATGGCAAGTACACTGATGCCCCTTCCAGTGGAGGCAGTCTGTGCAGGTGGAACAAGTGTCCCGAAAGCCAGGGATCTGTGTCAAGTCTCAAGTTGGCACCAACCTGTGGTGAAAGTGAATCCTTCTCAACCTCTGGCCTGGGTGCTGTCTCAATCCTCCTCGACCTTTCTTAGAGAACCCCATAAACCAACACGCCTTAGGGAGAAATTTACTGTTTACTTCAATTTGTCTCTTTGTGTGCACGTCCGCAGTGCCAGCGATTGAATACAGTGTTTCACATATGCTAAGCAACTGGTCTATCCCTGAGTTGTATCCCTAGCCCTTGAATTTGGCTTTCTACTTCATAATGCTTGCTCTAATATGAAATGAAGTAACAGCACCCCATCTCCAAGAAAAACCAGTGCTTCAGACAGCCCTCTATCTTTCCCTATCCACCCTACAGCCAGAGCCTATACAGATTCCAGGGGCTCTCCTTCCCTCCCTGAGGGGCTGCTCCTCCAGTCACCACAACAAGGCACCTGAGGTAGCCCCTCCAGTTCTGCCTCCACTCTCAGACCCACCTGCTGCCGCTTGGCCAGGGGCAGGTTGGCAGGTCCTAGAGTGCGCACAGCTCCGATGACCCTTTGCAGCTTTGGGTCAGTGAAGTTCTGCCAGATGGCCTCGTACAACTCCTTGGCCTTATGGCCCCAGGCCTCTGAAAACTCCTGGCTGAGCAGGGCTGCTTCCTCCTGTGGACACCAAGAGGGCAGGGGAGGTGGCCCACCTCAGATGGAGCCCATCTACCGGAAGACAGAGTGCTAGGAGATCAGAGGAAGGTCAAGACCACCGGCCCTGCCCCATCCCTTCCTAGAGACTGGAACTTGTGGGAGCAGCACCCCTCCTCTTCAGGAAAGTGATGGAGCAAAAATTGGGGCCAGGAGAAAGGTGGGGAAAGAAGATGGTGACTAGACAGTGAAGGGTTGGGGTAGGGAAGCGTCTGGAAGTTTTCAGGCCGCCACCAGAGGACGAGAGCTCCCGAACATAACTACGCACCTTCCGAGAAGACTGCCACCACCCAGCTCCCATCCCAGCGCGCTGTGACCTGGGGGTACTCGGCCTCGGAGAGGCCAGCCTCCTCCCTTCAATTCCCGCGTTGGCACAGATCACGTGCCCAACCAGGGCACCACTGCCTGCCCGGTGGGCGGAGCGAGTGGGAGTGGGCTGTCCACAGGCGGGGGCCGGGCGCAGACCCCCAGTCCAAGGGCTGGGGCCCTGAGCTCCTGCTGCAGGTCCCGGGCGCCCTGCCCCCGGCCTATGATTGGTTGCCGCGGCCCGGCCCCGCCCTGCCCCAACCCGGGCCCGGGCGCCCACCTGGCGCCGCGCATTCTCCTCGGTGATGTTGGTGTCGTGCGCCCAGCTGGCGACGGTGCTCTGGAACTGCACCTGCTCCGCGCTCGAGTTGTAGCTGTCGGCGAAGAGCTGCGCCCCAGCTTCATCCGCTGAAAAGTTGCCGGGCTGCAGTCCGGGGTCCAGCGCCGGGGCGGGCGGCAGCCGCAGGAGCAACTGCAACAGTGACAGCAGCAGCAGCAACGGCGGCGGCGGCGGACGCGGCCCCCGCGGGCCGGACGTGGCCCTCATGGCGCGTTGCGCGCTGCTCCGCTGCCCCTTCTCCCGCGCCGAGACCGCTCTGCAGATTATAAAACCCAGCCACCGCCGCCTCCCGACACACCCCCACCACCCCGCCCCGCCGCGCTTCCTCCTCGGCTCCAAAGTCCCCGGCCGCGGGGCTGAGCGGAGCGGGGCGGGGGCGAGGTTCCTGGCCTGCCCTGGGCAGGGGCGCGGGCCGGGAAGGGGCTGGGACGCAGCCCAGGGTGGCCGGATGGGGCTGGGTCGGGCTGTCCCAGAGATGGCTGGAGGGGGGACCCCGCTCGGGGACCCCCGCCCCCCCTTCAAACTGCTAAAACGCCAAAGCCAGCCACCTGTGCCCTCTGGCTGCCGCCACGTAGCTTCGGGCCTTAAGGGCCTGGCGGTCGCCAACTCTTGGTCTTCTCGGCCTAATCCCCGCAGGCCTTGCGATGCTCCGGGGTGACAAGGAGGAGAGGGCGATCCCGCAGCAGGGATGGAGTTAACGCTGCTAGATCCGCTTCTTCACCAGGCCACGGGGAGCGGGCTGCCTGCGCGGGCGCGTGGAGCTTAGGTGTCCGGGCAGGTGATTTGGATAGGGCTGCCCATGTCAGCGACCTGCTCACCTGGGGCTTAGGAGGACACCGCGACAGGGGTAGGATTGGAGGGGCTGTTAGGTTGTGGGTGAGGGAGTCATGAAGGGCAGGAGCGCGGGCACATCTGCCCCCTACCTTCTGGGGACACAAACCGTCAGTTGCCTGACAGAAACAATCACAATATCGCAGAGCTACAAAATGTGTTAGAGAGCAGAACCCCCTTGCTTCACAGATTAGGAAGGAAATTAAGACAGACAGATTGAGTGGCTTGCTCCAAGACACCTCAGGTCCCTGCACTGCCTGTCAGTCTTTTCCTGTCTCCTGCACCGGCATCGGGGAGGGAGGGCGGATAGTTGTGTCCACTTGGTGCCCAGGGTGGCTGTGGAGGCTAACTCAGCACCAGGGCTGTGCCTCCCAGAGGTGGGAGGACCCTTGCTCCCAGCAGCTGGGCTTACTGTGCAGAGGACTGCATGTCTCCGAGTACTCCAGTGAGATGGTGCTGAGCTGTCAGATGACATGGTGCCTGAGAGGAGGGCACGGGAGGACAAGTGGAGGTGGAGAGAAGAGGAAGGTGGCTGCCCCCACATGGCCCAGGTGGAGGCAGGAAGTTGTCATTAAGGTGTGGGGGTGTGAGAAGACAGCTGGGCCTGGTTGGCTTTTCCAGTCACCCCTGTCCTGTGCTTCTCCCTGCCTCCCCCTGCTCTGTGGTTCCCCCACCCCCCAACTACCCCCACCCTCCTTGGCTCAGCCAATGGACACAGGGGCCATGGGTGACTTCAGGGCTGGCTAAGTGAGTGGATGCTCATTATAGGAACAGACCCGAGGAGGACAAGGGGCCAAGGGAGGGCCATGTGGTAGCCTAGGTTCTTAGGGTCACCTGTCCAGGTCTCTAGGTCCTAGCAGTTTGGGCTTCGGGGCTCTGAGGGCCACAGGTCATGTGTGTGTCCTCACATGCATGAGCTGCTGTTTTCTACGAGGAAGCAATCTCCACTCCGGGGGTTGGGGAGGTTCTTTTGTAGTACTTGAGCGTTGAACCAAGGGGCCTTGAACTTGCCATGGCACCCAGCTGGAGGAGGGATTTTGAGAGGAATGCCCTGTCAGGTCTGGAAGGCCCAAATGGGGTGATGGGGAAAGATGGGGAAGACCCTGAGGTTTAGCTTGTACCACTGGGGAGCCCTTCTCTGCTGTCAGCAAAGAAACTGCATGGAAAGTAAGGAGGAAATGGGAAGGCAGGGTGGAGGCGGTTTCAGCTGGAGGCTGGCCTTGCTTCTGAAGAGCTCCTGAGCACTGCTTCCAGGAAGATGGAAGAGCAGGCATTGTATTCTGCTGGCTCATTCTCAGGCCCAGCTTTGTGTGGTTCTGACAATGTCTGTAGTGTCTGGGCTAGGGACTGAGTTCAGCAATGAGTACCATTTACCTTACTAAAAACTCACTAAACCAGCTGGGTGTGGTGGTGCATACCTGTAATCTCAGCCACTCAGGAAGCGGAGGCAGGAGGATCGCAAGTTCGCAACCAGAGGTAGTCTGCGTAATTTAGTAAGACCCTGTCTCAAAAAGTAAAAAAGAAAATGGGCTGAGGGTGCAGCTCAGTGGTATAGCACTTGCAAAGCATGCAAGTGTGAGGCCCTGGGTTCAAACCCGAGTACGGAAAAAAAAATCATTAAATCAAAGGCTAAAGGGTGTTGCAAAATAATCTAATCCCACTCATTTACATAGAGCAAACTGATAGTAGGACTAGTTGGAGACATCACCCTGCAACCCCCTCAAGGTCACATTTTAAAATATGGGTTTATCAAAGCTTCTCCACTATGCCATGTGTTCCAGGAGAGCAGAGACAGGGTCTGCTTTATTCTCTGCGGTCTTCTCAGAGCTTAGTACAATGCCTGGCACAAAGTACACCCTCACTCAGGAAGCAGGAATGTGGAAAGAAGGAATGACCAACATTCATGTTCACACTCCCACTGGTGGGCTCACAGCTTCCTGCAAGAATAATATTTGAAGAGCCAAACCTCACTAATTGGGAATCTGCAGTAATAGAGACATTGCAACCTTGATCCTGATGAATAAAAGTTAAAAATAACTTCTCTCTATTTTTAGGGTCTTACTCATGGGGGAGAGGGAAAATAATAAGAAAAATGTACCTTACATTTGCATAGCACTTTAGGCCTTTCTAAATTCTCATATGCCTGCAGCCATATTACTGTGGTATCCAATCTGGTCAGATCTTAGAAGCTAAGCAGGGTTGGCCTGGTTAGTACTTGGATGGGATACTGCCTGGGAACACCAGGTGCTGTAGGCTTAGGAGAAGGACCCGGCAACACTCCAAAAAACAATCAGCCACTGAAAACCCTATGAATAGGAGAGAAGCACTAACAATACTGTCTTGCCTGTTGTACATAGGGTTGCTATGAGTTGGACACCAACTTGACAGCACCTAACAACAACAAATTCTCATATGTAAATGATATAATTTGATATTTACAATTACCTGGAGAGGTAGGAAAGAGATAAGGTTCTCCACTCAGTCAGCTTCCCCTTCCTCCCTAGCTGCCACCATCACCAGGGAGGAGGTTCCAAATCCTATAGGAAGATGTAACTATGGTGAGGCCAGTGCAAAGAGCCATAGTCATCTGACCCACTTGAAGAAATGCAGTTGGCTTGGGAGATTGAGCTCCATCTTTTCCTTTGTCTT
Organism: Pedetes capensis; assembly: GCA_007922755.1. NCBI lineage: Eukaryota > Metazoa > Chordata > Mammalia > Rodentia > Pedetidae > Pedetes > Pedetes capensis. The sequence goes on from VMDO01000032.1 coordinate 515,493, forward strand.
GGGTTACCTGAGGGAAACTGACTGTTAAAAATACGATCAGCAATGGAGTAGAACTGAGAGCTCAGAAATAAACCCTTACATTTATGTTCAATTGATTTTTTTTTCCTGCGTACTTGTGGGTTGAACCCAAAGCCTCATACACACTTTACAAGTGCTCTACCACTGGGCAGCACCCCCAGCCTATTTTAAAATTTTTATTTTGAGTCTGGGTCTTGCTAAGTTAATAGAGTTGCCTCTGGCCTCAAACTCAAGATTGTCCTGCATCTACTGCCCAAATTGTTGGGATTATAGGCATGTGCTACAGCATCTGGCTGTTCAATTGGTTTTAGACAAGGGTTCCATGACAGTTAAATGAAGACAAAGCTTTTTTATTTAACAAATGATGCTGTGACAATTGGATTTTCACAGGTAAAGTAATGAATTCAGACTCTTAACCTCCACCACTTATAAAATTTGACTTCAAATGGATCTTACTTGACATAAAAACTAAAAACATAAAAGTCTTAGGAGAAAACACAGTATAAATTTTTTGACCTTGGATTAGTCAGTGGTTTCTTAGATATTGTACATGTGATGAAAGAAAAAATAAATTGGACTCATCAAAATTAAAAACTTCTGTGCTGCCGGGCACAGTGGCACACACCTATAATCCCAGCAACTCGGGAGGCAGAAGCAGGAAGATCACAAGTTCAAGGCCAGAGGTAGCCTGTGTAAGTAGGCCAGAGTGAGATCCTGTCTTAAAATAAAAAAGCAAAAAATGGGGGGAAGGTGCAGTTCAGTGTCGGAGTATTTGCAAAGCTTACATGAGGTCCTGGATTCAATCCCTAGTACCACAAAAACAAACAAACAAAACACTTTTGTGCTTCAAAGGACATCACAGAGCAAAATGAAAAGACTATCCATGGAATGGGAGAAAATATTTGCAAAGCACATATATGGTAGAGACTTCTGTCTGGAATATATAAAGAACACTTACAATTCAACAATAAAAAGGCAAATAATAAAATAAAAAATAGGCAAAGAATTTGAACAGACATTCTCAAAAGAAACACACAGCCAATAAACTATTTATGGTCAAACAGAAGGGGGATCATTGGTGGGAAAGAGAAGGATCAGACTGAGGGAAGGGCATCATGAGAGACTACTGGGGGGAGGTGAACTTGAGGTGAACTTGAATGATATAGATGTATGGAAATGTCATAATGAAACCCTCTACATTGTACACTAACTAAAAATGACTAATAAAAAAAGACAGCCAACTTCATTAGTCACCAAGGAAATGCAAGTCAAACCACAACGACATACCACTTCATGTCCATTAAGATGGTATAAAATGATGACACACAATAGAGCCAGGTGTGGTGGCACATACCTGTAATCCCAGATACTCAGGAAGCTGAGGCAGGAGGATTGAAAGTTCAAGGCCAGCCTGAGCAACTTGGCAGCTCTTGTCAAACAAAACAAGATGAAACAAAAACAAAAACAAACAAAAAAGAAGGCAAACAATAACAAATGTTATCAAGCATATGGAGAAATTGGAATCCTTACACATTGCTGGTGAGATTGTAAAATGGCACAGCAACAGATTGACAGTTCCTCAATTATTAAACATAACTGCCCTGTGACCCTATAAATTCTACTCCAAGGAGGCACATGCTAAAAAATAAAGTGAATGTCTACATTTTAAAAAAATTCATTACAGCAAAAGACTCATTGCCATTAATCCTCCTCAGAATACTCACTTCGGCTTCAAACATACTTATCCCAACATTCTTCCCCCTTTTGGAAGTGGTTCTGGAGGTCCTCTTTCGAGTCTTTAGTTGCACTGTTGTAGCTGCCTAGATGTCCTGAATAGATTCAAAACATTTACCTTTCATGGTCATTGTGATTTGAGGGAAGAGCCAGAAGTAACATGGTGCCAGATCCAGTGAATAAGGTGGATGAGGACACACTGCAATGCTTTTATTTGACAGAAATTACTGTACCAGAAGTGATGTGTGACATGGAATACTGTCATGACGCAGTATGAAATCATTTGCCCATTTCTGAGGCTGTTCTGTCAAGCATAGTTTACACCTGACTGACTGCCCTGAACAAGTTGAAATTTGTCACAATTGTTACTGAGGGTCAACACAACACTTCCTGTACTGAAGATCCCTGCCTTTCCATTGGCTGGCACTCAGTAGCAGTATATCCTGTGTTTTTGGACCATACCTCATCTATATACCCTTCATCATGTGTCTGTCAGTTTGCATACTGTGAAGGCAGCATCAGGATTGGAGGAAGACTCATTAACAACCTGCATTATGCAGATGACACAACTTTGCCTGCTGAAAGTGAAGAGAATTTGAAGCATTTACTAATGAATATCAAAGAACACAGCCTTCAGTATGGATTGCACCGCAACATTAAGAAAACAAAAATCCTTACAAGTGGGTCAGTAAAGAACTTCATGATAAATAGAGAAAAAGTTGAGGTTGCCAAAGATTTTGCTTTACTTGGTTCTACAATTAACATTCTTGGAAGCAGCAGTCAAGGAATCAAGACACATTGCAAACTGGAAAAAGCTGTAGCAAAAGACCTCTTTAAAGTGTTGAAAAGTAAAGATGTCACATTGAAGAATAAGGTGCCATGCCATGGTATTTTCAGTTCAGTATGGTTGTGAAAGCTTGACACTGAATAAGAGAGACAAGAGAAGAATTATGCTTTTGAATTATGATGTTGGAGACGAATATTGAATATATCATGGACTGCCAAAAGAACCAACAGATCTGTCCTAGAGGAAGTGCAACCAGAGTGCTCCTTGGAAGCAAGCATGGCTAGATTGTATCTTATGTACTTTGGACATGTTGTCAGGAGGGACCAATCCCTGGAAAAGGACATCATGTTTGGGAGAGTGGCAGGTCAATGGAAAAAAGGAAGACCCTCAACTAGATGGATTGATACAGTGGGGGCAACAATGAGCTTAAACATAAAAAAGATTGTGTGCCTGGCACAGAGTTGGGGAATGTTTCATTCTGTTCTATGTAGGGTCGCTATGAGTCAGACCCAACTGGACAGCACCTAACAACAACAACATCTATATACCCAAGAGAACTGAAAATATGTTCATACAAGAATTTGTATAGAAATGTTCATAACAACATATAGTTCCTAATAGCCCCAAACTAGAAACAATTTCGATGACTACCAACTGATGAATGGATAAAACAATATTCATACAATGGAATATTTATTCAGTCATAAAAAGAAATAGAGTGCTTCTATACATTCCAACATAGGTGAACCTTGAAAACATTAGACTAAGTGAAAAAGGCCAGTCACAAAAGGCAATATATTCTATAACTCCATTTATATGAGATGCCCAGAAAAAGCAAATCCATAGAGACAGAAAGTAGATTATGGTTGCCAAGGGCCTGGGGAGGGAAAATGGGGAATGACTGCCAATGGGTATGGATAAGGTTTTTTTTTAGGGATGAAAATGTTCTGAAATCAGTAGCGATGATTGCACAACTCTGTGAATATGCTAAAAACCACTCAATCATACACTTTATTGATTTATTTATTTAGGTCTGAGGGGGCTGAACCCAGGGCTTCAAGTGTACTTGGCAAGTGATCTACCACTGAGCTGCACCTCCAGTCCCTTTTATATTTTTTACCTTGAGACAGGGTCTCACTAAGTTATGTAGGCTGCCTGTGGCTTCGCACTTGTCACCCTCCTGCCTCTGCCTCCCAAGTTGCTGGAATTACATGCGTGTGCCACTGCTTTAGGCCTAATCATATACCTTAAAAGGGAAGATTTCACGATACAGGAATTATATCCTGGTAAAGTTGTTATTTTAAAAAACGCCCAGGGCTATGTGTGTTCTTAGTGGTAGGCCCTTGGGTTCCATCCCCCAACCCACCTCCCCCCGACAAAAAAAAAGCCAAAACACGTAATTTCTTCATTCTATATTCATCAAGAAATTTCCTTGGGTTAGAGATTTAGTTCAGTAGTAGAGAGCTTGCCTCAAAAGTGCAAGGCTCTGGCTTTGGTCCTCAACATTGAAAAGAAAAAAAAAAAAAAAAGAAGAAATCCAAGCCAGGCTCACACCTGTAATCTCAGCACTCAGAAGGCTGAAACAGGAGGATGATGAGTTCAAGGCTAGCCTGGGCTATGTAGTGAGACCTGGTGTGTGAGGGAGAAAAGAATCCTGATTACTGATTGGTTTTCAGAGGAGCTATGGTCTCACTCAGTGCCCACACACTTCCCTTTACTTGGCCCAAACCTACTGTCCCTCAGAGCATGGCCCAAGTCTTGCCTCAATCAGGGAATAGTCCTAGCTTCTCTGTCCCGTGCTAATCTCTCCTTTCTATATTCATTCAGCAATAACTGTTGTATGCAGCCTCTCTCTCTCCCCTCCCTCCCTCTCTCTGTCTCTCTGTCTCTCTCTCTCTCTTGCTATCTTTTTTTGTAGCACTAAGGATTGAACGTCACACATACTAGGCAAGTGTTCTACCACCGAACTTGTGATCCTCCTGTCTCAGCATCCTGAGTAGCTGGGATTGCAGGCATGTACCATGTCTGGCTGCTGTCTGCATCTTCACATGGGTATCAGAAGCAAGCCTGCAGCCATACCACTGTGGTGTCCGTTCCTGTCAGATCTCAGAGGCTAAGCAGGGTTGGGCCTGGTTAGTACTTGGATGGGAGACCTCCTGGGAACCCATCCCATGCGAGAAAGACCCAGCAACCCACTCCCAAAAAACAATCAGCCATTGAAAACCCTATGAATAATGGAGAAGCACTGACAATACTGTTTCATCTGTTGTACAGAGGGTTGCTATGAGTTGGACGCCAACTTGATGGCACCTAACAACAACAACCAAAAGCAAGGTGTAGGGGCAATAGCACTAGACTAGAAGCCAGAAGAACTAAGGCTAACAAGCTCTATGACCTCAGCAAAATAAGCTTGGCAAAATAAACCATGGCTTTCTCCTGGGTACAATGGCTGTTAAAATTCCTACCTGCCCTCCCTCTTAGGCTTGTGGGAAGATGAAGAGAGTTTTGTGTGATGCACCACATAAAACCAAGATATTGAGCCACGCCTGGTGGCACACACCTGTAATACCAGGACTCAGGAGGTGGAGGCAAGAGGATAGGGAAAAAAGCCAAGGTACTACATATATTGCCAAAGTCATCTGCTGACATTCCTTATATGCAAGGCACTGGGCTAAGAGAGAAGAATAAGATCGTTGCCTGTAACGTAAAAAGTGGGGCAAAGAGAAAGTTAACTCTCCAAGGCTATGGTGGAAGGTTGGTAAAAACAGTGAGTGCTAGGGAGGAAGATGGCTGCTTGTGGCTGGAGGGAAAAGGCAGGGCAGCTTCACGAGGAGGAAGGTAGGGGTTTGCCTCAGTGGATCAGAGGAGCCAGCATGAAAGTGGGAATGATAGGATGCCTAGAGAAGCTGAGGTGAGTAAGTTGCTTAGACTGTACATCAGCCCTGCCTGGAGACCTCTTTGTGATGATGGAAATGTCTGTCCAGTTGAAATGTAACAAGGACTGGGAATGTAGCTCAGTGGAAGAGCACCTGCACAGCATGAATGAGGAGGACCTTCATTTGATCCCCAGCACTGGAAAATATATCTATATAAAATATATCTATATAAAACAACAGCTACATATATAAGTTTATATTTTCCAATAACCACATTAGAAAAAGTAAAAAAAAATCCCTTTTAACATTATATTTACCTCAATATATCTAGAATAGTATCATTTCAACATATAATCAATATCAAAGTTGTTAACTAGATATTTTACCTTTTTTGGTGTGCTCTGTCTTAAAATCTTGTGTGTGTTTTACATGTCTCAATTAAGACGCTATATTTCCAACAGTGCAGTGTAATCTTATCAAAGCAATTGTTAGGTGCCCTCGACTTGGGTCCAACTCAGTGACTCTATATACAACAGAAAGAAAAAACCTGTGTGCAAAAGAGCGAAACACTCCCTGACACTGCGCCATGCCTGGCACTTCCATGCTTCTCTGCTGTTTATAGGTTTTTCAATGGCTGGTTGTTTGGGGATTGTTTTTGGGAGTGGACTGCCAAGTCCTTTTCCCGATCAAAGCAGCTGTGTTTAATGAAAAAAATATTTTAAACTTCTTCTGTTTTAAAATTTTAGTTAAAATTAAGTAAAATTAAAATTCCTCAGTGGCAGTGGCAGCATGTCCCACATTCACTAGCACATGTACCAGCAGGGCAGCCAGCCAGAGAAGATTCTGTGGCAGGCTGCCAGTCTGAGGGCAAGATAGCTTCCCAACAACACCTTGAGCCCAGACCTCCCCAGGCTCAGCCCAACTGCCTTCCCTGCTGGTGTGGATTATGATAGTGATGGCGACGATTAAAAAAACCTTTAGATTTGGAGTGCACCCTAACAATAGAAACGTGGAATCCTAGCTTTGCAAAGTACTTTAAGCCGCACTTAGTCCAGTTACTCTCCACCTGGGATCCCAGACCTCCAGGGGTGTTTGAAGGTGCTCATGAAGAACTGCTATTTTCAAAAGAGGAGAGAGAGAGAGAGAGAGAGAGAGAGAGAGAGAGAGAGAGAGAGAGAGAGAGAGAGAGAGAAGAAAAAGTCTACCTGAGATCATAACATTTACCGAGGTGCTTCCGACTCTTTAGTCCCAGCGTCATAGTCTGTGCTTCCAGCGGACATGATAGCAGGTCGGCCAATAGCGCGGGCTGTCCATCTAATTACAAACTCGGCTGCTTTAACTAATCCAGCATTTCTCAGCCCGGCTCTCCGCCTGGCTCTTCCAGCTCCCTTGCAGCAGATGTTCTGCGCCTGTCTGTGGGTGGCCACAGACAAAACAAACACCCATGGGGGCGCGGGGGGAGAGGCTGCTGTGTGGAAAAGTACAAGGCCGAGGAGGATCGGTAGGGAAGACGCGCAGGTGCACCACTGGCGGAGTGCGTGTCAGGGACCCTGGCCCGCAAGGACGCTGGCAGGAGCCCGCAGACCCCTGCGGAGAGCCTTTCCTGGCTCCCGTCACCCTGGCGCAGGTGCCGGCGGTCCGGCCAGTGCCGCTGCGGCTGCGCAGGTGGAAGCGGCCTGGCAGCTGGCGAGGGTGGCGGCTGCGCGTGTAACGATGTTGGTCCGGTAGGCACATGGTTAACGTGGGAACCCAGTGGAACTGTTACGGCGTTGGAGACCGGCTTTCATTCTTTAAAAATGTCTTATTATGCGGGGAGCGGTGGCGCAGGCCTGTAATCCCCGTGACTCCCAGGCCAGAGATGACTGCGCAATTTAGCAACACCTTGTCTCAGAATAAAAATAAAAAGGGGGTAGGTAGGGCAGCTTAGTGATGGAGAATTTGGCTAGCATGCGCGAGGCCCTAGGAGGGGGAGGGAGCCTTATGGAACTCGAACTGCACATGTCGTGTGTGTGTGTGTGTGTGTGTGTGTGTGTGTGTGTGTGTGTGTGTGTGTGTGTACATGACATCTAATATATATGTAAGTTATGAGCATAAGAGAAAGTAAACACCCATAAACCCACTAACCAACATTACCGGGTGTCCGGCTGTAGCCTTCTCTTTCCCACCCTCCACTGTACATGCACTGCATGAACCACCCTGAATACTGTGCTACTATCTTTTTTAAAAAACTAGTTTTAGTACTTTATACATATCTCTGAACATCATGATGTTTAATTTTGCTCGCTTGAGAGCTTTTAAAAAATAGTACCGCCTAGGTACTAACCCAAGGGAGATGAAAACACATGCAAAACCAAGAAACAAACAAAAGAAAACATGTCCATGTAAACACTTGCACGCAAAGCAGTATCATTCAAAATAGCTTAAAAGTGGAAACAACCCAAAAGTCCAATGATGGGTAAATGGCTAAACAAAATGTGGTATATCCACACAATGGAAAATTGTTTGGTAATAAAAAGGAATAAAGTTCTGATACATCCTACAGCATATGTTGGGGCTCAGAAAATAAGACACCAAAGAGCTGACAACCTTAGAAGCTGCCTGAGAATTAAGGTCTATCTAACCTTGTCTTGTGCCCTTAGACCCAAGTGGAGGGAGGGCCTGAAAATGACAGCACGCTTGCTTTCCCCTACTCTGAAATTTCATTATCTAGCTAAGAAAAGAAGGCTAAAGGAAGTAAGCACATGGGCAGACTTTGTCGCTGGCTCTGAGGCTCATTTACAAGCTAATATCTGGGGTGGGAGGTGTAGCTCAGTGGTAAATCACTTACCTGGCATGGGGAAGGCCCTAGGTTCTCATGCCCAGCACTTCTCCCCCTTCCCAGACAAAAGAGGCAAGATAGTATCTGCCTCTTAGGTCTATTCATTTTCCCACAAGCATTTATTACTCCTCAAAATGATTTAACTTTCCCATGCTCCTCATCCTCTTAGAAAAGGGCTTTGTATGTCGGGCTAGTAGGTAATAACGCTTTGTTATTGTCTCTGCATTAAATGTATTGTCAACTCATTCCAGCTTTCCCTTCATCCCATTTGTGGATGAATCTCAAAACCATGATGCTAGATTAAAGTAAAAATAAATGAAAAACAAAACAACAATGACAGAAAACATGATGCTAAGTAAAAGAAGCCAGACACATATGACTACATAGTGTATGATTTCATTTATATGAAATGTCCAGATAAGTCAGGTCTAGAGATACAGAAAGTACATTTGTGGTTGCCTGGGGCTGTGGGTTAGAATGGGGAGTAAAAATAAGCATGGGGTTTATTTTGGGAGTGAACAAAAATGACTGAAACTAGGTAGTGGTGATAGTTGCACGATTCTTTAAATAATCTAATAATCATTGCTTAAGATGGGCAAATTTTATGTAAATTATCCTTAAGTAAAGCTTTTTTTTATCAGTAATATTTTATTTAAACATGTTGCTGAGGTATAGAGTAGTTAAGTCTATTGATAATATCCCTCATGCAACTATCAAATCAGCATTGCTTACACTTCCATTTCCTTAAACATTTTACAGAACAAAATAAAAAAGGTAAGAATTTTAATTAACAGGTAACCACAGTCGTATGTAAAGTTTTTTAAAAAAGGTATTAGTTTTCTGGGGCTTGTCTTTTCTCTCACAATTATGCTTCTGAGACTTCTTATACTGTTGTATAGAGCTGCATTTCACCTATTTTCACAACTCTGAAACAGTCTATGATGTGGTTATACCAGAAATTATTTCTTTAATTTCCTGTCACTGGACATTTAGTTACTTCTTGTTTTTAACTATTACAAAACAATTTGCCAGAAATGTTTTGCACTTGTCTCTTTGGTATATGCCTGTAGCCATACCACTGTGGTGTCAGATCTCAGAAGCTAAGCAGGGTCGGGCCTGGTTACGACTTGGATGGGAGACTGCCTGGGAACACCAGGTGCGATAAGCTTGGGAGAAGGACCTGGCAACCTACTCGCACTAATACTATTTCTCCTATTGTATGTAGCATCCCTATGATTCAGACACTGACTGTACAGCACCTAACAACAACACTTTGGTACATATAACTAATTTCATGTCTGTTGACTATAATAGTAAAACATTAGGGCTTGCACATGGTATGTCTTTCTGTTCATTTTTCTCTCTTCTCTCCTCTTCTCCCTTTCCTCTAGTGAGTGACAGTTTACTCTTTTCTGAGATCCTTTTTTTTTTTTTCAGTACTGGGGGCTGAACCCAGGGCCGAACCCATGCTTTTTGCATGTGCTCTGCCACTTAGCTGCACCCCACCCCTTTTTCAATTTTTTTATCTTGAGATAGGGTTTAAGTTATGCACGCTGCCTCTGGCCTCAACCTGCAATTCTCCTGCCTCCCTCTCCTGAGTCACTGGGATTACAGGCATGTACCACCATGCCTGGCATGAGATCGACTTTATTTTGTAGCTTCTACAAATGAATGAGGACATGTAGTATTGTCTTTCAGTGCCTGGCTTATTTCACTTAACACAATAATCTCTGTTCCACCTACTTTGCCACAAATAATTGGATTTCATTCTTTTTATGGCTAATTAATATTCTGTGGTTGTTATTGTTGTTAGATGCCCTAGAGTAGAGTCTGACTCCTAGTGACCCTCATAGAGTTTTCAATGGCTCATTGATTTGGGATTGTTTTGGAAGTGGATTGCCACGTCCTTCTCCCACAATATTCCGTGGTATATATATGTTATATTTCTTTTATCCATTCATCTGTTGATGGACACCTTGGTTGACTCCATATCTTGGCAATTGTCAATAGTGCTGCAATGAACACAGTAGTGCCAGGTATCTCTTTAATATAATAATTTAATTTCCTTTGGATATATACCTAATGCTGAGATTGCTGGATAATATGGTAGGTTTAAGTTTTTAAAGGAAATGGCATACTGTTTTCCATGGTGTGGTTTATATTACATTTACATTCCCACCAACAGTGAATAAATGAATAATGTGTGTATATATGTATATATGCATATATATGTGTATGCATATATATAGCCATTCTCTCTGGGGTGAGATGATCTCTCATTGTAGTTTTGATTTGTATTTCCCTGATGATTAGTGATGTTGGCCATTTGTAAATCTTATCACAAATGTCCATTCAGATTATTTTCACCCCTCCCCCAACCTTTCACAGTGCTAGGGATCAAACCCAGAGCCTCACACATACTAGGTAAGCACTCTACCACTGAGCTATGTCCCCAGCCCCTTGCTCATTTTTTAGTTGGGTTATATGTTTTTATGGTATTGAGCTGTTTGAGTTCCTTATACATTTGGATATTAATCCCTTATCAGATGAAGACTGTTAATATTTTCTCCCATTCTGCAGGTTGTCTTTTCATTCTTGTTGATTGTTTCTTCTACTGTGAAGAAGCTGCTTCTGCTGCTTCTTCTGGCTTAAACTCTCTTTTTTATTTATTTAATTTGCATACAGTATAATGAATTTCATTATGGGGTTATCATACAATTGCACCTTGTATTTTGCACTTGTTCTCTCCTCCTTTAGCCCCCTATGTTGTTCCCCCTTAAGCTTGACTCCTCTCCCTCCCAGATGAGTCCCCTTGTATTTCCTATCTTTGGTATATACAATTGCATATTTATATATATGTGTGTATACATGTATCTCTCTAAATACATTTTTCCTTTAAAGTAGATGTAGCTTCTACATATGAGTGAAAACGTGGTATTTCTCCTTTTGAGTGCAGAAGGTTCTTAGTTTGATATAAGCCCATTCGTCTATTTTTATTTATTTATATACTTTTAGACAGGGTCTCAATATATAGCCTAGCCTGGCCTTGAACTCACAATCCTCCTGCCTCATGCTGCTGAATGCTATATTTATAGACATGTGTCACTGTGCCCAGTCCAACTTTTAATTTTGTTGCCTGCACTTTTGGGGTCTTACCCAAAATATGTTTGACTATATTGATGCCTTAAAATATTTCCCTTTGTTTTCTTCTAGTAGTTTCATAGTTTCAGGTCTTATATTTAGGCATTTGAACCATTCCAAGTTGATACAGTATTAGGTAGTTAGTTAAATATTAGCAGGACAGAGAGGAAAGAAAAACTTTATCATTTCTGTTGTTGTTGTTAGGTGCCCTTGGGGTCTAGCTTATAGGCACCATGGTAGGATTTTCATGGCTGATTGTTTTAGGATTTCTTCAGGAGTGGATTGCCAGGTCCTTTTCCCTTCATGACCTCTATCAAAGGTTAAATGACCTATAAATTTAAAAACAAAACAAAACAAAAACATGTTTCCTGCTTCCAGCCATGATTTGGGACTTGTGGGGGACCTAGGGTGGAGTTGGAAAACATCTAGGCATTGTTCTAATGTGCCCCAGGCCTTAACCAAGATTAATGATTGCCTGAGTCCTCAGGTTATAAACAAAGGCACACTAGTCTGAGGTATATCTCCAGGCTTATTCTTTTAAAGTGTACCAAACAAGTCCATTAATCCATTTTATAGAACAATAATCCCAGGTGCAAGATGCTTCTCCCCCATAGGCACAAACTATTTGACCTTTGTCCTGGGCAATAGCTACTTCAGCTATTGTCCACTCTTACTCCTTACGAGTGTCCTATTGCTTTGCAATAAACTTTACCCATGCTCTGCTCTCTGGATCTCATCTGAATTCTTTCAGTGGAGAAAAAAAGAATGGGGGGAACTGCTGCTGGACCCTTAGCCCTAATCTGCACTAACATCTTTGGTACTGTGATCTGGTCCTTTCTTTTAACATAGTGGTAAGAATTGGACTCTCCATCTCTTGGGTTGAGACCATGAGCTCTTCTGTTCCTCTGTGGCTTAAGCTTCCATCTGAATTTCACTCTTTTAGCAAATGGCTGGGCCAACTCTTTTTACTTACTTTTAGGACTAAATACCTCACATTGGACATTGTTGTTCCACCTGTACATCTGCTATATGTTGCATCTATAGCTACCTATCCCCACTTTCCCTACTACCTGGGCAATCAATTTGGGGCTCTGGTCTTATAGTCTCCTTGGATATCCCCAACTCTCTTGCTTATTTCATTATTTCCAATGTAAGCATAGGTCTCCTTTGGAGCGCTGTTTGCTATTATTTGCTCTAACTACTGTATTGTCCTCTTATACAACCCTTAATGACTCCGTCTGGTTTTTTAAATTTGTAGCCCAAGTTCAGTAATGCTACAAAGGCTTTTCCTGTTAACTTTCATTCTCCTAGCTAGATGGCCTCTTTCATTACTGAGTATCCATTTGCTTTTTCCTGATGACTCATACCAACCCCTCACTTTAAGACAATTCTTATCAAATCCCAGGCTGCCTGAACTCCCTATGACTAGATATCCCTGTTGTTATCTAATAAGGTCTCTAAGTTTTCTACCAAGTATTGAGGAAGTAATATCAGCCCCTACATGGTGGGTCCCCCTGCTTCTGAGGCACTTATTTTGTATGATGTATCAAATAGGTCCTGAAGGGGAACTTAGAGACTCCCCTATGGCTACTAGCTTTTGATACTTATGGCCAGGATTGGCAAGTCTTTCTTTTAGGATTTCTCCCTTATTCAGCCCAATCTCTCTAGATCTTTGAAGAAAATACATGCTATATCTGAGATAGGCAAGCATACCTATGATGCTGACCAAGGAGAAATTTGAAAGAATACATGTGGAACTTGCCTCTCACCAGCCAAGATATGGAACTTGACTCCTGCCAGACAAGACATTTCCAGCATTCCTAATTTCCTGAATGAACAAGAGGTGCTCCAATTGTTCAATGGTGTTTTAATAAGGCTTAGGAAAGAAGAATACTTTCTCCACAAGCTCCTTGTAGACACTGGCAGTCAGAGCTGCAGCCGAGCTTTTCCCGCCTTAACCTGAAGAGTTCCTTTTTCTTGAGACCTCCACTCAGATGAAAGCTGGGTCCTTGGCTCAGTCCCAAAAATGAATTTTAGGATGAGTCAGTAAGAAAGTAAAGCATTTTGTAGTTTATTAGGTAAAAGTAAGACAGCACACACTTTTGGAGTGAAGCATGGGGTGGGCATACAGAGGGTGCCTTTACAACGGATATATATGTGATTTTGTGCTTTTTGAAGCTATAGTGCTGAAAAGGGATGTAATTTATAATTCAACCCAAAGTGTTAAGAAAGAACACTGAATCCTAGGGACTTGGGAGGCAGAGGGAGGAGGATCGCAAGTTCGAGACCAGGAGGCAGAGGTAGTCTGCGTAATTTAGTGAGACCTTGTCTCAAAAAGAAAAAAAATGGGCTGCAGGTACACCTCAGTGGTATAGCATTTGCAAAACATGCAAGCACGAAGCCTTGGGTTCATTCCCCAGTATGGCAAGAAAGAAAGAAAGAAAAGAAAAGAAAAGAAAAGAAAGGGGGGGGGGAGGGAGAGAACTCTGAAACTCTGAACTGGTTCTTTTATTATTCTTTATCTTAAAGAATTTCCTCTTCTTATAAAGAATTTTTTAGGGTTGGTGGCAAGAGAAGGAGTGCTGATAAAGACAGAAACTTATGGTATACTTTTATCTAATAAGCTCCTCTTTACTAGACTGAGACATAATGGAGGCTTAGGAGGTGCATTGTTCAGTTTTACAGATAAGGAAGAGATGCTGTTAGGATGCACATGTCAAAAATAGCCAAAGGAGTTCTTACAAGACAGCTGTCTGGGCATATGTTGATTGCAAACATGATCGCTAGTCTTGTTTGTAACATTCTCAGAAAAGCACAGAATTACAGAGGGGAAAGTACAATTAAACTCAAATGTTACATATATTTTCAACTCAAAGTATAGCTATTTTAACATTTTCATTTAAAATAATTCTCAAGATAATGTCTCTATGCAGGCAGGCCTCACATCAGTTTTCTTAGTAGTTGATTTTCAGCTAGTGAGACTTAAGCCAGATCCAGGGGTGAGGGCTCTTTTCCCTTCTCATGTCCCATAAATTTTCTTGCCTTTCTATCCTGCCTCACTTGTATTCTTTCTTTTCCAAGTGCGCAACTCCTCATAGATTCTGAATGACTCATCTCTTAGGAGCTTAGATGCTTATACTCAACTTTTTTCTGTTTTTTTCTTCCCTTCCCTTCCTTTCCCATCTTTCCCTCCCTCCCTCCTTCCCTTCCTTCCTCTCTTTTCTTTTCTTTTCTTTTTTTTTGGTGGTACTGAGGGGTTGAACCTAAGGCCTCCCACTTTCTGTGCCACTGAGCTGTAACCTCTAGACCATTTTCTTACTTTTTACTTTGAGACAGGGTCTCACTAAGTTACGCAGGCTGCCTCTGGTCTTGAACCTGCAATTCTCCTGCCTCTGCCTCTTGAGTCACTGGGATTATAGGTATGTGCCACCATGACCAGCTTTCTTTCCACTTTTTAAAAATAAAGATTACTAGATCATAACATTGTCTAAATTTACCACCTTTGTCAAAAGTCAGCTCAAAGCTTCCAGTATAGCTGGGCACGGTGGCACATACCTGTAATTCCAGGGACTCAGGAGGTGGTGGCAGGAGGATCACAAGTTTGAGGCCAGAGGCAGCCTATATAACTTAGTGCAACCTGTCTCAACATAAAAATTTAAAAAGGGATCTGAGGACAATTTAAGGAGTGGAAAGAAGGAGGGAGGGATCTAGCACAGGGAAGATTGGAGAAGACGGGACGGGGAGGAGGGTCAATGAGGAGGGATGAAGGGGGGGAGATCAATCTCAATGTAAACAGCACAACTTTATGAGTATGTTGGAAAAATAGGAGAAAATAGGAAAAAAAAAACCCCTACTAGAATAGCTAAAATAAAAAAATAGTAATGATACCAAGTACTGGCAATAATGCAAACAGACTAGATCACTCATGTAATACTGCTGAGAATGTAAAAAGGTAGATCACTATAGAAAAAAGTTTGGATTTACATAAAAATTGGGATGCACATATATAGATAAATATTCTCACAAAAAGACATGCAAATAGAAAGGAGACCATTGGTAGGCGTGGGGATGGGGGAGGAGGGTCATGAGAGGGTAAGGGGGAAGTTACGCAAGCAATGTACAATGAAATGCGTATATGGAAATGTCATAATGAGACCCATTAAGTTGTACATTAAAAATTAATTTTAAAAGTTGATAATAAAAATGTGTAATTTTCATTAATATCACTAACTCTAGAATTTCCTTCCAAGAAAGCGAACAAGATGCAATAGCTCCTTTTTTTCCTAAAACCTGTCTTCAAATACAGATGTTGGAAATTTAAAAATGGGAGGCCTGAGGGTGCAGCTCAGTGCTTGCAAAAGTACTCGTGAATCCTTGGGTTCAAAACCCCCAGTACCATCAAAAAGAAAAAAAAAAAGCTTTCAATGTAGTCTGTTGTTGTTGTTGTTAGCCGATTCATAGCGACCGTCATAGGGTTTTCAATGGCTGATTGTTTCAGGATTGCCTTGGGAGTGGATTGCCAGGCCCTTCTCCCATTTTTGTGGTGCTGGGAATTGAACTCGGGACCTCAGAGACTGCAGCGCAGCGCTCTACCAACTGAGCTAAATCCCAGCCCCTCAATGTAGTCTAGACTTCCTTAATCAAAGCCAGTAACTTATGGACAGCTTCAGCATCAACATATATATAGTTGGCCTTTCACTAGCCAAGCAAACTTCCTCAAAATGAAAATAAAAATTAAAAAGCTTTTTAAAAAAATTTGTCACAGTGCATTATCTCTCCCCCTTTACCATTAGAAAACATAGTAAGGTCAGCTATGTTGTAAAATTATATCCTCTATGCAAATGTAATACAGAAACAGCTGTAGTGACTGATTCATCTTTTCATATTCTCTTGCTTTTCTATGTCCCTTCTGAATACCTTCCCCTGGAAGATTAGCAAGCCTTGCTACATTAAAGCCATAGCTCTTAGGGCAAGCTCCCTTAATGAATTTATAAAGGAAGGTAATAGTCTCCTGGGTGAGGTCTTCAAGTTATTTCAGCAAGTTCTTTAACAACCATGTTTGCTATTGCTGTCGCATCAAATGTTGCAGTACCTCTTCCTAATTCATCCACAAGCACCAGAGAATGCGTTGTTGCATGTATAAGTATGCTGGAAGTTTCACTCAAGTGAACAAAAAACATACTTTACCCTGACATTATTCTATCTTGGCACTAAGTCTAGTAACACTCTATCAACTGGTGTGAGCCTACACACGTCAGCAGGTAATAACAGCTCACTGGGCTGTTATAGCTAATATAACAGATTGTCTTTAGTGTAGACTTGCCTTCCATATTCAGTCCAGCTTTGCCTTTTTCCTCCTCTTCCTTGTCATTAGGAATAAAATCATCTCCCAAAAAAAGTCTTTGTAATGCAGGGATGTTGTGATCCTTTAAGTTCTAGGAAGGGGAGAGTGTCTTCTCCCAGTAACAGAATGACTGGGTGACACAGGACCATCACCCCTTGACTATAGTTATTCATGCATAGTAGGACATCCAGCCCGACAATGCACTCTATAGCAGACTGCCAGTCCTTGTAATTTTTTTTTTATCAGTTATAGAACAGTTGCCACATGTAGTCCTTCAATGATGTCTGTTTATGTTCTTTAGCATTTATCAGATTAGTCAACTTCTCAATCGTTTTTGGTCCAGTATTGTTTATAGACCTTCTTGGTAGATTCCAGCTCATATTCTTCTGGTAAACTGTGGGTGGTGAAATTCTCTGGAACTTCCAACTGGTAATGAATGGTTCCTGCCAATCTACCAATATACTATGGTCTTGTAGCCAATTTGATCATGCCAAGAGGCTCTGGTCATTTTTCTCTTCTGTCAGCAAGTGCTCCGTCATAATCAGAGTCAAGTCCTGCTTTGGGAGTAATCAGTCCAGTTTTTCAAGCCTTTTCATGGTCAAAAGCTGTATCACATTGGTTCAGTTCTACAAGCAAATCAAGAAGGCAGTTTTAGGATTTCTTGTCTGCAGAGTAACAACCTCCTTAAGCATTTTAGATTTTAAATTATCAACAACTTTTTCAATGATCTGTATAATTTTATATATTACTTTGAATGCTTCCTGAGCAGAAAGAAAATCAATAATCTTTTTTTTCTGTATGTAATTTCTTTTCTTTTTTCTTTTGTCTTTTTTTTTTTTTTTTTTTTTTTTTTTTTTTTTTTTTTTTTTTTTTTTTTTTTTTTTTTTTTTTTTTTTTTTTTTTTTTTTTGCGGTATTGGGGGTTGAACCCAGGGCCTCACACTTGCATGCTTTGCAAGTGCTGGACCACTGAGCTGCACCCTCAGCCCATTTTTTTTTTTTTTACTTTTTGAGACAGGGTCTCACTAAGTTACACAGACTGCTTCTGGTCTCAAACTTGCGATCCTCCTGCCTCTGCCTCCTGAGCCACTGGGATTACAGGTGTGCGCCACTGTGCCTGGCTTGTATATAATTTCTTCATATATTATAATCCTCCTATCTGAGTGTTTTTTACTCCTTAGGGGAGACCCAACATTATGAATTTTACTCAGTAGGCTGTCAAGATCTGGAAGCTTCTTTAGAAGATCTACAATCTCAGATTTTGCCAGGCATATGAGGTCTTCTTTGGCATTAAGAGGATAATTGATAGCAAAAGGCTAGAGAGTGGGTCTCCAAGCCATTGTTTTAGGAGCCAATTACCAAAGGGAACATGGCAAGTATCAATCCTCTCTATCAGAATCCCTTCAATAGAACCTTTTGTCCCATTCAAGAAGATTTCCACTTTTTTAATATCACTGCATCTAGCACCATTTGTTGATTGGCTCTAGTAAAGATAGCACCAGGTCTTGTAGTACTGACCATGTCAGAATCCAAGGGAATATATTCTTTGAAATTAGTCATTGACAAGGCTCCTGATCAATAAGGCACTTTTTTGAGGCAAGAAAACACACCCATCTAGAGCAGAGAGCTCCAATTTGCTGTGGTGTCAACCCAGTGGAATCAGACTCTAAGGTCAAACCTTTAAACAGCTAGGGTAACACCACCCCACTGTCCTCACTTAGCGTTTCAGTAAAATATCCTTCTTCCAGGAGAGTTCTCAAAGTTTTGGTTGTGTCTCAAAATGGGGACCTGGTATCAGAACTCCCTGAAGAGAAGAGGATAACCAACCCTTCAGAATTGTCTTAGTTTCTGTTGAGAGATTTCCTTTTTTGAGCAAGATTTTTATGGAAGGACAGTGTACTACTAGAGTCCCAAATATGGAACAATGGCAATCATGAGGAAACTGACCTATGAAAACTTCCCCAGTGAAGTATCAACATAGCACATACCATATATATGAGTGTGGCCAGAAGAATCTCCCTCTTTTTCTTTCTTTCCTTTTTTCTTTCTCTTTTATTTTCCCTTCCTTCCTTCCTTCCTTCCTTCCTTTCTTTCTTTTCTTTTTTTTGGTACTGAGGGGTTGACTTCAGGGCTTCTTATATGCTGTGCAAGTGCTGAGCTGCACCCTTAGCCCATTTTTTACTTTCTGTTTTGAGATAAGATCTCACTACATTATGCAGACTACTTCTGGCCTCACATTTGCAATCCTCTTGCTTCCACCTCCCAAATCATTGGGGTTACAAGTGTATGCCACCTCATTCGGCTCCCTTCCTCTTTTCCTTTGAGGCTACTAAGGCCTTTACTGTATTTCTCAGAGAGATCACCTTCCCACACACCGTAGGTCTTTGTGTTCTTGGTAATGGTCCTACATAGCTCCCTCTTCACCACTTTATCAAATTTAGATATATGTACCATCATATGGGATCATGCTTTCATCATTTCTGGAGTTTCAGTCTGTTTTACTCATGCTATATTATAGACCTTCTGTAGAAGGGAATCTGAATATCGGCCAAATGCAATTTTAGGAAAGCCAGAGTGGGCTCAGCTGCCTTTCATGAATACTAGTCTCAGTTCATTGACTCTAATAACAGCACCCATGGGAATAGTTCATAAAACCTCCCCACCTTATAAAAGATGACAAAATCAAAGTTCTGAGCCTTCATCTGCCACCACCTCCTCATCCCAGGAGTATAGGAATTAAGGAAATCTTCAGGCACATAGAGTGTAGATACATCAAAGAGGCCACTTCCTGTGCTTATCTCTCCTCTTTCCTTCTTAAGCCATTCTTAAATTTCATTATGCCAGATAGTGTGGTAACCTCCTTCACTGACATAGGCTTGAGATTCAGAATTTTAAGGGTCAGAGAAAGCATTTAAAGTATTCTTGGTTTCTGACAAAAGGCTCATTTGGGGGTTGAGGATTTTTCTTTCCCTGAACTTTTCCTTTTAAATTCACTATTTCCAGTCACCAGTCCCTTCTGCTTTGGAGCAACTCTGACAAGGCTGCCCAGGCCCCTGGTCTCACTATCCCCAATTCTAATGCTCATTTCATCACCCCTTCCTTCCTCCTTTGCAAGTAGCTTGAATTCCACATCAGAGCCACCAGTGTAACTCTCAGAGTCTGATATGACCAATTTTTTTTTAACCTGATTGCTATTTTAGCTACTTCCTTGCATCTTAGGTTACACTTACTCTTCACTGTCAATTTCATTATCTCTTTCTCTCTTACTTGATCCATAAATTGCCCCGCCTCTGTCTCTTCCTCCTCTTTTGGCTCTGAGAGCTTATCACACACTGCCAGTTCAAGCCCCCCCCCTTTTTTTTCTGTACTTGAGGGTTGTATTCAGCACCTTGCATATATTTTTGCAAGTGCTCTACCACTGGGCTCCACCTCCAGCCCATTTTGTATTTTTTATTTTTGAGTCAAGGTCTTGCTAAGTTACAAAGGCTGCCTCTGACCTTGAACTTTCCATTCTCCTGCCTCCACCTCCTGAGTCGCTGGAATTACAGGAGTGTGCCATCAGGTTCAGCTCAATCTAAGCCTCTGTATTTTGTCTTTATTTAAGGCTTCACCTACACATTGCATTCTTCTGAGTATTTTAGACTTTGAACTGTAAAAGTGACCTCTGTTTTGAGGTTCCTTTAATGTTGAAACTGTATATAGGTTTAAAAGCCTTTTGCTAACCCAGTCCCTTTTTGGCCTATTATCAAAACACTAACTGAACACGGACTTCCCTTTCTCCTGGATGAATGTTCCGCTGAAGGAGTAGTTGTAATCCAGGTAAGGCCACCAGGGGTAACTCTCCATCTTGGCCCAAACCAAATCATCTGGTGAGAAGTGACAAAAACTGGCAGGGACAACAGGTGCTGCTGACCTCCGTAGCCTTCTGTTAAGCTTCTTGACCTCAGGTGGTGACACAGAGATCACCAAGGGCCTAGGCTCAGGACGAGCTTCACTGCAGGCTGCATTCCTGCGGGAGAAGGGGAGGTCCAAGTGGCTGTAGTAGCACCACGGGCTGGAGCCTTCTTGGCTTTTTCAGTGCTGGAGATTGGAAAGAAGCAGGGTGCTCTGCTGTGACACTGTGATGGTGGATGAAACCAACTGTTTGAAGGGGCTGAACATCTGGTCCTGAAATTCTTAAGATGTTGATTTTCTTTTTCTTTTTCTTTTGTTTTTGGTGGTACTCAGGGTTGAACCCAGGGCCTTGCACTGGACCACTGAGCTGCAACCCCAGCCCTTTTTTTTTTTTTTTTTTTTTTTACTTTTTGAGACAGGGTCTTGCTAAATTATGCAGACTGCCTCTGGTCTCGAACTTGGTGATCCTTCTGCCTCCTCACCCACCCCCATCCCCCGCAGCCCCGCTGGGATTACAAGCGTGTGCCACCGTGCCCAGCTCTACATTGATTTTCTTTTCCACCACCATGTGACCGCAATACAAACTAAGGGACTAAGAGACTTGGCCAGAATATGGAAGCGTTAACTATAATACTATCTTACAACTAGGTCTTTTCATAAAAAGACAGGCAAATGATTAGAAGTGTCCTATGTCTAGGCTTTCCTCACCCTAAAAGACAATGGAGGTCTGTGTGGACAATGCAATCCTTAGGTCAAGCCTGCTTTGGACTTTAGTTCTATGGTAATACTTGTTATTGTCTCATTACCATAAATCATGTGACTTAGCTTCCAGAAAAGTAATGTCTGTCTGAAAAGAAAATACAGGAACTAGCTAGAGGAGGTCAAAGTCCCTTGCACGTTCCAGTCTAGGAGACACAGGTCCTGGCTGATGAAGACTTGGCTTGGTGCACAGCCTTTCTGCTCACTGTCTCATTGTCCCTTCTCTCCCTCTTCATGAAAGCCCTTTCTTCCCCTGAGCCCCAAGAAAAGGGCATTGTGATGAATGGCCCCCTTTCTTCTCATGGAGCCTGGTTTTGTTGCTGTTTTTTGTTTGCTTTGTTTTTGGATTTTTTTGGGCCTCACTATATAGCTCAGGCAGACCTCAAACTAATAATCTTTCCTTCCTCAGCCTTCCTCAAGTGCTGGGATTATAGGTGTATGCCACCATGCCCAGAACCTATTTTTTTTCTTATTGGTTTATGAGAGGTCTCTGTATATTCTGGATATTAATCCTTTGTCATTTAAATACACTATTGATATAATTCCCAGTTTATGACCTGCTGTGTGAATTTCCTGTGTGTGTGTGTGTGTGTGTGTGTGTGTGTGCAATGCTAGATTCCAAACCAGGACCTCATGCACACTAGGCAAGTGCTCTGTAGCTCAGCTACATCCCCAGCCAGGAATGTTTTTTCATAAACAGAAAACTCATCTCTTTTTTTGGGACAAGGCCTCACTATGGCCTAGAACTCATAAGCCTCCTGCCTCAACTTCCCAAGTAGTTGGGGTTATAAGCAAGTACCACCATGCCTAGTAGAAAGCTTACTTTTAATGCAGTTGGATTTTTTCTTTTTCTTTCTTTTCTTTTCTTTCTCTCCTTCCTTCCTTCCTTCCTTCCCTCCTTCCCACCTTCCTTCCTTCCTTTCTCACGTTCACTTTCATCTCTGTTCACTTTCATCTCTATCTCTTTCTTGTCTTTAGGGGTTGAACTGAGGGCCTCACCCATACTTTGCAAGTGCTCTACGACTGGGCTGCACCCCAGCCCATTTTCTATTTTTTATTTTGAGTCACACTCTCACTAAATTATGCAGGCTGCCTCTGGCCTCAAACTCACAATCCTCCTGCCTCAGCCTCGCAGGTTGCTGGGGTTATAGGTGTGTGCCACAGTACTCAGCACAGTTGGATATTTCTATTCTTCTTTTTCAGCTAGCTCCTCTTCACTCAGGGTGTCATCCTTGTCAGATCTCTTACACGGTCCCTATCAAATTGACAAGTCCTTTTCAGTCAGCACCCTCAGTCTCCAGCGTTGGCTTGGTCCCATGTTATACTCACTAGTTTACTCCAGAGCTGCTATTTCCACCTCTGAGTATTTTCCTGCTGCAAAGGCCCTCCTCTGTCTGCTTGCAGAACCCCAAGTCCTAGCACAACCTCTGTTTCTCAGAAACTTCTCCAGATCCCGAAGGCTGAGTCGCTTCTTCCATTTAATGGGTCCCAAGCCTGACTAAGCTTCAGCTGGTTGATGCTGTGTAGGGTTTTGATGACTAAAATGGTTCCTTTGAGTACGTTCAATTTATTTAACAGGCACAATATTTCAAAACATGTGATTCCTTAACAAAGGGAAGCTTGTAAAGGAAAAAGGTTGGAAACCACTGCACTCTTGCCAGTGATGTCTACAATGTCCTTGACATCATCCTGTTCCCATCTGAATATGTCTAAGGACAGGAAATTCCCTACTTGGTGGGCTGAGCTAGTAGAATTGTTAGAAACGGCTTTCTTATACTATATTATAGTACCAGTTTCTGCTTCATTGGTTATGCTTATTGTTCCATAGTCTGCTCTCTAGAGAAACTCTTGGTGAATTTTTTCTGTCTATGACATTGAGATAGGCTCGAGGGACCTACCTTTCTCTGGGGCTTTGAGGCAGGAATTAAGCATTGTTAGAAGACTGTTAAATACTGTTAAATTATTGTTAATGTTAGTGATAAGCCTTTATTATAAGCACCTCTTTTAATGTTTACTCTTTCCTTAAGTAAGCTATTGGGAGGTGAGCTTATTTGACTCCTTAATCTACAGCTATTAGACCCTTTCCTGGTGACCAGCTGCCCTGAGTGAAGGACTTTCAGCCATGCAGCCAGCCAGACTCCCCATGGTCACCATCAGCTGCTTTGGACACTTCACATATGCCTTGAGGAAGCTACACAGCAACCACAGCCTCTTGCTGATGAAACACAGCTCTGGCTCCAGAAGGCACTATTCTAGCCATTGCTGTTTCAAAACAGCTTGAGCTGGAACTTTTTGTTATCACATGCCTCAGTGAGTTCTAGATGACCCTGTTTACCCTGCAGCCATTTTCATTGAAGCCAGAGGGGTAGTACTTCCTCTTGTGGCTCAGCAGAAGGCTCATGATTGGAGTAAACACAGCCTTTCATTTGCATGAGAGTGGGTTGTGCTTAGTGCAAACACCCTTCCTACAGCTCTTTCTGGCTATAAGAAGGCCATTTGGCTCCTTTCTTTTTTTTTCTTTTGTGGTGGTGGGGGGCTGACCTCAGGGCCTTGTGCATACTTTGCAAGTGCTCCACCTTTGAGACAGGGTCTCACTAAGTTATCCAGGCTGCCTCTGGTCTTGAACTTGTAATCCTCCTGCCTCTGCCTCTGCCTCCTGCGCTGCTGGGATTACAGGTGCATGTCACCACACCCAGTCTATTTGGCTTACCTTTTTGGTCAGCCAGGAGACGTCCTCCTGTGCTTCCCCTTGATGTTGTAATGTTGTTGTTGTTGTTGTTGTTGTTGTTGTTGTTAGGTGCCATTGAGTCAGATCCAACTCATAGTGACCCTATGTACAACAGAATAAAACACTCCTTGATCCTGTGCCAGGCGCATGACCTTACTTATGTTTAAGTCCATTGTTGCACACACTGTGTCAATCCATCTAGTTGAAGGTTTTCCTTTTTTTTTGTTGTTGACCTGCCAGTCACCCAAACATGATGTCCTTCTCAGGGATTGGTCCCTCCTGACTACATGTCCAAAATTTGTAAGACACGGTCTAGCCATCCTTGCTTATAATATTAAGCCCAATAAAAACCTTCTCTTGGATGGTCTTTTCTTGCCTACTTTTGATGTTTATCATCAGTAGATAAAACTGAGCTGGTAACATGAAGAGAGGACAGTGGAAAGTGGCAAAAAAGCAGTAGGAGCAGCAATAGTGACAATAGCAATGACAGGGAAACAGGAATTCTAGACAGTAATTGGGGCAGAAATG
The DNA here is from genome assembly GCA_007922755.1 of Pedetes capensis. NCBI lineage: Eukaryota > Metazoa > Chordata > Mammalia > Rodentia > Pedetidae > Pedetes > Pedetes capensis. Next base: position 540,119 of record VMDO01000032.1, read on the forward strand.
ACAGAGAGCAGAGGTGATGAAAAATTGAGGACTGCGAAGAGCTAAAGACAAGAAACTAAAGGCCATGGTCACCAGAAGAGTTCCAAGGATCTGTCAAGCCTTGAGTGCCAAGGGTCTCAGATACACTAGGCCTAAAAGCTGTAACAACTGTCCCTGTCAAGAGCTGAGGATTCTGACACCCTAGTCCTGAGAGCTATAGCACTAGCCATTGTTAAGGGCTGAGGATCCTGACACCCTAGGCCTGAGAGTTGTAACACTTGACAAGGGCTGAGGATCCTGACACTCTATGCTCAAGAGCTACAACATTTACCACTACAGGGCTGATGGGCCCAACACTTGAGGCCTGTACAAGAGCTGTGACACTAGAAAGTGCCACCTGCTGCTGCTTGCCATCCACTGTTGCCACCCACTGCTGCTGGAAACCAAGGATTACAATAGCTGCCAAGTGCACTAGTGGTTAAAGTTCACCAGGCTGAGTGCCTACAGCCATAAGTCTCTGGCTTCTAAAGCCTGGAGCAGTAGGCCCCTAGCTCTCAGGGATTGGTATTATAAACCTCTAGGCTCACCAGTCCATCCTCTAGGCCTTTAGTATTCAAACGCTGGGATTGCCAGCACTGAAAGAACTTCTTGCCTATTCATGATTCCTATCTTGGTAGAGTAAAAGGACCCCATCCAGCTGATTGGTAAGAACATGGCACCCACCCTCTACTGTGAGAGGTGGCAACCATGCCTGCACTTTCTTCTTTTCTCCAGAAGCATGTTGCTTTCAGTGCTTTGAAAGGAGAGATGGTCTTTGGATCCTGACACTCATGTCAGCTTCATCTTTTTTAATCTGTGTTTCCCATATTCAAGGAAAGTCCCACAGCTGGCCTAACAACTGTGGAGAAAGCCCTGATTCAGGCACTAAGATTCTGTCAGTGCAGCCAGAGGGCTGTGGTTGTTCTGGCAGACTCATTACCCTGTGGCTCCTACTGAAGTTGTGAATGATGAAAACTGTGAGATCATTTTCCTATAACAAATACTAAGGCTAGGGATGTAGCTCAGTGGTAGAGCACTTGCCTATCATGCATAAAGCCCTGGGTTTGATCCCCAGCACCAAACACACACACACACACACACACACACACTTACCAGTTTGCATGTAACTGATTTCTCCCTGTACATGGATACTGTCAAGTTCAACCTTACTGCTTTTGAGTGACTCATCTTGTTTCCTGTTGTTTTGTATTGTTTTTTGAGTCAGGGTGGAGGGAGATGTCTCACTATGTAGCTCAGGTTGGCTTTGAAGTCACAATTCTGTCTCAGCCTCCCAAGTGCCAGGGTTACAGGTATGTGCCACCATGCCCCACTCCAATCCCAGTTTTTGAGACATTTCTTTCATGTCTCATTTGATTTCTTCCTTCCAGCTTTAGGTTAAGCACAAACTTAATCAATAAGCCATTGTTTTTAAAAATTGTTGCCAGGAGGGAAGGGCGGTTAGTGTTTAATGGGATCAGAGTTTCAGTTTATAAGAAGAGAGTTCTATGAATGGATGGTTTTGACAGCTGCACATTATGAATTTTATACCACTGCAGTGGTTAAGATGGGAAACCTTATATGATTTTTGTGTATTTTATCATGATTTTAAAAATAAGGTAAGAAAATATTGACATGCCAAAGATAATGCTCTGGGGCAACTCTACATGCCTGACCCTATCTCCAGGGTCCTCTGCTTGCAGGGTGTTAGGCGGACTGGGAGGTATGTTCCTTTATTCTAGGCCTGGGATGCAGCCTGGCTCTGCATAGTTGCAGACAGAGACAGTCCATCTCTGCTCCTCAGGCCAGGAACATCTGAGTAATCTTTGACTCACATCTGTCTTTTCTCCTGTTGCCTAATCTGGCCTGCTCTTCATTAAAAATATCTCTTCCCTTTCGTTAATTCACTCTTACCTCCGCACACTTCTACTGGAACCCAGGAGAGCAGGCCATATGTTTATGTCCACAGACACCGAGGTGAGGTGATGGTGTGCGCAGGAGTGGCCTGATCTCTACTGCACATCTTCTCAGTGTTTAAATATGGCTAGGGGTGTTGCAGCAGCCTGGGGTTTAACTCAGTTGGTAGAGTGCTGCTCCAGACTCTCTGAGGACCTGGGTTTGATCCCTAGCACCAAAAAAAAAAAAAAAAAAAAAAGGGAGAAGGATGTGGCAATCCACTCCCAAAGCAATCCCGAAACAATTAGCCATTGAAAACCCTATGAGGGTCGCTATGAGTCAGATTCCGACTTGACAGCACCTGACAACAACAAGAGATGTTTCTGGTCTGAGAGTGGATAGGAGTTCATGAGGCCAGTTGCTGGGGGCCTCACATTTCCAGCAGAGGGAAGAGAGGTTCGGAGCACTCAGTACAGGGGTTGGGGAGTGGCTGGAAGGGCAGCTGGAAGGGCAGCTAAGGTGAGCAGCTTCCATTCTCCTGAGGGCATCCGGCTCTGGGCATTTCCTGGCATCTCCCTGCAGCAGTGGAGGAATGACTGATAAGTACAGAGGCCCAGGGACCAGATGCAGCAGAGAGGGCAGAAAAGCCATGGACCAGGGGCTGTTCTGAGGGTGACTGCAAGCTGATTGGGCTGACTGGATGTGGGGGAGGAATGAAAGCTGGGGACTAGTGTTGCCTTTCTCTGGAGAAAATGCTAGAAGAGGCCTGGGTGGTGGGCTGGAAGGCAGGGGAGGAAGACATGGGTTTGGAAATGTGTTTGGTCTCCTGGTGCTGGTTCTTTGCTGGGAGGAAGGGGGTGACTGCTCCTGCCAGGATTGCTGAGAGGGGTCCCCTGGGGTCTAGTCTGGTCTGTCTCCCTTGTGTGGCCACAAAGATCCTTTGACCCTTTTCTCTGCCTGCCTCCTGACTCAACCAGCTGCTGGGTCAGGCGTCCACCCGGGAAAGCTTTCGAGGAAGTGGTGTGCCCCCTGCAGAGGGCCAAAGAAGATTCAAGATATTGCCTAAGACCCCAGAAGACACCAACAAGGTCTTTCTTTGAAGGCAGGCCTGGTATTTGGCACAGCTGGCCTCCTTCCTCCATTTCACCAACATTAGCCACCCCTCCATTAGCAAGGGGCCCTGGGGGTGCAGGATGCTAATGTGTAACATTCCTAGGCCTTATCTGTGGACCCTGGCATCTAAATCCTTCACATATCTTCAGAAACTTAAACCTTTAGCAACTCTGTGGGGGCTGGAGTTTAGCTCAGTTGGTAGAGTACTGCTCTGTGCTCTCTGAGGCCCTGGGTTTGAGTCTTAGCACCACAAAATCAGAAGAGGGACATGGCAATCCACTCCTGAAGCAATTCCGAAACAGCCATTGAACAGCCTATGAGGGTTGCTATGAGTCGGACCTGACTCTGACACCAAACAACAACAGCAAGCCTATTAGTTAGATACTGTTGGTTCCCATCTTACAGATAAGGAAACTAAGGTGCAGAGAGATTAGTAAGTTGTCTAAGGGCACATGGGATGGAGCCCAAACACAGCAGGACAATGGCCTTTGCAAGAGCCACTGCCCTCTTCACTTTCTCCTTCCCATGGATTGTGAGGCCCGGGTCCCTCCATGTGAGCAGATAGCTTCAAGTGTGATACTTTTTTCTTTCTTTTTTTCTTTTTGGTACTTGGGGGTTGAGCCCTGTGCCTCAAGCATACTTTGCAAGCACTCTCCCAATCCAATGCACCTCCAGCCCATTGTTTATTTTGAGACAGGGTCTCAATAAATTCCCCTGGCTGCCTCTGGCCTCAACCTTGTGATCTTCCTGCCCTAGTTCCTGAGTGCTGGGATCACAGGTGGGTGTCACCATGTCCAGGCAAGTATCACACTGATTGGACTCAGGATGTTCTTACTGATCAATTGAAATCTTTTTTTTTTTTTTTTGCAGTACAGGGGGTTAAACCCAGGACTTTGTGCTTGCATGCTTTGCAAGTGCTGGAGCACTGAGCTGCACCCCCAGCCCATTTTTTTTTCATTTTTTTGTGACAGGGTCTTGTTAAATTATGCAGACTACCTCTGGTCTCGAAATTAGGATCCTCCTGCCTCTGTCTCCTGAGTCACCGGGATTACAGGTGTGCGACACCATGCCTGGCAATCAATCAAAATCTTAAACCCAGTTCTTGTTTTGCCTCTAATGAAATAAAAGTTCCCGCTGTGGTTGTCCTTATGTGAACATAGTCAGGACGACACCTCCTTGGCCAGGGTGGCTCCCCCTGCCTGCTGTTTCCTCAGCACTAGCTCCCCAAAGTCCTCTGCGGGGTTCTCGAGTTCATCCCTTCTGCTCCAGGCCCACTGTCACTGCCCCTGGCCTTAGACCCTCCTCCATTCAGGCTGGACCCCTTCTCTGTCCTATCCTCGTCCGTTTCCACATGGCCAACAGAAGGCTCCTTCTAAGTAAGCTCCAATCTGATCACAGAATCCAGTCACCAAAACCCTTTCCCAGCTCCTCATCATCTCATGGGTAAAATCCACCCTCCTGAGTGTGAGGTGCAAAGTCCTCCCAGTGTAGCCCTTACCTCTGTGTCCCCAGGACTTGTCCTCTGAATCAGGGTCCTCTATCAGAGCTTCCCACAGGCCAGCTCACAAGCGGGCCGACCCTGATAACATGTTCCACTGTCAGCAATAAAGAGAGGAAAACAAGAGAGCTGAGATATAGGCGAAGTCAATCAGCCCTGATCAGCCAAGCTGCCAACTGACCTTTCTTATCACCATCTTATTCCAAAGAACTGTTCTATTTTTTTTTTTTTAGTTAAAGTATTACATGTTTCATAAAATGGTGGTGAGAATAAATGACATAGCTAAAAAATGGCCCTTTCTTGGCAAAATAAAACATGTTTGCAGCTCTAGCCTAGCTAGGTTCCATGTTGTTGTTTTTTTCAGTACTGGGGGTTGAACTCAGGGCTTCATGCATGCTGGGTAATTACTCTGCCACTGAGCTGCACCCCTAGCCCCTTTTCAGTTTTTTATCTTGAGACAGGGTCTCACTGAGTTACACAGGCTGCCTCTGGCCCCAAACTCACCACCCTCCTACCTCAGCCTCTAAAGTTTCTAGGATTACAGGTGTGAGCCATGATGCCTGACTTAGCCAGGGTCCATTTATTACTGACAGAGCAGCTTGCCCACCACGGTCCCCAGGCCCTGACCTCTGCCATCTCCCTTCTGCAGGGGCAGCTCTTCCCCCATGGCCTGCTTGCTGCCCACCATCCCTCAAGTTGGGTTTCCCTGACATTTCTTCCTCACAGCTGGCCCGTGGTGCTCAGCACATTCAGCTGGCAGCACTGTAACTGCTCCAGCACCTGCCTCGCTATGTCCCTTGCTCTGTGACGCAGGCACCCTGACAGTCCCTGTTCTAGAGCCCAGCCCCTCCTGGCTGGCTGTGTTCAGAGCAAGTTTACTGAGAGGCAGACTGAGAAGGCACAAGGGCCAGCCTCCTTCCCAGCATGTGTTGGGGGTGGTGGGGAGTTCTGTGGGTGGTGGCCACACAGGCCTCCACTGGCCTCAGTTGTCTAGGCAGGTGGCTGAGCTGGGCTCCCAGGGGCTGCCCACCCCATGCCTGGGCCTTGGCGCTGCCAGCTCTTTCCCACCCTGGGAGCCCTGGTGGGGGGCCAGGGACCCCTGCCCAGCCCCACCATGGCCCAGCTTGGATCATGCTCTGTGGCTCTGGCCTGGTACCTGCTGGTATCCTACTCTGGCCATGTGTATCTTACTCATTGTTCCCAGAAAGGGGCCAGGAAATTGACCACAAGTGCTCACAAGCTGAGGAGCGAAGATTATAATCTGCCTCCCAGAAGCCCAGACAACCTTGGCTCAGCCAGGAAGACGTGGCTGGAGGGGAGGGAGAGAGACTGAGCAGCTCTGAGGCTGAGCACAACCACACAGAGGCATGGGGGATCCATGGAAAAGGGACCGTAGGGAGGGACAGCCACCAAACGGAATGGAGGTGGGAGCCTGGAGCTGGGTGTCAGGCCAGCTCCCAAAGGGAATCTTCCCACTGGGCTGAGCAGAGGCTTTATCGAGGGCCCACAACAGAGGGGTCCCCCTCAGCTCCCACCCAGGGCCCTGGACCTCTGAGGGGCCTTCGACTTGCGTGCTAACCCAGGCAGCCTCCTGCCCCTGCCTGCCCTGTCCAACCCTTCCCTGGGCTCTCAGAAGCCAAATTCCCTGGAAGGCATCATGATGGGTCAGAAGAGGTACTTGCAGGGGTAAGATGCCATTTTTTTTTTTCAGTTCACTTGCAGTCATTTGCTTTGTTCTATCAAAGGCCTCTTGATATGGACCTTTTATGCAGATGTGAGGCAAGAAGTTCCATGCCATGGGGATCGTGACAACAGCCTTCTGTGGTTAGGCAGAGGCCAGGGCATGCCATCTCCCTTGGAATGTGGAGTGGGTGGGCAGAGAGATTCATGGGATGAGGGTGTGTCTGATGAGACCTGTCCTCTCTTAGCGACTTTCTCAATGGTCAGCTGGCAGCGGGCTCTGGGGAGGAATCTGGATGGGCCTGAGCCTGGGGAGGGCAGTGCTGGTTGCTGGGTGAGGCTGACGCTGCGCTGGGCCCCTTGGCCTGCCCCAGGGGAGGCTGCAGACAAGAGCACCGAGCCATGGAAGAGCCTGGCCTAACTGCTCTGGTGATTGCACTGGCTGGTGTGCAGCCAAGGAGCGTAGCAGGGTTGGCCTCCGTGATAACATGAAGCAGCCAGGGCTTAATCAGATGAAGAGGGTCCACGGAAGGGAGAGAAAGACCTCAAGACAGAGGAGAACACTCAGAGTATGCCCCCCAACCCCATCAAGCTGTAAGGTGGAACTCGCAGAGTTGGGCTGGATCATGATTTGAAGAGCCTCCATGTAGCAGCCTGGCCTTCCACCAGCCTCAGGCCCAAGCCTAAGAACCTGCTGTGGGGAGACAGGTTTGGGCCCTGGAGCTTCGAGGTTAGGCCTTGGATTGCACTTGCCCAGAAGCCCTGAGTTTGCCAGAGTGGAAGCCCTCTCCAGGGACAGTCTCTTGGGTCCATGGGAGAGCAAGAAGGACTAGGAGTCCACATGGGCAGTGAGGCCAGAGATTGAGAGCAACTTGACCAGGACCAAATGAGGCCACCATGCCCCTGGCTCCAGCCACTCTCAGTTTCTCCCACCTGCTGGGAGGCATTAGAAGCCTGTAGTTTCCTAGGTGAGGGGGCCTCTGGGCTGAGGGGAAGCTGCTCCTCTGCTGGGATCCCTCAGGCAGGAGCACTGGCCAGGGTCAGGGCTAAGGTAAGCATGAAGTATGGAGGCAGTGGAGGGAGCAGAGCGGAAGTGAAACTGACTCAGGACAACTGGGCTCTGCGTGCCTCGTCATCCTGCCTGCTCTTCTGGGTGAAGCCATGGTCCTGGTCAGGGAGAGGGTTGTCACAGAGCTATGCATGGGAAATGCTGCCCAAGCTGTCGTTCATTGCGGTCAGGGCATCCTCCAGGCTGGGTTTGCTCACGCTGACCTTTGGCTCAGAGAGGCCACCACATCCTCACCACACCCCTAGGATGAGGAGCTGGGCCAAGAATCAAGGGCTGTGCATGCAGAGCTGGGATGGCTTTGGGAGCCAAGACAAGAACTCAGAGTGGCCCCAGGCTTTGTACCAAGTGCAGAAACCGGGGCCCTGAGGCTTATGGAGGGTGGGCGGAGGTAAGCAGATGGCTGTCATTATCAGCAGCTCTTCCCCTCCCCTCCAGGACATCACCCAAGGCTGCAGTCACCCCTGTACTGCAGGCCTCACTCCTGGCTCCCTGGCTTCAAGGGTTTTTTGCTCTCCACTATGTCCCCCGTGCTCTCTCCAATGTTTACTGACTGGCTGACTGACAACAACTCATGGAGAAAAGTGGGGAGGTAGGGATTGAGGACATATATGGGACCTAAACCTCTCCAAGTTCCTTCTGGGAGGGCCAGCAGGTCCAGGTGACTGTGGCACCAGGACTGGCTGAAGCTCAACAGGCTAGGATATGCCTGGGCTGAATGAGGGGAGCCTGGCCATGCCCCACCAATCTCATGGTGGTGGACATGGTCAGACACAGCCTCAACCTAGGGGCAGCAGAGACTTCTCCGATGCCAATAGTAGGTGGTGTCCTTGCCACACAGCTCACACCTTCAACCTCTGCCCTGTACTGGCCTGTTTATGTTCCTGCCTCTCATTTGCACACCCAGCGACCTTCTCTGCTAAGGGGAGAGGAGTGGCTGAGGGCAAGGCAGAAGGGAGATGGCCAGGCTCCTTCCTGCCTCAGGGCCTTTGCCCCACCTCTGCCCTCTAGAGGAATAACCTTCCCTAGAGCCTCCCCTGGCTTGTGACCCTAGTTCTCTCTCCTCTGGGAGCCATTCTTAGCACCCTTCAATGTTTGGGGCACTCCCCTTGTACTCTACCCCTTCTCCCACTATTACTTTTTGTCACCTCACTTATTAGTTGAAGCATAACATTTATGCTTCATGCAGTTGGATTTCTGTGTGCAGATGTTCACATACCTGCACGCAAATGTCTGTATATGTATTTATATGTAATTTATTAGTTTAGTTTCCTTTTTAATTCTTGGTCTCTTCCACTTTATGTGGGTTACACAAAAGCAGGGCCCTTATCTGTCTTCTCGATTACTGTCTCTCCAGGGCCTAGAACAATGCCTGGCACACAGCAGGTGCTTAATAAACCCTTGCTGAAAAAAGAAAGTAGGGAGAGAAGGTAAGGAGGCTGATGGAGAGGAAACCACTCTTGCTGGCTCCTCCCTCCCCAGAGGGCTACTCAGAGCAAGCTGGGAGGTTGGGAAAGCCCCCAACTCTGGCTGCCTCCCAATTCAGGTGCCCAGTGCTATCACACCAATTCCTTCACCAGGCTGGTCCCCACACATGCTTACCCATTCTCTGTCCTGTTCCCTCAGGGTCCAGCAGAGGGAGAAGTCAGCCTGTGTGTCCGGAACCTTGCTGCTTCTTCCCCATCTTGGGTCTTTAGAGTAACCATGATACCATTGTCTAGGTCTCAGACTGGACCAGCCTTGGGGGCAGCCAGGGACCTGGTGATAACCCACAGCCGTTGGCATCCCTCAGCCCCACTCCCCTCACATTCTGGAGGCCCCAGCTGACTCACTGTCTTCACTGGTGGTTCTGGACCTGGCTGCCACTCCTGCCACCATGGCTGCTGTTCCCGTGGGTGTTCAGCTCCTGTTCTTCTGGGGCCACTGCTCTTCTGGTCACCTCCACTCTGTGAAGCTGGAGGACAGGTTTTCTCCCTGAGCGATTCACAATTGTACTTTAAACTCATCAAAGCATCCTCTTTCTTTCTTTCTTTTTTCTTTTCTTTTCTTTCTTTCTTTCTTTTTTTTTTTTTTTTGCGCTACTGGCAGGTTAAACCCAGGGCCTTGTGCTTGCAGGTTTTGCAAGTGCTGGACCACCGAGTGGCAGCCACATACTTTCAAGTTCCCCTGGGAGCTTGCCTGAGGGTGCTGCCACCTGGGCTGAAGGATACTCCCATTCCCAGGACATGGTCAGGGGACATTGTGAAGCAGGAGACATTGTGAGCCATGTCTCAGAGGAGGTGCAGGCTTTGGTTCAGGCATGTGGATTCCCGTGGCCTGTGTCCTGAGCCCCCTGCACGGTCCTCGGGCTCTAGGGAATCCTGATGCAAACCAGCCTGTGGGCTCCAAGAGCCTTCCACGGTGTTGATTTTGCTCCTTTAGCCAGGAAGGATGCCACTGCCCTCTGCCTGGGGCTCTTATTGCCTTGCGAACATGTATTTATTTTGTAGCAACATAATTTTAAATCACACAGCCCAGGAAACCTCCGACCCTCATGTCTGGGTTAAGGGCCTTTTATAACTGTCACCGCGTACTGGTTTCCCCAAGGGAAACCTTGTGAAGGGTGAACAGACTTGGTTTTGGGCAGATGGTTTATGAGGCTCTCGCCAGGTTCTCTTGTATTACCCCACCTGCCCATGAAGGCCTGAGAATAGCACCAGGCCTCTTCTGTCCATTGCTAGATCCCTGGTGTCCCTTAGTCCCTGCAGAGAGAAGACAGGCATAAAAACTGGTAAGAATGAACTGAGTGTGTTTCAGTCTTACAGAGGCTTTGGACTGGGGACTCCATTGTTGTCTCTGTACCCCCTGGTGAGAACTCTGCCTGGAGTGTGTTGGATGAGACGTAACTGAGAGCCTGGCTGACTCAGGGATGGTTTGGCATGCTGGGGCAGGGAGGAGGCCCCTCTCCTTTCCTTCCCACATGGGAGCTACGGTAGCATTTTTGACATAAAACACAGGACATCTAGTTCCACTTGAGGAATACATCTTTGGCATATTGCATGTAATATTTGGGATACAGTCATGCTAAATTTTTTAAAATTCAAATTTAACTGGGAGTCTTGGTGGCTTCTGGATCGGGTAACACTAGGGAGAAATGGTCAGCCAGGTGGTGGTGGGTCTGAGGTCTGGTCTCCAGGTCCATGATTACAAGATCCATATTGCTGTCTTGGCACTCCTGCTCCTTAGAGCTTGTGGGGAAAGGTTGTGTGTGCCCCAGCTGGTCCCCACAGCCACCCCCAGCACACTGAGTCTAGGAGGTCGCCTCCATCTCAAACCCCTTTGCCATACTCATGGGCAGGGAACGCCTTCTGAGGCAGTGAGATTTGAGTTGAGACTTGGAAGGAGCCCAGTGATGATCTGGGAAAGAATATTCCAAGGAGAAGTGGGAGCCCTGAGTGCATGAAGGGAGGGTTTCCACAGACATGCCCTCAGCATTCAAAGCCTGGACTACATCTCTGGTCACCCAAGAGCGTGCAGTAGGAGGGCTCTCTTTGCGCCCCTCCCAAAAGCTGTAGGCACACACTGCTCAGGCTTGGGATGCAGGACTTTCCACAGCAGGGAAGGAAGGTCCAGGGGTCTGCCACCCTGGGCTGGGGAGTCTGGCAGCTGGACAAGGCCTTGGGCCCTGGTGCTTGACAGCACTTTGATAGGATCCACTGTTCCTTAAAATTTGTGAGTGATCTGAGCCTCTGGCCTGGTGCACAGGTCTCCCTTCCATCAGAGAACCTCTCCCCTCCATATGTTCAGCAGGTGTTGAAGAGCACTGCAGCTGGCTGCAGGGCCGTGTGTGTGTGTGTGTGTGTGTGTGTGTGTGTGTGTGTGTGTGTGTGTCTGTGTCTGAAGGGCCTGCCGGCTCTGCAGCAGGAGTCTCCCCTGGCTTTGGAGGGTGATGAAAACCCTGCAGGGTACCCAGGAGCTCAGCACTTAAAAGATGTTCTGTCCTGCCAAGCCTGTCCTTTCTCCTAGTCCAAATACACTGACCAGTGAGAAGTGGCTCAGCTCCACCTTCAATTCACAAGGTATATGTTGCCTACTGTTTACCTGTTAGCCCACCAAGGAAGCTGTTTATTACTTAAAAATGCCCATTAACTTCCTCCAAATGAAGTTACCCTAAAGCAATTCCTGTTCCTGGGTGGTTTAAGCTTGGTCACTCTAGGAAGCAGGTGGACCCAGTTGTATCTGGCTTATGCAAAGGTGTGCCCAGGACAGTGGACACCCTTGTGTGTCCTACCATGTACTCGACAGCATGTTCTTCCTGTGAGAGCTACCAGGAGCCCAGGTCCCTCCAGGACATTCTGGCCTCTGCCTGTGCGAAGCCCCCAGTCTGAGCGGCTCCAAAAGCAGCCTCCCACAACTCCACTGGGGAGGGCAGGTGGGAGAGGCCATTCCCTCAGCTGAGGCTGGAAACCCCATTTTCCTCCTCCTCTCAGGAGCCTTGGTGAGTCCAGCCCCACATCCAACAGGAAAGAACCTTTTGTTCCTGCCTTGTAGGAAGTCCGAGCTGGCCTTGTTATCTACCCTTAGCATTTCCTGAACAGGGGGCCTAGATCACGCTGTGAAGGGGCTGGCTCCCAGCCTTGACCACCTCCCCGCTTAGCGCTCGGGGCAGTGGAGAGGGCGAACCTTGGCAATAGGTCTAGGCCTTTATGAGAAGCGGTTGAGAGCGGGTACCTGTGGGGTGGTCTACGTGCGTGCCTGCATGTGTGTAGAAATCTCAGCTTGGAAAACAGGGAGGAAAAAAATCTGTCAACAACCTGGAGGGAGGGGCATGGTGCAGCAGGGAGCAAGGAGGAAGGGGTGCGTCCCGGCCTTCTAGGAAAGTGCGTCTCCCCCCGCGGGTCCTGGGGGGGAGGGTGTCCTGCAGAGCTCCCGGAGACGCAGCGCGGGCCAGGGCCCGGCCATGCCTGACACCTAGCGGCCTCCTGAGCTCCTGCGGGGCGCGAGGCAGAAAGGGAGGCTGTGGAGCAGGAGACCGCGAGGCGCGGAGCCGAGGCCTGGGCAGGATGGCGGTTTCTGGTGCCCAGCGCCCTGTCCCCTCCTGGCCGCGGGCACGTTCCACTCCCGGGCCTGGCCTGCGCGCCCTGCCCCCACCCCCGCCGCTTAGCCCGGGCCCACCGCGTCAGGCAGGGGCACGGCTGCGCCCTGACGCTCCCCACCTCCCGCCCCTCGGGGTCGCAAGTACCCCACACTCCTGAACGTAGAGGCCTCGGAAGGCCGGTCGTGGGCGGGATTCAGGTTACCCGAGCTGGAGTCCAAGGGCGGGGTCGCCGTGGCCCCGGGGCGCCCCCTCAGCACCCCGCGCCGCGGCCCGGGATCTGACCGGGCCTGTCCGGAGCCCGGCCCCGAGCGCCGGGACCCCAAATGTGCCAGTCACACAGGCAAGCCGCTGCCTGCTGCGGAGTACGGGCGCGTCGCGGGCACTTCCGGCCCCCGCCAGGTGTCCGACCCGTCGCCGCCGCCCGGTTGCCATGGCGACGCCGTGCGGGTGAGGCCCGCAAGGCCCGTGGAACCGGCAGAGCGACGGCGGGGACGCTCAGGGGCGGATCGGCGGCGCCGCGCGGCAGGACGAGGTAGGCGACCAGGCGGCCCGGGTGGGGGGGGGGGGGAAGAAGCCGAGCCCCGTGCAGAAGGAGCGGGGACTCGGGCGGGGGCAGGGCGCGCGCCCAGGTGTGCAGGGCAGGGCGAGGAATGGGCCCATGTGAGCAGGGACTTCAGAGAAGCGGCGCCTGCTGCGGGGCAGCGCAGGTTCCCTGAGCCCCTGCGGCGCCTTTCCCCTCTCTCATCTGCCGCTGCACCTGACTCGGGCGCAGCCCTGCTTCGCCCGCAGCCTCTTTGCCTTGCTCCACGGCAGACCCTGGACCCCAGCCGCGCTTGGGCTGCCCTTGGGCCGCGTCTCTGCTAAAGTTAGAATGGAGGCTGCTGGGGCCCCCGAGTCTAGGGGCCTGTGCCCGTGTTCTCAGCAAGATGGGGTGGGAGCGGATCAACCAGCTTTTGCCACGACTGTTCTTTGAAACTGGAAACCCGGGCCTTTGCCTCTTTCCTGGTAGCTGGGTCTTTGATTGAAATGTCTGCTGGGTGGATCTCTTCCTTTTCCTCCTCTAGTATCCCAGCCTGTTCGTGTGAACGTAAGAGTTTCTAAACCAGGAAAGCCTGACACCTTGCGTTGGCCTTTGTGGGCCCTGAACGGTGGTACAGCAGGTGCGTTACTGTGCGCAGGGAGGAATCTGCTGCTGCTTTGGACACCAGGGTGATGCTGGGCCACCTCTGCTCTCTACCTGTCCATTCCTGCACTGCATCACAGTCACAGAGAGGAGGGTTCTCGTGGACTCTGCCTCCCCTTCTTTCTACCATTTGATTGTCCCTCTCTTCATTCCACCCTAGCAGCCCTCGAGACTTTTCTAAGATTCATTAAATGAAGCTCCATTTTAGGTCGCCTGGATTTTGTTCTTTTCATAGCAAATGAAAAATAAAACAAAACAAAGCTTTGTCACCTCCTTTAAATGCCTTGACTTCTCCCCTGAAATTGGATCAAGGCAGGAAAGTACAGGCCTGCTGTAGCTCCACCCACTTGCTGGCGTAGCTCTTGGAACGGGAGGTGGCACCACCTACAGCTGCCTTGCCCTGCCACCTTCCTTAGAGGCTCAGGTCCTGCTTCTGCTAACCTGGGGCCGATCCCTGGCTTTAGACTGCGGCGTTGGTGGATGATCATGAGAAACGAATCACCTCCAAAAGCCAGCTTCACTGGGAAAATGCACGCTACTTCCTACTCAATTCATAAGTGAATTTGGGGAATATAAAATGTCACAGATTAAAGGCAACCTATTCTGCATTCTTCTCTGGTCCAAGAGTTTCTTCTCTGTGGAGGGTTGATGATGCCAAAGGGACATGTGGATTTATTAGAGGGGTTCCTCTTGTTGGCTGCCATTGGCCTTTGTGACCCCAAACCTCATGTGTCAACATCAACACATAACTGTGAAGACGCCATTAGAGCCAGATTTAGTTTTTGTTCGGCTGCTATTTGAGCACCTACTGTGTGGCAGGCACTATGCTAGGCACTGTGCATATTTTTCTCGCTTAATATTTCTGTAGTCCAGTAAAGTAGGTCTCAATGTTCCCCCACCTCATAGAGTAGGAGGCAGACTCAGAGAGGGGACTTGGCTTGCCTGGGAGCACACAGTCATAAACAGGGGAGCGTCTTCCGACCCAGGCTGCATTGTGACTTTCACAGACACCATGTACTTTGGCTTTCATGGACCCCTTACTCCATAAAAATATAATAAAAATAATATTTGACAACTCCATCAGCAAAAAGACAAATATCCAGACTGGATTAAAAATTAAAACATTTTCTTTCACCATAATAGTTCATTTTATCTTCTTAATTTAACAAAAAGCAAACCCTTCTCATCTTTAACTCTCAGGAGCCCCTATACCACACCTTGCATGTGGGGTGATAAGAAAATGCCCTGTCCAACAGTTTAGCCCTTACTGAAGTAAGGACAAATGAGCCATTTTCACCCATTAAGGAAAGATCCAATTCCACTCATATCACAATCTTTTCTAACTCACTTAAACCCTGGTACTAATAAGGAGGGCTGTGGCCAACTTAGGCTGTTCAGCCTCCCATGCTCTAACCTCTGCCCCCTGGGCTGTACAACATGTGCAGTGTCTGGCCCCCAATAATGAGATTAGGGCTGGTTGCCTTTTAATGAAACACAGTGGGTCTGAGGAAGGAACACAGTGCTCTGCACAGGATAAGCCCTGAGGGTAGCCTTGTCCCTGCCTGATTGCATTAAGTGGGCATCTCACTGCCTGTAGTATGCAGGGGCTGTGAGAGTGGATATCTGACCAGAGCTGTCAGGGATCTGTCACTGCCTTCCTGGAGAGTAGCCATGTAAGGGGCTGCCTGAGCCTCCTCTGAATGCAAGATTCTGGTCTGAGCCAGGCATGGTGGCACACTTAGGAGGCCGAGGCAGGAGGATTGTGAGTTTGCAGCCAGTCTGGGCTACATAGTGAATTTGAGACCAGCCTCAGCTATGTTGTGAGACCTTGTCTCAAAAAACAGAACAAAACAAACAAAAAAGACTCTGGTCTGTGGAACAGAGGAACAGGGGAACTGTAGTGGGGGAGGGTGGTCATTTGCCGGCCCTTGAAGCTACAGCCTAGCCTGCAGTTCTGCTCTGGGAAAACAAAGGCCAAGAGTAATCCTCTGTGTTGGGCCAGCCCCTTAGGAAGGAAGGGTAGAGGGTTCTAGCTGTCAAGATTGGGAAACAAGGAACCATGACTCAAAGGCACTGGCTTAATAAGGAGCACATCCCAAATGGTTTCAAAGCTTGCAAATGTGGGCAGGTCGGGTTCTGTCCCAAGCTTTTGGGACATCTGTCTGTGTCCCAGCCCCTCCTTGGTGCTGAGAGCTATCAGTTTTGTTCAACTGAACAGCAGAGGGGGAGTCCTGTTACTAAAGGACTCCTTCTATTCGTCTATAAAGCACAGAACCACTCAATACTTTGTCATTGTCACTGTTCTCTCATTTATTTATTTATTTATTTATTTATTTATTTATTTTTGAGACAGAGTCTCACTATATAGCCCAGGCAGGCCTCAAACTCTCCATCCTCCTGCCTCAGTCTGCTGAGCTCTGGGATCACAGGCATGGCCACCAGTAGTGCCTGGGACTATTTTGTCTTTTTGATAAATCTGGTTTTCCACACTTAGAACTTAGTGACTGTGAGGTTGGTCACCTGCAGGTAAGCCATAGGCCCACCCAAGGTTAGGTAGGCGGTCCTGCTTGGTGTGAGTGACCTGCTTGGTGTGACTGGTTGTCTCATTATCCCTCTTGCTAAGACCCCACAGCATCATGTTCATGACAGAAAGGCTCCCTAGTTCCAAAGGTCATTCTTTATCTCTGGCTTCCTCCTAGGCCTGGTTGTCTGGTTCCCCAGGCCTCATGGCCCAGGAGAGTTGCTCTGGAAGCAACTGATATGAAGATCTTGCAGCTCACTGGCCCTTCTGAAACCCTTTCAGCCATCTGCTCCTACCCATTTTCTCCTAGGAAAGCTGCAGGGCAGCACCAGTGCTTGGTGCCAGAACTCTGCCTGCTCTGCCCGTAACATCTGCTGCAATTTGTCTGCAAGCCCGGTAAGGGCATGGGTGGTGTCTTCTTTGCATAGCCCCAGCATCTGGCAGTCCATGCTTATAGTTTGTTGTTAGGTGCCGTCGAGTTGTGTCCGACTCATAGCGACCCTCATAGGGTTTTCAATGGCTGATTGTTTTGGGATTGCCTTGGGAATGGATTGCCACATCCTTCTCCCATTTTTTGTGGTGCTGAGAATCAAACTCGGGACCTCAGAGATTGCAGAGGGGCGCTCTACCAACTGAGCTAAATCCCAGCCCCATGCTTATAGTAGGTGCTAATAAATAGTTGAGTGGAGCAGCTATTTGCTGATGGTAGTTTTGGGGCATATCCTTACTGTCGTTGAGCCCTAATTCCTCATCTGTCATATTAGAATAACACTCCTATTATGCTTATAAGTGTCCTGCTGAGGAATAAGTGAGAGAGCCCGGGAAGTGCCTGGTCCAGGGCATGGGGCTCCAGGGCTGTTAATTCTCTACCCTTGTGGTATGCACAAGAGCTGTCTCACTCTGATTTGGTGAGTGTAAGTGGCACTTGGGCTGGGGATTAGCCCAGTTGGTAGAGTGCTGCTCTGCAGTCTCTGAGGCCCTGGGTTCGATCTCCAGCACTATAAGAAATGGGAGAAGGACCTGGCAATCCATTCCCAAAGTAATCTCGAAACAATCAGCCATTGAAAACCCTATGAGGGTTGCTGTGAGTTGCCTAACAACAACAACAATAACAAGTAGCAGTGGGTGCTGACTTCCAGGGAGAGTAGGACTGAATTTTCAGTGCAGGATGGCACAGCTGTGTGCTCATTTGTGGCTCTGTAAAGAGAATTGTGCTTGGGTTTCTGCCTGTCTCATGAGAAGCTGTGCCGAGACAGAAAAAGGCTTGGCAGAGGAGTCCCGGCTCCCCCACACCCCCAGATCTGCCCTTTGTATTCTGTGTGGCATAAAGAAGTTGTGGCAGGTCGGTGCCTAGGGCGATGTTCCTTCTGTTCTTCCTGATTGGGGGTTAATCTGATTCTGAGTGTGTTCTGGGTTCTCTGAGGACGAATCTAATAAGGGAGGCAGGGACTTGGGGAAGAGGATGCAGGACAAGTGATTGGAGGAGGACGTCATTTCTCCTGTTAGCCCTTCAGGACATTTTTCCCCTTGGAGCAGAGTCCCAGAGACCTGCTTGGGAGCCCAGCGGGGTAATTTAAGACAGAACCAAAAAGGGTAAGGAAGCTTCGGAGAGCCTTGGGGATAAAGAGGAGGGGCCCATATGGGGACAGGGGCAAAGTGGTGAGCAGGATGTGCATTGCAAGGCCTGGAGTGTGGCTACAGGGCAGGTATAGGCCATGGGGAGTGGGAGTGGGGAGCCTAGGGGAACCAGGCTCAGCCAGGCAGAGCCCGGCAGCCTGGAGCCTCCTGTGTGGACCTGGGAGAAACCCAGTGGGACTATAGAAGGAAACTGAGGTAGGATCATGTTACAGCTGGTGGTTTACCAGCAGTTTCCAGCCCTGACTTGTGTGGCAGTGAAGGTGGCTGGCCAGGAGGGAGTGATGGCAGAAACTGGGGGGCCCTTGAGCTGCTTAGGCCCTGGAGGGCCGAGGTGCACATGCTGGCCGAGAGCAGCCCTGCTGGCTGGTGAGGAGGGCAGGAGGGCTTGGCTCCCATGCGAGGGGACTTGCAGCATCTGTGGATGTTTAGGGAGAGATGCACAGTGAACCCTTGTTGTTGTTGTTAGGTGCCGTCGAGTCGGTATCTGACTCATAGCGACCCTCACAGGGTTTTCAATGGCTGAGTGCTTCGGGATTGCCTTGGGAGTGGATTGCCAGGCCCTTCTCCCAACAGTGAACCCTTAGGAGGGCTGAAATTTGGAGGGAGGACAGAACTGGCAGTAGCTTTTGCAGTCTAGTGTAGTGACCAACAGGGACAGTGGCAAGAGTTCTAGAAACAAGGGTTCACTATTGGCTGGGGCTATAGAAACCCACTGGGGTTTTGCACCTCTCACCCCCTGTGGAAGGGTGGATCTGGGCTGTGTTTCTGGGAGATGATTTGATAGAACACGTGAAAAACTCGAGGAAGAGCCAGCCCTGCCTCAGATGAGTGGGCAAAGATGACCGCCGGGGGTGGGTGTCTAGTGAGAACTGACAAACACCCCCTGGTGAGGAGCAGACTTGCTGTCCTGGGCAGTAGTGTGAGATAGTGCAGCAGTTGTACACTCATTTACATCAAAAGATGTGCACAGTATGCCATTATGGCTTAAAAACCAGATCTACAGCTGGGTCTTGTGGGTGTAATCCCAGCACTCAGGAGGCCAAGGCAGGAGGATTGAAGGTTTGAGGCCAGCTTGGGCTACATATCAAGATCCTTTTTTAGTGGGGTGGGGAGAGTAGAAAGAACAGACTGGAAAATGGTTTGATCTTGTTTCTATTAAAAAAACGTTTCTGAAAAGTACATAAGACAGAAATCAAATGTTGATGACTTGTAGTTATCTTCTTTTTTGCCTTATCCATGTTCTTCCACAGAGAGTGCGTATTGTTAACAGCCCTCCTCCTCCTCCTCCTCCTCCTCCTCCTCCTCCTCCTCCTCTTCTTCTTCTTCTTCTTCTTCTTCTTCTTCTTCTTCTTTTTTCTTTTTTCTTTGAACAGTGGGATTGCTGACTGTTGATAGACGTGGCAGAGAACTGGGCAGTGGAGACAGAGCCCGGGCCCCAGGAGGAGCTGGTGCCTGAGTGCTGTGGGCAAACGTGTGCTAGAGAAGTCACCACAAAGTCCCCGTGTGCTGCCGGCACCCTCCCTGCTGGTACTGCTGGCTGGTGGGGATGGCAAGCTGGCAGCTCTTAGGGAGTGGGTGTGGGCTGGGCTCTGATGTTTACTGGAGGCGCCAGTGTTCAGCTGGGGCAGGACCTTTTTGTGGCGCCTAGGCTGTGGCCAGCACTGAGGAGGCCAGGGCTGCACTTGTCCCCTCATGCCTTCTTTCCTCCTATCTCTGCTCCCCCTGGCCAAGCCTGGGGGCCAAGCAGGAGAACCTGCAGGGGCAGGGTGGAGAGCTGGCCTGAGGCGGCCTTACACAGGTGTGCTCTGGAGCCTCACACGGGTCTCCTGGGCCAGGTGGTCTCCATCCTGCGTAAGTAGCCACCTACCTACTTTGCCTTCTATAGTAGGTTATCATGAGGTCCACAGGGGTGATGCTGACATGTGAGTCCTACATGTGAGGCTAGACTGCTTCTTGGCCACCCGAGGGAGGAGAGCTGTGCCCTACCTGCCCTTGGTCTGGGAACAGGGCAGGAAGGGAAGAAGACTGGGCCTCCTGTCTGGCTGGCTGTCAGGTGCAGCAGGGGCCGCTCTGGGGAGCCCGGGCTGGTTCTGGGGGTGGGATGCTGGGGAGGACTCCTTTTTATCTCCAGCTTGGAGTTTAAAAACCAGTGCAGGGCCGGGAAGCTCCTGTTTCCCACTCACTCCAGATGCACTGTTCTAACTGGAGAAAGAGGTGCCTAACCCTGGACCTTCAAGGAATTTAATCCCTTCTCTATAATTTACCCATAAATCCCACTGAGAAAATGCAGGCCTCATGAAACAGAAAATACAGCCCAGGCATAGGGCCGGGCTCCTACTAGAACTTGGGGTGTCTCCCCTTGCGCCCTCCTTGCACGTGGAGGCCAGGTCAGGTCTGTCTGTGGGAAGGCTGGGCCTCCCCCAAGCTGCTCCTGGGACTTGGGGGCTCTGTACCAGAATGGTGGCAGGAAGAGGTTTGGGGGTGGGAGAGCAAGCTAGCACTGGTTTGAAATGGGACGGGGAGGTGTTGGGGTGACACTCGGAGGCTGTGGTGGCTCCCCTGAGCCCGGGCCTTTCCCACAGTGGCAGCCTAAGCATGGAGAGTGGCAGCAACGTGGCATCCGCCCCCTGGGCACTGCCCTACTACGTGGCCTTTTCCCAGTTGCTGGGCCTGACGGTGGTGGCCGTGACTGGTGCTTGGCTGGGGCTGTACCGAGGCGGCATCGCCTGGGAGGGCACCCTGCAGTTTAACGTGCACCCGCTCTGCATGGTCATCGGCGTGATCTTCCTACAAGGAGATGGTGAGTCTCATTTCCAGCTCCTTGAGCTACTCCCCTGGGCCTTGTGTGTGGCTGTCCCTTAGGGAGGCAGTTTGCAGGGACCTCATGACCCCTGAAGTCTCTTCCTGTTCGACACATCAAAGAGCCTAGAGAAGACCGAGAAGGAAGCTAGGGTGGAGCCTGCGGAGATGGGGTCTGAATCCAGGCCCTGAGGGTGATGGGGGGCGGCCGCTCCAGCTCGGCTCAGCACTTTCCTCTCACTTCAGCAGGGGACATCCCGGGGTTGGGGGGCTGTGTGCCTTACAGAGCAGAGAGCTGGGCTGGGCTGCAGGCTGGACCAAATTCAGGGGTGGCTAGGAATTGGGAAAAGAAGTACATGAGTGTGGACATGGGTGTGCGGTTGCACTTGGCCTCGGCTGAGCTGGAGCTCCTGTCCCTGGGGTGGGGACCAGGTGGTCGTGGCCTGCACCCTGCCTGTAGGCCAGAGACCCTGGGAGCTGGACATGGCCCTGGCTGATGCCTCTTCCTAGGGGCACTCCTGGTGGCAGCCACCTTTCTGTCACAGGCCCTAAGAGGCATCCCAAGGGGACTGGGACTGCCTACCATGGCAGTGTGGGTTAGGCTGGGTCGCAGGGTCCACTTTGGGAATCTAGAGTCTGCTTGCCAAGAGCAGTGACCATCTGGTCAGGCTTCAGTATTGAATCCTTTGAGGAACCACATTGCTGAAAGGCAAACTCTAAGTCTGGCTGTCATCACAGTGTGGCTGCACGATGAACGAATTCGCAGGATACCTGACAAGAAGGTGGGTGGAGTGGGATGTCTGGGTGGGGACTGAGGATAGAATCCTGCCTTTGCTGCCTCTTGTGGTGGCAGGAAATGTGGCCCAGCCTCCTATCCTGGCCTCCGAGTGTGTGTGGGGTGGTAATGTGTGGGGTGCCCTTGCTAAAGGCCAGGAGCTGCCCAAGGTCCCCCAAAGCCCCATTTTCTCCTCCAGTTCCTGTGGCTGGGGAATCTTGACACTGTTCAGCCAGCACAGGCCTCCTTGCTGCTCGTCCAGTGCAGGCCTGAGCGTCACGTTGCCTTTCTCACTTCCCCTCAGCCCTGCTGGTTTACCGGGTCTTCCGGAGAGAGGCGAAACGCACCACCAAGGTCCTGCACGGGCTGCTGCATGTCTTTGCATTCATCATCGCCCTGGTGGGTGAGTTCCCGGGCACAGCTTCCCTTTCCTCACCTGCTGCTGCAGGCTTGGGCAGCAGCTGCTGGGCACTTCTGTCTCCCACTCTAGGGCACCGCCCGCCTCAGGGCACTGTCCCCTGTTCTGTAGTGCTCTCCCCCACTCCCACTCTGGGGCTGTGTTGTCCTGCCTTCCCTCCACCCCCCTCCTCAGGCATCCCAGGCAGGGACGCTGGGTGCTGGCCATTGTCAGGCTGGACCAGAGCCCTGAAGTCCTGGCTGATGGTTTCCCTAAGGTCATCCCACTCCCTCCCTTTCCACACCCACCCTGTCCTCACATGGCCCCTGCTTCTGGTCCAGGCCTGGTGGCGGTGTTCGACTACCACAAGAAGAAGGGCTACGCTGACCTGTACAGCCTGCACAGCTGGTGTGGAATCGTCGTCTTCGTCCTCTACTTTGTGCAGGTGAGTCTTTCCAGCACCCCTGGTCGTGGGCCAGCAGCATGGGATGGGAGCGAAGTAGGGCTAAGTGGGTGATAGGGGGGCCTGATTTTTAGGGTGTGTGTCCACAGGTGAGAGGGTTGGTTAGCTCAGGTGGATGCCACCTTCAGAAGCTGAAATGGGTGTAAACCTAGGATTTTACGGGCCTGGGTGCCCGTAAAATGATGGGGCATGATGTTTGGTCTAGTGTGCAGCTTCCTGAGTGCACCGAATGATGAGCTTCTGTGTGGCCCCAGGGTGCCTAGGTGAAGGGCTTCGTGTAGTGGTGCCAGGACCCTTGGAGCCCCATCAGTGCCTGAGCTCTCCCAGCTCTTTCCAGGGGGACCAAATGGTGGGTGCAGGGGTGGCCAGCGCCCTGCCCAGCATCGCCTCTCCTGTTCTTCCAGTGGCTTGTGGGCTTCAGCTTCTTCCTGTTTCCTGGAGCTACGTTTTCTCTGCGGAGCCGCTACCGCCCTCAGCATGTCTTCTTTGGCGCCACCATCTTCCTCCTCTCTGTAGGCACAGCCCTGCTGGGCCTGAATGAAGCACTGCTGTTTAAACTTGGGTGAGTGTCCTGGGGCAGGAGAGGGCAGGGCCTACAGCCACCTGCACAGATGGAGCCTGGCCTTCTGCTTTCCTGGACATTCACTTGTGTAGTTGGCTTTTTGTGGACTTAGCAGTGATATTCTCTCTGGGAGAGGACAGAATGGCTGATGTTGGGAAACCCAAGGCATCTTTAAGGCCTGGGATGCGCATGGCATTTGGCCTAACTGGGGCCCCTTGGATGACTTCTCCTTTCCACCCTATCCTGCAGGGCCAAGTACAGCACGTTTGCGTCTGAGGGGGTCCTAGCCAACGTGCTGGGCCTGCTGCTGGCCTGCTTTGGGGCTGTTGTTCTCTACATCTTGGCCCAAGCCGACTGGAGGCGGCCTCCCCAGGCTGAAGAGCAAGCCCTCTCCATGGACTTCAAGACCCTGACGGAGGGAGACAGCCCTGGCTCCCAGTGACACCTATCCTCCTCCTGTGTTCTGTGGGGCTCCCTTAAGAGTCTTTTGCCCCTCTCTGCTGGGGCTGAGTCTTCAGGCTCCGGGGAGGTCAGGGGCAGGGTGGGAGGGAGTGTGGGTGCAGCGGTGTCTGTTTTGGCTGGGTTCTGGGGTTAGGCTTGTCTTTGGCTTTCCCTTCCTCACTGCAGCTGTAGATGCATCTGGTGAGACATGTGCAGGCCCTCCTGTGCCTTGGTGCCCTCTCAAATGCAGGCTTGGGTCAGGGTTGGGGGTCAGGCCTGGTTGCAGAAGCACAGACCCCTAGAGAAGCTGGAAAGTGGCTTCACCCTCAAGGCAGCAGATGCCTGGGGTGAGGCCAGACAAAGTGTGATACCTCAGGGACAGGCCTGGAAAAGTGGGGGCTGCTGCTTTGTAACAGTAAATTTGAACCAGGAGTCCTTTTCTGTGCAGCATAGCATGTGGTAGAGACGGCCCAGTCCTTGGCAGTGGAGCAAGTGATGCTATGTGTGAAGTATGCTGGTGTTCAGAGCAAGAGTCCCCAGGAGAGGGGAGGGTCTGGCCCTGGGGAAGCAGTGCCAGATGGCTTCGGCCCAGCTGCTGCCTTGAACTTTTCCTTCCTTAACCTGTGAGCCCTAGGACAGCTTTGTGGGAGGGGGACAGCAGCACAGGGCTTCAGACACCTGCCCTGGTAGAGGAGGGCAGCCTGCCTGAAGGCAGGAGAGGCCTCTTGGCCCCCGCAGAGTTCTGTCCCACAGTATTTGGGCTCAGCCCTGGTTTCTACTTGGGCCAGCCTAGGCTCAGCCCAAGGGTACCCTCTTATTTATTTTTATTTTTATTTTTATTTTTTTGCGGTACTGGGAGTTGAACCCAGGGCCTCACGCTTGCATGCTTTGTAAGTGCTGGACCACTGAGCTGCACCTCCAGTCCATTTTTTAACTTTTTAAGATAGGGTCTCGCTAAATTACACAGACTGCCTCTGGTCTTGACCTTGCGATCCTCCTGCCTCTGCCTCCCGTGTCACTGGGATTACAGGTGTGTGCCACCATACCCAGCTATACCCTCTTATTTTCTAAATGAAGAGCCACTGCCTAGGGTACCCTCCAAGAGGCTGCTTCTGCTATGGAGGATGAGCCCCCCCCTCCTCTGAGTCAGTCTTTGCAGGACATCAGGACTGAAGCAGAATGAGATTAAGCCCTCTGGTGTCTGCACATTGCTGCAGCCCTCTGATGTGTGTGATGTTGTTAGCTGAGTCACTGTTTGGCCTGAGTCTAGAAATAATGTCATTGGAGCATTGCTACTAGGCTGCTTGGGCCTGGTGAATGCTCTCTTGTTCTTGTTTTCTAGGCTTCAAGGAGGCTGACCGTTTGAGACAGACACAGTTTATTTATGTGAAGAAGTTGATATGATTTCCAAACCTGACTACAGTTCTTTTAGCAGTTGCTTTTTATACACCTAAATGCTGCCTTAGGGAAGTGGGCTGCCCTCCTCTGTCACTCAGATTCCTAGTGATTGGCTGGTGCTGTGAGTCCTGCCCATGCAGAGCCTCAGGGACAGGCCTCTGTCCCCTCTGCCAGCCTCCTTCGCCGTCTCCCATTTGCCGGATGATGATGTTCCCCTGTGGTTTCTACTGTATACTCTTGCAGGGACAGGGGATCTTATCTATTCTTCAATTACCTGGCACATGCTTCTATAGTCAAATGTTTACATGTGGGAAACTTGTCCTTAGACAGACTACCAAAGTACAATCGTGTATCTCCCTCCCCTGAATATACAGAGAACTGGGCCTTCGATTTGCAACGAGAATATAAACTGGTCTGTTTATCAAGGTGTGTGTCAGATGACTAAGGACCAACGAAGGCTCCTGTGCAGATGTGGGTGGTCTCTTGTTTGCCTGTGGCCAGTCTCCTGTGATTACAATATGCTGTTAGTGCAACAGATGAAATCAATAAATATCCGTAGCAGAGTGCTTGCCCTCTGTCTTCATTTCCTTCAGCAAGGAAGGGAGCCAGATATGTGAAGTTAGTTCTTCTGGGGTTGAGAAAAATGGTCCTTAGGCTGGGCACTGGAGGTAAAGTGACCAATGGTGTTTCTCACAGTATAAGATTGAAATGGCCCCATGGTGGTCCAATCTGGCTGTAGTGGGTCTCTTCCTCATATTGGATAAGCCCTTTCCTCAGCCAGAGAGAAAGGCCTAAAGGGAGGCACTGCCTGAGCTCAACAAGAATCTGAAGCAAGAAGTATCCCCCAGTACAGTATTCAGTCAAACTTTTCCTTTTTAACAGGCCTTTTTGATAATTAAGAAGAGGAGCAAAATTTTTAGAGCAAGCTGAAATTCCACTTTAGATCAATTTATATGACTCAGGAAGAGCTGTGTTTATGGTAAGATGTCACCGTGCACATCATGCAATGTATGCCTTGTTATTTAAACAACTTGAAAACTTACTGGGACACTGGATATTGTGGTGCACACTTGTAATCCTAGCACCAGGGAGGCTGAGGCAGGAGGATCATGACTTCAAGGCCAGCCTAAGCTACGTCGTCATGAGACCCTGTCTTAAGGATGACAGCACCGGTGAGCTCGCTATTTAAAGGGACCCTATAAAAGCTGGGTGCAGTGGCACACACCTTTAAACTCAGGAGGCTGAGGCAGGAGGATCACAAGTTTGAGGCAAGAGGTGGCCTGTGTAACTTAGCCAGACCCTGTCTCAAAACACAAACTAAAAAATGGGCTAAGTATGGCTCAGTGGCTGAGCACTTGCCAAAATCATACAAGAGGCCTTGAGTTCAACTCCCTAGTACTGAAAAAAAAAGGGAGGGGACCCTATAGCACCTCCTCTCCTAAGTAAGTTGCTGCCTATCATTTGTTCAGTGTTAGCCTCTGTAGCTGTTTCTACCATGTAAGAGCCAGACCTAGGAGGTCTTTCCAGGGCATCTGTCATCTCTCTCCTGAACCAAGGCTTCCTTGTGGACTTCTATCTGCTTAAAAGTATGCAGATCAGCTGGGCTCTGTGTAATCCCAGTGACTTGGGAGGGGGAGGTAGGAGGATCAGGAGTTCAAGGCCAGAGGTGATCTACATAATTTAAGGAGACTTTGTCTCAAATTAAAATATAAAAAAGAGGCTGAGCCGGGCAGGCATGGTGGCGAATGCCTGTAATTCCAGTAGCTCTGGAGGCAGAGGTAGGAGGATCACAAGTTCGAGACCAGAGGCAGTCTGCGTAATTTAGTGAGACCCTGTCTCAAAAGTAAAAAAATGGGCTGGAGGTGCAGCTCAGTGGTCCAGCAATTGCAGAGCATGCAAGCATAAGGCCCTGGGTTCAACCCCTAGTACCAAAAAAAAAAAAAAAAAAAAAAGGCTGGAGGTGCAGCTTAGTGGTAGAGCACTTGCCCAGCATGTGCAAGGCCCTGGGTTCAACCCCCAGTACTGGGGAAAAAAAAAAAAAAAGATGCAAAGCACATGGCTTGGCACGTTACAGGTGATTGCTCAGTCAAGCACAGGGATAACCAGAGTGTGAAGGCAGAGGGGCCTTGACCTTTTTAAGTGGCACCCCTCTTCTGGCTTTTTGGGATAACCTCTGAATTCTAGGGATCACTATGTTTGTGCATTTTGAATAATCTTAGACATTGGAGGATGATGCTTCCCCCTTCAGAGAATGACTCCTTCATCATCTTGTCTACAAATTTCAAGTTAGATGAGCGCAAGTCCTCTCTCTCAGCAGCTTTGGAGCCCTGACAGGTCCCAAAGCTATTCCTCTTGACCTTGGCATAGTGATTTCTCCGAAAGGGCACAACATCACATTTGGCAAGCTCCCTATTTTGCCCCAATGCTTACACTCCTTTTTATGTCACCAGATTACCCCTCTGTGAAAGGAGATAGCAGGGCAGAGCTGATTCCTTCCCATCTTTACCTGTGCGACCTTTAGCAACGGAAACTCTCAGTACCTGCTTTGGCACTTGTGTCTTAGAGAAAGCATGGTCATCTGTCAGAGGTATGTGAGGAATATATTAGAGAATTTTTCTTCAACCTAAATAAAGTCATGCACAGTGGAAGCAAACATTGAGCTCAGGAATCATCTTTGCACATTCTCAGAAGCTCTTTGTTACATCATTCCCTAATAGGAGGTTCTTAGTAATTCTACAGGTGGTGCTCCTCTGCACATCTGTGTGTGGGAGCCACACTCCCTCCAGCAGCCTGGGAGGGGCTAGGCAGAAAGTAACTGGGGGGGGCCAAAGGGGAATGTTAACCTTTTTCAGCTTTCCCTCTGCCTCCACACTCTGGCCAGCCCTGTGCTTGACTGAGCAGTCAGCTGTGATAGGTGCCAAGCTATGTGCTGTGCATCATTTTAAGCAGGTGAAGGTCCACAGGGAAGCCTTGATTCAGGAGAGAGATGTTGGAGGCCCCACAGAAAGGCCTATTGGGCCTAGCTTCCGCGTGGTTAGTACAGGTGTGAAGTCCCTATTGCAGTGTCTGGGCAGAATGGGCATCTCCAGAGAATGGCCTGTGAGAATGGGCTCAACCCCTTCTCTTCTTCAGGATTCTCCCTGTTACCCTGGGCCTTCCAGTATGACAGCTTTATCATCAATAAAGCTTGTCTTATTCCTAGGAATACAAGGCCTCAGTGTCAAGGTCCTCCAGGCTTCTCCAGCTTGCTTTTAAAGCTGAAAGACAATGACATGCCTACCCCTTCCAGTCCCTTGGAGGGAGCATGGCTCCCACAAATACACGCAGAGGAGCGCCTTCCTACAGAGTTACTAAAAGGCACCAGGTAGGAAATGAAGTAACAAGGAACTTCTGAGAATCTACAAGGACATTTGTTGAGCTCCATGTTTCTTCTACTATGAGTGGCATTTTACTCAGGTTCTGGGTAAATTTTTTTTAAAGATTACGTTTTTGTTGTTTTAAATTTTTAATGAATCATGACCTTTCTCCTTTCTTCTAATGCCCCAGGAATCCTTTAAAAGCTGAGGTTTTGCCAACCACTTATTCCTTTTTGATTGTTAATAAGTGGACTTTTCAGATTGAGCAAGTGGTTCCCTCAAGCATCTTTCTTTTCTTTTTTCTTTTCTTTTTCTTTCTTTCTTTTTTTTTTTTTTGTGCCCGGGATCCCTAGAATTCAGAGGCTATCCCAAAAAGCCAGGAGAGGGGTGCCACTTAAAAAGTCAAGGCCCCTCTGCCTTCACACTCTGGTTATCCATGTGCTTGACTGAACAATCACCTGTAACATGTGCCAAGCCATGTGCTTTGCATCTTTTTTTTCCCCCAGTACTTGGGCCTTGTGCATGCTAGACAAGTCTCTACCACCAGAATGACACCCCCAGCCTATTTGTCTTTGAATGGGATTCTGGCATCCAGGCTGTGATTACTGTGCTTGGCCTGGAGTTTTTCTGCTTCATTGGGCTTTAGGTGGTTGGGAAAGTGGATGTAGCTGCCCAGCAGGAATGTTGTTTAGCACAATTTGATGTGTAGAGGAAGCATCTCCTTCCTTGCTTGTCCTGAAGTAGACAAAGGTTTCAGTGAGGCAGGAAAGGCTTCAGGACTCACTGTGGGATTCCTCTCCCCGACATTTTTTTAAAAAAGGTATCCAGCCAGTTTTAGGAATCCTGTAGCCTTTCTATTTACAACACAACTGCCTTTCTATACGTTGAGAAGTGAAAGTCCAGCCAGATTTCTGAAGAAAATGTTAAGCTGCTGGAAGCTGTGGGCCTCCAGCTTTGACCAAGTTAGCCTTTGGATACACAGCACAGGTTGCCCCTCACGTGCTTTGTCTAAACTCGACAACTTGGCCGGCAGCATGCTGCAGCCTGGGATTTTGGTATGGTAGAGGGTTTGGGACACAGCTTTAACTATCAAAAGTGAAGCAACAGGAGCCAGACGCCGTGGTGCACACTAGTCCCAGCTACTTGTGAGACTGGAGTGGAGGACAACTTGATACCAGGAGTACAAGGCCAGCCTGGGCCACATAGCAAGATGCCACCTTAAGAAAAAACAAAACAACTCCCCCCCCTCCCCCCCGCAAGCATGGATAAGAACATAGTGCTCCCTTGGTACAGCCTCCATGGAAGAAAAAGCTTGTCTTTTGCTATGAATGCAGTGAGCCTTCACTGAGAGGTCCCTAGAACTGTTTTTGTGCCTGTAGCTCCCTCAAGTTCCTATCAGTGTCCCATTCAGAGGACTTGACTGGTGAATAGGTGCAGGAAGGGGTGACTCTGAACATCTCACAGATCAACCAAATCATCAGGAGTTTGTCGGGTTGGGGTGGCATCCTCAGCACTTCAGTCTCAGTGGGTGAGCTTAGAAGTCAGCTCCCCAGAGGCAGAGTAACAGAAGAAGAAAAGCAACACAATGGCAGGTTTTTCCAAGTGTTAACCATTTATAAATAAGTACATTTGCTTTCATACATACAGTTCATTGTACAGATGACGCTCTGTATACATGGGGCAGGAAAATTCATTCATTTGAACTTTTCACATCTATCTCACACAGCTCACATGTACAGACAATAAAACTGCTCAAGCAAGTACAGCAAAGGAAAATGTCTTCCTTATACACAGGGCTAGGGGCCCTCGCTGGGTGTGGGGCATCCCCACTGCACGAGTTCACAACTGTGTGGTGTTCAATATATCAGGATAGAGAACAAACATGCATTGGATAATATACTGTACAGAGAAAGTCCTTTACATCTGAGTTATAGAAAACCTAAAGGAAAACTAAGTGCATTAAAGCTTTTTCCAGCAAGTGTCTTGAAAGGACAGCAAAGAGGAAGAATCAAAATCATATTAGTACAAATCACTCTTCAATTGTAGACTGTACATATCTGTACTAATTAAAATCATCTTGGATTTGGAGGAGACAGAACAGAGACACGGATGCTGTGCTAGATGGAAAGGAGGCCATGCCTGAGAATGGCACCTGCCCTGAGCCTGACAAGGAACTGGCCCCACTCAGCAGGAATCAGCCAAAGGTGAAAAACAAAAAACCAGGACAGGAAGTGTAACTTGCAGGATTGCCAAAGTAACCTGTGAATGAAGTGCAGATCTGGAGCTGGCATTTCTAACTCTTTTTTTTTCTTTTTATTCTCTTTCCAGTAAATGGGTACACGGTAAGGCAGGTACATTCAAGTAGTGAATTTTCCAGAATTAACTCTGTCTGGTTCTGGGGACTGAAGGGAGTGAGCTGAGTCCTAGCCAGATTTTCTGGTTAGTGATTAGCAAAAGAAAAAGTCAGCCATCAAGTGCTACAAAAACAAAGCAGCCAGTCCACTTCCTTTCCACAGAGTAAGTCTGTCTGAAAAAATGAAAATGATGCTGGCCTGCATCTAACTGCACCCAGCTACAGCCTGACTGGTCAGCTTAGTGTGGGTATCACAGTCAGCAGGAAGAAATGAGATGGCAGGGTGAGGAAACAGGAAAGTAACACTTGACTTTTGGTGTCCAATTATGCATTCATTTGGTACAGACTTTCAAAGCTCTGACTGGCCGTCATATGGCCACAAGCATCTCAGGGTGGCTCAGTGGCTGTGAGGCACTGGACACCGAAATGAAGGTTACCAACACTTCAGCCCTTGAGTGGTCTTGATTATAAAAGGAGTTGATGAGGACCCAGTGATGATTCAAGTAGCTCTGCACAGTGGCTCCACCAGCCCCATTGTGCTTGTGCCCAGGCCCCCAGCCAGCCACCTTTTCTTGAGAGCATCCAGAGCTGAGTTCAAGGCATCACATGGTGAAGGTTTCCATGACATGTCTTTGTAGGTAGCTCTTACCCCTAAGCCCTTTGTTCATTGTTAGACATGGTAGATGGTTGGTCTGGAACTCCTAGAGGAAAAGAAAAAGCCACACCTCCCAGTGAGCACACGACAGGCAGCATGGCCCTCAACGTGGAGGTGGCAGCATGACTGCAATTCGGCTTCTTGACCAGTGGGCAGCCCAGCGGCCAACAGGCAGGGTGGGCAAGGCTGTTGAGTATTGGGTGCCTCAGCAGGAGATGGGCACAGGGGTGGTACATCCTGCCTCCTGGGGAGCCTATTCCATTTTGTGGCAAAGATTCAGTGAGTAACTGATTTTATCCAAGGCATTTCTGCAGTAGAAAAATATTTTTGAGGCCAATCACCCAACTATGATGCTACTAGAGTTAAGTTATAAAAGTTGGAGGCCAAGAGGAACTTAGAAGAGGGATGTCCATGGGGAAGAAAAAGGTCCATACATACCCACTCATCCGCCAGAGCAAGGGTGTTCTATTCAACCTTCTCCCAGCCTCTTCCTTGCTGGGACACCAAAGCAGGTAGTGTTCAAAGAGTCTGTCTTGCTACAACTGGCACAGAGGGATGAAGAACCCACCCAGGCTTCTGTTCCCTTCTTCCTGGACCTCGCCATCTGTGTGCTGCCCTGCTGCCCTGGGAGCAGCTCCTCCTGAGGGGATGCAGCCATCCTGTTACCTGACAAACGTGGTGCAGAGCCACAGTGACACCTAGTGGTAAAGTATGATGAAGCCTAAGTGACATCCACATATCCCACTGTATGATTAAAATCTAAGGAAAAACACTTAAGGATATTAGATACTGTTTTTAAATTTTTCTATTGGGTACATCTCTGGAATATAAAAATACCAGTATTTATAGGGAGTTCATAAACTACTATACAATATTAGGACTGAGAACACCTTTCTCTAAGCTGTTCTGTTTACAATAATTTAGGAAAAGTATGTAATAATCCAGGCTTAACTAAAATCAGCAAACTTGCATATCTAGACAACAACCTGGGGTATTGTACACGATTCTAATTAATGGAATTTTCCTGAGCCATCAAGTTTACGTTAAACATATCTAAAAAGAAGGGTGCATGGGGGAGGAACAAGAAAGGTTTGTGCTCTATTAACTTGGGACTTTAATAGTGCACGTCTACAACCCGGACAGATACAACAGCAGATACAAAATGGTCTCCATTTTGTCCATGCCAAATTCTCATGTTACACAGGTTTTCCCTTTACTTTGTAAATAAACATTGATTTTTAATTGTTAATTGTGTGCCTTACTGATCCAGTAAATAAAGTAACCATGTCTCAGGAGTCCCTAAGAAAATTGCTGGAAAAGCACTTTAAAATCACTGCAAAAAATTTTTTTTAAATTCTTAATCCTGTTGATGCTTATATACAAGTTATTTCTTGTGCTATAAATGTTGTGATCCACTGCTTGATTTTTCTTTTCCTTTTTTTTTTTGAAAAATACACTAAAAGACAAGAGTGATTCTGCTAAATTCTAATGAAGACACTACTCACACTTAAATATCCAGTATTTATCAGAGTTACAAATGCAAACAGTAAAGTGCACCCATTTATAGATGTGATGTGATGGAAACCCATTAGTGCAAGAATTCCAGGCAAAAAGAAAATACATTTTAATGAGAAACCTATAAGCTGAAGTTTGTCATTTCCATCTCCATTTCAGGGTGGTGTGAATTGGGTGAACAGAACTTGCCAGTTTCATTTGAAAAATTTCCTCCCACCTGAAGCCAGACATTAATTCAGCAAATGTTTGTTGCTGGGGAAATGGCATCTCCAAAAGACAGTATTAAGATCACCCACGGCAGTGAAGTAGCAAAACAGGCACAGGCAGTGTGCTTACAAAAGAGCCCCAGGAAATTGTTATTGCCATTCATCCAGGCAAAACTACTGGCGCCCAGTAGTGATATTCACTTTCTCTTAGGATGGCCAAAAAAGATTCATATTTTGACTGCTGACATTTTAGCGGTTTTGCCCAGAAAGGTGTAGACCCTAAATCTCTTATTTTTCCTGGAAAACTGAAAAAGAGACTCTGCAAAGTGGCATCAATGGCATAGTTGTAAGACCACATGATCTGCTCACCCACCTGGACAGGCAAATAAGGTGGTGGTCAGGATGCACTCAACAGGTAGGGAAGATGGAAAAGACCAACATGGCTGTGACTTGGCCAAAATAGGAGTTGAAAGTTGCTGGGCTCCCAGCTACAGGCTACATACTTCTGTCTTCCTGATGTGAGAAATGGGGAGGAGAGTGGAAGAAAGAGAGAGAGACAGATAGGCAGAGAGGAGTGGGAGAGAGAGAGATATGGATGACTAGGCAGAAAGAGGCCACAGATACCCACCCTGGTCTGGGAGTAGGAGACGGTCATTACAAAGCAGAGTGGAAAGTGTCTAGGTCACAGAGACCAGCCAGACTTTCTTTAGGCATGGGGGCCTGAGGGGTCCATCTACTTGGTGGTATCTAAATTAGTAAAGAAATATTTCTGATTTCAACGTCATGCTCCACATGTCTTAACCATCCTTTCAGAGAATACTTACTACAAATGGGTCTGATCACAGCTGGACTGTGTTCAGGAACCTGCCCTTCGTGTAACCCTTTAGTAAGAAGAGCAGGATGCCTGCCAAACACAGAGAACAAATCCTCCTGTGTTTCATCTCAGCTGCTTAGATTGCTGGGTTGAGCTACTTAGTGTTCAGAGCTGAGGTGCAGCCAGCACCAGGACTGTGCTAAGGCTCTGGTGTCTCTGCTCTTGGCATCTATTTCACAGTAGCCTTAAACACTCAGTTTAAAAACACACACAAGGTGTGTAGAGTGGTGGGAGAAGTGATCTGTTGTGGGTCTTGTGTCCTACCCAGGGCTAGAGACCTGGGCTGAAAGGCATCTGCCTTTATCCTGAAACACTTTTTGCTGCTTCTGATTTTTAACTGTTGCCCCCCAAACAGTCCTAGCAAAAGCAAAGAAAAAAATTCCTCTAACAGTGGATCATGAAACTACAGATCCTGAAATGGAACAAGACAACTGGCATGGAATGTAATGGCCCTTGGTGCAAACCCTGGGAATCAGCCTGATAGTCCCAAAAGAATTCAGGTAGCTTTCTGAAGAACTGATTTCCTCACAACACCATCTGGATTTGAAAAAAGAGGGCCAACAGGACAAAGCCTGGCTCTACCTGAAGATACAGCTGACAGTGTTTTTACACCAGCCAATCGCTGGAACAGTTTGCCTTTTTGGGGGAATCTGAGGCTCAGTACTGTTTCAGGGTCTAAAAAGTAGACTTCTTCAAGACAGATTTTCTACAGCCTTTCACTGAGAATCCAGAACAATCTTTCTTCCTTTTCTCTCTCTCTTTCTGTGCCTTTATTCCTTCCTCTAGCCCTGGAAAATCAGTAGCTTTTAGTGGTTAACTGTTGGTTAAAAACCTATAGAATAACTCCATAAATTCTTTAAAAATACAGTTCTCATCAAATTTTCATGGCTGACCAATATATTTAAAGGGCTGGTTGTTTTCTAAATGGTCCTAAAATGCCTCTTTACATTTCAAATAATAATATTGTTTTTTTCCTTTCAATTTAACAGATTTATTCCTCACCCCACTGTCCCCATCTCTTCCCTAGATCCTTTTACCCCACAGGAAGATCAGTTATAATGTAAATGAATATTCTAGGCCTAATAACTGCAGAGAGCTGGAAGTCTGAAGGGCAAGGGAGGTCATGGCAGAGGAATGCACTGGGCTGGCTATGTGGATGACACTGGATAAGTATGCAAAGGCAAAGGGGCATCACACATTAAAATTCCCAGAAGAAAATGAAAACAACATCTTACTTTTTAAAAAAGGAAAAAGACATTTGCACAAGAACATCAGTAAAAGCGATTGTCTCCTGGAAAAAGCTGACCAGTGTGTCTGATCTCCCTGGGTTAAAGCACACGGCATAAAAATCTCCTTGTTGACATTAGAAGAGAGGGAGAAAACATGTGGCTGGGGCACAGATCAGGGAAACTGAAGTCCTGGCTCACTGGAGGCCAGCTTCCCAGTTGGCTGCATGCAAAGATTTCAGCATGTGGGCTGCCACCTCAGAACACCACACAGAAACTACATGAGAAATTAAGCCAGAGAACTACCTCGAATATGGAAACCAAGCCTGAAAATGTGCAGTGAAAACATATGGGTCTCACTCCAACAAGTGTCTTTTAAACATTAGACTCCACAAATGGTCTCTTTGGTTTGATAGGCGATGTCTGCCCTTGTCGAGAGTCCCGGGACAACTGCCTGTAGAGGTTGTCCTGGTATGCCTGAGCCACGGGTAGGGTCCGAGCCACCTTCACATCAGGATAGGAGGAGGCCTGGCTGACTCTCTCCAAGAGGTCTCCGCGGGACCCATTAGCTAGCATCGCATGGGGGTTGTAATAATCGTCCTCCAGCAAATGGCCATTCTGTGCATTGTTGGTTTTGTTATAAAAGGCAATGTTGCTGATAGATGATGGTGGACTGAAGGACTCAGGCTGAGGCAGGTTGCCTGGAGAAGTGGGACTGAGAATGGTATCCACTGATGACACTGCCCAGGTCCTATTCTGCTGGTGAAGGTGGGGGTACTGTTGAGTCCGGGCTGTTTTATCTATGATCCCCATGAATGGTGTGGTCCTGGATCTCGTGGGCTCACTGGGGTAACCTCCCTGAGTGGGAGACACTGGTGACAGCTCATCACATGACCTATCGTATGCCGGTTTCAGTGGGATCTCCATTTGCTGAATCGAGGAAGAAGGTCGGAAGGTAGGAGTGAGGTTGGAAGTGGATGAGATGCTATTGCTAGATGGAGAGAAGCGGAGGCCCACGCTTTGGGAGTGCAGCAGTGGCCTAGGAGTGGGTGGGTGGGATTTGATCTCATTAGGGTTGACACTGATAGGTCTTCTGATTAAATGTGACACATCAGGGGAACCTAGTTGGCTGGAGGAACGCTCCAGATCTAGTTTTGAGTGACAGACCGGGTAATAGGATGCTGACTGGCTACGTCCAATCTGTGGTGTCTGGCTGTACCTCATGCCACCTCGATATGCGGAGGAAGGTCGCTGTGGAAGATCTTCTTTGGTCAACCCTCCATGCTGACAGATGGCACCTGCACTCAGGCTGGCTTGGACGTGCTGCACAGGCCTCCCATCCCCTACAATTCCCCCTATTGACCCTTGATAAACCAACCGGCCCTGACTGACTCCTAGGTCTCCTTGTGAAGACTGGTATTTACTGGCCATTGAGTGGGCTACTTGGCCGTAGGCTCCTGTGGGAATGACAGTGCTTGAATGAACTGCTGAGCTGGGCTGGTTACTTCTCACAATCTGGGCCTTGGCAGGCTGTAGCCTGAGCCCTTGCTGGGGAACTGCCACAGGAAGCTGAGGCATCTGGTAGGGCCGCTGGGTCATTTTTGATAGCGGAGATTTTGGTCTGCCAGGAAGCTGACTAACACTTGTTTCTTGCTGATAGCGCACAGGCGAACCAGACTGGGATCTATAGACACTCATGCTCTCAGCTGGAGGGCTGGCCCGATACTGAGGGCCTCTACGGAGAGGGGAAGGGGGAGGGCTAGGGTATTCTTTGCTCTGCCCTCCCACAGGAGGTGGGCTGAAACGGTAAGACCCGCTCTGATGAGCTGGGGAAGTATGTGGTGGACTAGGTCGGTAATGAGAGTTCTGGTGAGTTGGAGAAAGAGCAGGTGAGGTGGACTGATATCCCTGTCTAGTGGGAGAACCTACGGAACTACTGGAACGGAAGTCAAAAACTTGATGAGAGCCAAGCGGTGAACTAGAGATGTAGGCTGAATCCAGATGGGCTGGAGAGGAGGGTGGGCTCTGGATTATTGGGAGCCCCTGACTGGGCCGAGCCTCTGTCTGGAGACCAATGGAAACATTTTCAACATCCTGTTCCAGGTACCCTTCCTCAAATATGTCTTGTACAGAGTATATATCTTCATGCTGTGGTTCAGGCTCTGCTTCTTCTGGTAACTCCTGTTGAGGTTGCTGTGGTGTTGGTGGTGGAGGCTGCTGTTGCTGCTGCATCTGTCTACACTCTTCCTCCACTCTCATCAGAAGTCTCTGGATCTCCCGGTTGTTTGGACATAGCTTGATGGCCTCGTTCAGGTCCTCTAAGGCTGCTGCAAACTGTCTGCTCGACAAAATACAAACACAGGAACTGAAATTATTCTGAGTCAATAGAAAGCACCAACAGCTGAAAACATGGCCGCTATTTCTGTGGGAGTCTGGGGTGTTTTAGTGCACTTTGATTTATAAGGAAGAAAACAAGTAGGTCGTCATTCTAGAAGAATCTAGAAAGCTACCATAGCCCTTTCAGCCTCTGTCCTCCTTCTGGCCTCTCTAGGGTTAGTGGAGAAAAGTTCCCATTGTGTTGGTCCAGCTAGGACCTTCAGGAAGATTCTCGTAATGCCCAAATGTACACTAGGCAGTATGAGGGGTGGGTGGGGTTGTCATTTACAGTGTCACTGTCAAGTAGCTTAGGAACAAAACAGTAACTATAATACTTAAAAATCTTGCTGATCCAGATTGTTTTTTTAATATTCTCAATATTTTATCTCTAGTTGAGTTTCTATAAAAACTTTATCGCCCCAGCTAGTTAAGGCTCATATCACTGCCACCATCATCACTAGCCTTATGGGTTTGATTTTTTATGGTCATACCCACTCCCCTCCATGGTCATAGCAGTGAACCCAAAGCAGTTTTTTCCCACAACAGTTTAGAAGAAGGTGGGGCACTGAGCAGGACAGTGGCTAGTTATCCAAAGAATACTGATGGCAGGTTCCGGGTTCCTCTGAGGGCCTTCTCATCCAATGGCCAAGCTACAGCACAAGAACCTCATGTCTGTGTGTGTGGTGGTTTAGGTGTGGAGGGTCAATACCTTAGGACAAGCCCCATATGGAGGACTACATAATGCAGGGAGTCACCAAATGCCTGTGAGAAAGAAAGGAGCTTGTGATGGTGACTCATTCTGTTCTTCCCTTTAAGAAGGTTGGTGGGAAGGTCTGCTTAAGTGACATCTTTAGGCTATCAGCATCTCTCTACGCTGTCTGCTTTGGGATTGAAAAGTGACTGAGAGGGGGGAGGGGGGAAACAGAGGAGGGTAAGGGGTAACCTATATGAATAATGCTTATCAAATTGCATATATGAAAATTGTCACAACGAAAAGCATGTCAAAATGAATCACATTATGATGTACATTAAAAATTTCTAATTAAAAAAAAAAAAAAAGTGACTGAGACACAGCAGTGATTTTTTGGAAGAAGGTGGGATTGTCTGTTCTACCTTTCTCCCAAAGTACAGTGCTCTTGGTCTCCAGGGCCCAGAGGATTTGCTGACCTTGAGCTGTGTGCTGTACTACTGAAGCCATCCCCAAAGCCTGACCCTAAGAGTCCTTAAGCACAGACACATTTGGGTACATATGCCCCAGGGTGGCCTACATTGCCTTGACCAGGTTTTCAGAAAAGAGACATCTTGCTTTTCACCCTCTCTTTCTTTCCTCACCTGCTGCTGCGTTTTGCCCTTGCTCTTGCATAGTAAGCTTCATAAGATTTCGGTTTCAGCTCCAGGGCCTTAGAAGCAAATTCCTCCGCCATTCCAAAATCCTGTCATTACAATAGGTGTGCAAATGAGTCATTGAAAAGATATAAAAAATAGACAACTTGGGAATAAAACAAATTATATTTACATTTCTTTGATATTTATGGATGGAACACCTGAAATTCTGGACATGCCTGACATGGCTCTAACCATGTGGCAAACAGACTGAAAGTTCCCTTTTGCCTTTGCCCTGTAAGGCCCTCCAACCACTTACTGGACTTTATCTGTCCAGAGTACTAAAACACTTTTAATTTGGACTCTCTTTGCCTTTCTAGCAAAATTCTTTTTAGCCCAGAAGCCAAATGCCAACCCTTTACAGTGAAGCTCCTGAAGTTGGAAACCTTACTCTCCTTACACATGCACATGTGAGGCAAATACAGATACTGGCATCTCATGTGGACACTCATCCTACCTCATACCTTCCAGCGGTGCCCACCAGGCCTTGACTTTCTAAGGGATGACTGAGAATGTGTTCTATGGAGCCCTGGAGGCACTGGGCTGAATAAAGGCAAACCGCACTGACTACAGAGATCAGAGATTAGGTGGCACAGGGATGTGGGACAGACTTGTGCTCAATTCTCTGTCTGCTTCATAACTCCTCAGAGTGCCTTGTGTACTTTCACATCCATATCCACTTCAGAGGTCAGGTTAAGCAAAATAAGCATTTAAATGTTGCACATAATTCCTGGCATATAGTTGATGCTTAATAAGTTGTACTTTGTATTTTGTAGAGGCGTCTCTGGGCTTTTCCTCTTCTTATCCGGCTCCTTACTTAGGAAACATTTGAGGTAAAAATAGAACGAGAGAGGACCCTGACTGTGTCTGGGGTCTGTGCTATCACTGGGGGTTCCCTGGAGGAACATGGTTTCTGAGTCTGCCCTCACTCTGGGAACTCCCAGGAATGGGGATTAGGGGGACAATGCTGAGCAGACAGAGTCCATGATTTTTAAGATCCCTTTAATACTAAACTAAAGGGGAAAGTTTTTAACTTCTTTTAACGTCAAAGCCATAGGATATAGCACAGTAGCCTCTGGTTACATTCATAACTCCTAAGCAGAAAACAAGGCTTTAGGCAGAACAAAAGCCCTTGGGCATAGGTAAAAAAATAAAATTAATGGGAAAATTTCTAAGGAAGAAGATAGGTTTCTGTGCTTAATCTATGGGAGGTAGCTGTTAGCTTTCTGAACAAGTGTGGAGCTAGAAAGAAAGTATTCCAACTTGTATGGACCATTTTCTGTCCCTACTCTACTTCACCCTTTTATGTTTTTCTTTTGATACAATCAGTATTACTTGGAATATGATATTAGGCTTTTTTCCCCCCATCATTACTGGGGACTGAACCCAGGGCTTTGTGCATGCTAGGCAAGTGCTCTACCATTGAGCTATGTCCCCAGCCTAAGATTACTTTCATTATTTTAAGTTAACTAATTGGTTGTTTTAAGATAGGATCTCATTTTGTAGCCCTGGTTGGTTTCAAACTTGCACTCCTCTTGCCTTAGTCTCCCAACTGTGGGGATTAAAGCTGTGCACTAGCACACTTGGCTCCACAAGTACTTTTAAAAAGTATATTATTTGCTAAGGGAAAAAGAACTCAGCAGACTGGCAGGCATTTCTGAATTTTGTTTCATTCTCGTCAGTTGGGGCTGTAAGAGGCCCCTGGGCCTATTTCTTGTGTTTCACAGGATAAACCTCATGTGCAGAACCTAACTGCCTTCACTTAAGACACCTTTTCCTCTGCCATTTCCCCTCAAAGGGAACCTCTTGCATGTCTCCACTCCATTCAGCATTACGAGACAACTCTGCTTCTGACAGCCATAACTGTGTCCTCTGACACAACTAAGTCCATCCCAGGGCTCTTCTCATTGTCACATGGCCTGGATGGATGATATAATGATCACATATACAAATAATCTTTCTGGACTTGATAGATCACTTACTATTGAGGCTTGAAACCTTGCTTTTGTATAGCTGAGTTCTTTACTGATCAACATTCCCGTTTGGTTTGGATTACTATCTCTTGAGGCACTGTAAGACCTCAGGCTGGTAGATTCAGTGATTCCAGACATGATCTTAGCTATTACCAGCATCTGAGAAAAATTTCTTGGCTTAGGAGTATCCGCATGACAATGGGGCTGTGGCTGAGAGCATCACAGACTGTATGTGGCAAGCAGGCAGCAAGGATCAAGGGTGACTAGGGAGATAACAAGGCCAGGAAGAGTTCTAAGATTCCCTCCAGGACAAGAAGGGACACAGCATACTGAAATAAAAAGATGAGGAAGAGTCAGGCGCAGTGGTGCATGTCTGTAAGCCCAGTGAATGGGGCGCTGAGGCAGGAGGATAGACAGTTTGAGGGCAGAGGCAGCTTGTATAACTTAGTGCGACTCTGTCTCAAAATAAAAAGTAAAAGAGGGGCTAAAAGTGCTGCTTGGGCTGGGATTTAGCTCAGTTGTTAGAGAGCCACTCTGCAGTCTCTGAGGTCCCGAGTTTGATTCCCAGCACAGCAAAACTGGGAGAAGGACGTGGCAACCCACTCCCAAGGCAATCCCGAAACAATCTGCCATTGAAAACCCTATGAGGGTCGCTATGAGTTGGACATGACTCGACGGCACCTAACAACAACAAAAGTGCTGCTTAGTGGTGGAGTACTTGCCTAGTATGTGCAAGGCCCTGGGTTCACCCCCACAATACTGGAGTAGATGAGGCAGGAGGTGAAAAGTTCAAGAACAGCTTTAGAAATTAAACCTTGAAGTTCACAGTTTTGAGCCCTCTTCTTAATCTTTCTGTAAATGACTAGGGAGTATTCTAGAAAGGAAGGGAATTACTAAAATTGATACCTAATTTCAGCTGGAATTCAAGTAACTATTTCACTCACACTTTCCCAAAGACCAGAAAAATGACTTGGCGGATGGGGATTATGACATTCCAGTCACTTCTGGCGGGAATTATGAAACCTCAGAGTGCTGCACGGTGCTCACACCATTAACTTTTCTATAGCCCGGGAGACAGATGGTACTTAGGCTTGATTTCTTTCAAATTGCAAATGTCAGTGCTCTGTGAAGGACAACCAAGTTTCAAATGAGGCAGAGGGGATTTCAGGGGCTAAGTACTATCTAGTGAGTGCCAGGAGCTTTCAACTTTCAGGACTGCAGAAAGAAGTTGGGATGAGCAGGACTTACGTTCATTTTCCTGCGACATCGAGAGAGGTTGAGGAGGAGAGACACCTTTAGCTCCCGGAAGGTTTTCAAGTCCTCACCAAATCCTTCTCTAGGGAATTTCTTCAGAGCATACTGGTAGCGCTGGGCAGCCTCCTTTACTTTACCTTTCTAATGGGGGTACAAGACAGAAAAGCATACCATTGGTCTGCTGAGCAGCTGAGGAAGTTTGGTCCCCACTCCCTTCCTGCTCTCAGTAGTTGTTACTAGAGTTAAATCTTCCACACACCCTGATGGTGACAGCAGAAGGGTCTAGTCTTTTCTATGGGAAACTCACCTGGCAAGAAAGGAAAGGTTGAAGGAGTCACCCAAGTCACAAGCCAGAGAAGGAAATCTTGGCAAATGGTAGGCCCTGGACTCCAGCTTCTGAACCTGATTCCAAAGGGCTGACCTTGCTCAATTTCACAGCTCATTCTTTCTTGACCTGCTCTCCCTGGGACACATACAACTTACTGCTTCCAAGCACTCCCTTAGCTTCTGTCTTGTCAGGAGACATTTCCTATCTGATGCTCCATCTTGCTACCCTCCAGAAGAGGCCATTCTCTTCCTTATTAAGGGTGTGGGACCTAAAATAGTCCAGCTACTGCATGCCTAACCTCATGGCAGAAAATAACCTCAATCAGTTTCCCCTATTTGTGGAATGGGGTGGGGTAGGGTAGTAGAGAGGTGACGTTAGAATTCATGATTTCATCTGACTTTATAGGAGACATTTTCCAAGAAGAAGTAAATATAGGATGAACTTAGGGATCTGGCCACAGAAGCCTTGATTTTCTATATGAAAATTTGCATGTAGAGCCTAGAAAGCTGCAGGAAATTCCTGTCTTTATCAGTTCTATTCTTTCTGTATGGCTACAACTCCTCAGGTACCCCAATATTTTATTTTCTCTTTAGTACCTTTTACTAGGAGAAATCTAGAGTCTCCCAAGGTAGGATTCTGGGTGGAAACAGTAATGAGTCCTGCCTATTTTAATGTGGAAGCAGGAATCCTTGTCTTGGAATACCAGAAGTTATGCCATGACCAGGGATTTAGGTTTTTGAGAGCAATATCATTCTAAGGTCCATAAATATGACACCTACATTAATGAGGACCTTTCAAGTCATGTGAAATCAAGGCTGGGTGACGGCTCAA
Organism: Pedetes capensis; assembly: GCA_007922755.1. Classification (NCBI taxonomy): domain Eukaryota; kingdom Metazoa; phylum Chordata; class Mammalia; order Rodentia; family Pedetidae; genus Pedetes; species Pedetes capensis. Next base: position 582,971 of record VMDO01000032.1, read on the forward strand.
GCTTCCTGAAGGCCCTAGGTTGTCATGACTCTTTCTCAAAGGGTACTCAGGAAATAGAATTCTGCTCCCAGGAACTTGTACACTCCTAATGCAAGTGGGGAATGATAAGCTTCATAATTGCTTTCTCATCTTTTTAGACCTGGAGATGTCTCAAGGGTTGCAGCTGCTAAAAACTAGGTTAGATTTGCATTCACCTTCAGGAGATGATCCACCCAGTCTAAACATTATGAGATGACTTTAGTATGGAACATCCTTATTAAAGAACTTCCTATAGGCCATGTGCACATTGGGGTATGGAGATTTCAGCTTGAATTATGCATACAAAAAGATTCCATGCTGTTTTTTGGTTGTCATTCAGTAAGTGACTTCAAGCAAATCTTGTAATTGCTATTTGTCTTGGTTTCCTTATGTTCTTCAAAGATGCTGATATGCTATTAGCATTGTTGTTAGTTGCCATCAAGTCGGTATCCGACTCGTAGCGACCCTATGTACAACAGGCCAAACAGTATTGTTACTACTTCTCTGCTATTCATAGGGCTTTCAATGGTGGATTGATTTTTGGGAGTGGGTTGCCGGGTCTTTCTCCCAAGCCTACAGTATCTGGTGTTCCCAAGCGGTCTCCCATGTAAGTACCAACCAGGCCCGACCCTGCTTAGCTTCCGAGATCTGACAGGATCAGACACCACAGTGCTACAGCTGCAGGCGCTACTATCACTACAGACTTTTAAATCTATAGACTTTATTTTGTTGTGGTTCTGGGGGGCTGAACCCAAGACCTTGAGCAGACTTCTGCAAGTGCTCTACCAGTGAGCTGCACCCCTAGCCTCTTTTTTATTTTTTTATGTTGAGATAAGGTCTTGCTAAATTATGCAGGCTGCCTCTGGCCTTGAACCTGCCATTCTCCTGCCTCAGCCTTCTGAGTTGTTGGGATTACAGGCGTGTGCCACCACACTTAGCACTTAAATCTATGTGTATATTAAATATGAAAATAAGATTAATAGACTGAAAATAGCTGTATTACATAATTTTGGTTTTATTTGCCCCATGGGTTTCCCACTTAGCCGATTCCACATTAAATCTATGTTACCACCTGTCAGTGACCTGGTAAAACTAGGGCTCTAGGCTGATCAGCTGCAAGCATGTGTAAGCTGCACTTATTTTCTTGTTGGGAAGGGAAAACCCTAGGATCCCCATCTTAGGAGCCCATCATTAAGGAACAGCATTCTAACTCTGCCTCTAGAATAAAAGATTTGGAAGATTTGGGGGGCAAAAATGGCCAAACTGCATCTTACATATTTTGGACATATAGTCAGGAGAGAACAATCCCTGGAGAAGGACATCATGTTTGGAAGAGTGGCAGGTCAACGCAAAAGAGGAAAACCCTCCACCATATGGATTGACACAGTGTCTGCCAACAATGGGCTTAAACACAAATAAGATCGTTTGCCTGGCACAGAATCGGCAAGTGTTTCGATCTGCTGTACATAGGGTCGCTATGAGTCGGACTTGACTCGACGGCACCTAACAACAACAACATATGTAGAAAACAGTCAGTGGCTATTTTGAGGAAACTCTTCCTCCCACCCTCACCTTATAAAACATGTCCCCCTCTTCCATCAGCTTGCTCAACAGGATGATCATGATGTCTGGTTTGGAGGTGGCCATCGCCCATGTGGCTGGACCTGTAGTGTACAGGATGCATGATGGGTAAAAAACTCATACAATGTAAGGGTGGTAGGAAGCTAGGTGAAAAAACATCCTGGGGGAATTTCTGCTGAGAGAACAACTTGCTCCACAATAATTACCTTCTCATTTAGACCTGGGAGTATTTTAGTCACTCCCACTGCCAAGAAGCTGCATTGGATTTGTTTGTATTCACCTTAAAATAAGAACATTTGAACTGTCTGAGTTTGTGCCACAGGAGGGCAGCAGAGCCTATGTGTTGCACATGGGCATGCGATGGCTTAGTTTGGATTTATTTTAAATCAGGGAATTGGGTTTATATTAAAGGTCACCATAAGATTTGGAAAATCTGAGAACCAAAACTCCCAAAGGTTTTAGAGTCTTAATTTTTATATTTTACAGAAGGGAAACCATTAAAAACTCTAAAGCCTCCCTTAATTTATAAGTACAAAATATGACTCCCTGGGATTCACTTTAAACCAGGAGCACAGAGAGATGTAGATGTGAAACAAATCAACATTATTGAGGATTATTTTACCCACAAAAGGAAAGAAAAGGTTAAACTGATTAGATTACAAATGCCTGAATTATTTACCAACTAAGCTTTTGGGGTTAGTTATCAAAAGTTCAAGTTATTCTCTACAACAGCCATTAAAAAAAATCTTCTTTTAAGGTGAAGTAAATTAAAAGATTAGAGGTTTAGGGAACTCATGCAGGCTAAATCAAAGAGAAGAAGGCAAAGCTGACCAAGCCATCAGACCACGTCTGATGCTGACAGCGGTGAAATATACCTCGTGGGCGACTCGGTAACGTCTGACAACCTTCAAAGAAAGGAGAAAACAAAAAGTTGTCGGAGAGGAAAAAAAAATGGATGAAGGTGAAACAAAAACAAAACAATAAAACAAAACAAAACAAAACAAAACAAAACAAACAAAAAAAAAGAAAGAAAAAAAAAAGAAAGAAAAAGCAGCAGTGAGAGGCAGGCAGCAAAAAAGCCAGCATATCAGCCAACCCTTGTCTACAGGTCCATGGGGTAGGGGAGCAGCTGAGACAGCAGCAGCAGGGGCTTGAGAGTCTGAAGCACATACAGAGCAAAGGAAAGCAAAGGCTCATGGTGCTGCAGGGATCCAGGATGCTCAGACGGTGGGGCTGGTACAGAGGTCGTACTAAGATGTGCTTAAGCTCAGTGCAGCCTCCTGGCTAAGGCTACAGGGGGCACAGCAGAGAACCATGTAACTCTGGACACAGGGTACTACAGACCATGGTTCAGATGGTGCTCTCTCTAGGCCATGGCCTTTCTCTTCACTTGGACAGTAAGTGGGCCAGGGCAGAGGGAGAACTATATACATTCATACCAAACACCCAGGGCAGCCAGACCACTGGACCAGTCTGGCCCCTGGGCACAGATGGTCAACACCATCTTTCTTTCTCTTACCTATTTTGGCTCCTTTCTTCAGGAGAGTGACAACAACAGAAGTGTTCCGGCAACCCACTGCCCTATCCAAAGGGCGCATTCCACTGTAGTCAACATGCTCAATCATGGCCCCATGATCTACCAGGAACTGGACCTAGGACATGGATCAAGCCAATGGTTAACATAAGGGCAATGGTTCAGTACTGCTTTGCTGAGGGAGGTGGCTGTTGCCTACCCTTTTTTCAACTGCTGGTCTGAACCAGACAATGCAGCCCTGGCTATATGGCACTTCAGACCATTGCCATATTCTTGGTATTTAACAGTGTTTTGCACATTCCTTTCCCCTACCAAGATCTGAGAACTTTTATGTCAGGAATCATCAAAATATTTCTTCACCTTTGATCCCAGGTAGGATTACTGATAAAGAACATTCCCTTTCTCTACTCTCTTGAGGTTTGTTTAAAGGCACTCACCACCTCAGCATCACCATAGAAAGCTGCCAGGTCCAGTGGAGTGCGGCCATTTTTGTCAGCATGGTCTGTGGCAGCTCCATTATCCACCAGAGAACGTACTACTGAGAGATGACCCTTCAAACAAGCCCAGCTGAGGGCAGTCAATCCTTCTTTGTCCATTAAAGCAATGGAGGCCCCTACAAAGGCAAATAAAACACAAGACTGAGGAAATAAAAACTTGTAGCACAAGGAAAAACTAGTACATAAGGTACATATTCTGCCAAAAAACACCTTCTGTTTCTAGATGTTTCCATTTTAAGAATGACCCTGACTGGGTGTGGTGGTGGACACTTGTAATCCCATCACTTGGGAGGCTGAGGCAGGAGGATTATGAGTTCCAAGCAGCCGGGGCTACCTGGCAAGTTCAAGGTCAGCCTAAGCAATATAGTGAGCGGCTATTTCAAAAAAACCCCAAGGGCTAGGGGTGTAGCTCAGTGGTAGAGCACTTACTTAGCACATGCAAGGTCCTAGATTCCATTCCCAGCATTAGGAAAAAAAAAGATTGATCCTAGTATGTCAATTTAGTATGTCAGTTATATTTCAAAAAAATATTAAAAATTGATCCTCCAAACTACCAATAGACTAGCGTGCAGTTGTTTTACTGGGTATTCGGCATCTTCCACAATCTGTCCCCAAGATGAGTCTCTATCTTTAAGTTTCATTACTCACCTGTGCAAATCCTCTACTTTGACCAAATGGATGTGCTCACTGCCTCTAGAATCTTCTGTAAATGTTCCTGCCTCCTCACTTTTGGTTATGGTGCTCCCATGTGTAGAATATGTATTCTTTCCCCATGACTTGCCTTACTTCTACCCATCCCTCTTTCTCCAAGAGGCTTCTCCCAGTGAACTTTTACTTCATATTGAATGTACTTATCATTCTGTTACCTGTTTTTAGGTATCCCACTTGCATATAAGGGGCTGGAGTTTAGCTCAGTTGGTACAGTGCTGCTCTGTGCTGAGGCCCTGGGTTCGATCCCCAGCACCACAAGAACACGAGAAGGACCTGGCAACTCACTCCTGAAACAATCCTGAAACAACCGCCATTGAAAACCCTATGAATAGCAGAGACGCACTGTCATAGTGCTGGGCATGGCACAATGTTGGGCAGTGTTTCGTTTTGTTATACATAGGGTCACTATGAGTCAGACATGACTTGGTGGCACCTAACAACAAACAAACTTGCATATAATAAATTCTCAATGAATATTTCCTAAACTGAGTGGAAGTGTTCCATTTATAATAGTGTAAACTCTTTGAAAGATTCTCATAAGCTAGGGGCCCAGTATATATTTATCATTGATGATAGTTCAAGGACACTTTCTCCCTCCACACAAAATGGGAGAAATGTACACATGGGTAGACACCAAACCCAGGTCAAAAAGGAAATTTGGAGTTTAATCTAAAAAAGTCCAGATCACAGAAACACAGAGTAAAATGGTGGTTGACAGAGGATGGGGGATGGAGGAATTGGGGAGATGTTGGTCAAGGATATAAGCTTTCATTACACAGGAGGAATAAATTAAAGAGATCTACTGTACATGATGACGACTATAGTTAATAATATGCTGTATATTTGAAAATTGCTAAGAAAATAGGTTTTAAGCATTTCTATCACAAAAAATATGAGGTAATGAATATGCTAAATAGCTTGACTTAGCCATTCATACAATTTTTACTTGTCAATTTAAAAAAAATTAAAAAGAAATTCAGAGTTTACTTAATCTAGTCAGCCTTCTTCAATAACCTCATCCCCACCCACTTAATTCCTTTTGTATTCTACATCTGCTTCCAATTGACATGTCTAGTTTCATCTGTAAGTACACTTGACACACAGTTTTGTAATAAGTCTGAAGTCCAATGTCCACTTAGTTCTTAGGCCTAGGCCACAAGCTCTTTGATGGTAAGGAGCCCATCATTTCTTTGATAGTGGTGAGTAGCAGTACCTAAGACAATTCTTTTCACACAGATGGCACCTTAGACTTACTCAATTAGATATCAACTTGCTGCACATGGGACACTTTCCAGGCTGCCTCCTCAGCTGTACAGGATTCTGATGTCTGTTTAAGCTGAGCACCTGCCACATTCAGGCTCAAGATCTACTCAGCAGTTATCTGGTCTCTTATTTTTGTATTCTTAGAGATCAGCAGACTTTGTGGCTTCCCATAGCAGGATGGAAAGCTGGAAACTACTATACCTCTAACCCTGAAGAAAGCCCTTTAGGTCCTGGATTGTCTTTTCACAGTGGTGTAGTTTGCAATGAACACTGATTCTAACATGGAATCAATGTGAATATGGGAGAAAATCCAAGGAGTTTTCTCAGTTGCAATGCCTACAAATTCCCTGGAAAGAGTATCCAGTAGTAGAAAAAGCAGAAGGACAAGGTTTTAGATATATTTTATAGATAAGCTGGAAAAGCTGGAATTTTAGAAATTAAAAGGATACGCATATGAAACAATCTCAATCCATAATATGTTCAATTACTTTTTTTTTTTTTGCAGTATTGGGGGTTGCACCTGAGGCCTCACACTTGCATGCTCAGCAATTGCTGGACCACTGAGCTGCACCCTCAGCCCATTTTCTTACTTTTTGAGACAGGGTCTTGCTAAGTTACGCAGACTGCCTCTGGTCTCAAACTTGTGATCCTTCTGCCTCTGCCTCCTGAGTTGCTGGGGTTACAGGCATGCACCACTGTGCCTGGCTAATATGTTCAGTTACTTCTAAAATTCAATTTTTAATCTTCCTCTTCTTCCTGTTCTATCCCATTCAGTTAATGAAATTAAAATTCTCATCTACCTAAAATTGTAACATCCATTTTACAACTTTGGAGTTACACTTTCAACTCTTCTAACCTTATTTCCTGCATCTAATTAGTCTTAATATCCAAAATATTTTTTGCAGTTGGCCCTTCTGTTCTACTTTGACAGCAATTGCCCCTTACTAGGACCTTAGTATGTTTTACCTATTCTATTACAATGGCTTCCTAAGTGATATCCTGACCCACCATCATTCCTTCATCAAGTTTACTATTCACACCACTGCCAGAGTGATTTTTTAAAAAGAAAGTACAATCCTGGCATCAACTCCTTTTTTTGCCACTGTTATTTTTGTGGTGCTAGGGATCCAACCAAGGGTGTTATGCATTCTAGCACATCCCCAAATACTCCTTTAAAAAATCTTTAATGACTCCCTACTATTTTCAGAATTAAGTCCAAATTCTTTTAAGCTGGTAATTTCTCTTTTCTTTCCACATACCTGTTCAGTTTTATTTTCCCAAAGTCCTCATATACTTCACTACACAAATTGCCTATTTCCCCAAACTGCTTCTGTACTGTTATTCCTCCTTGATCTTTTATCTATATTATTTCTCCTACCTAAATACAGAATATTTTTCTTTTCTTTTTCTTTTCCCTCCCTCCCTCTTTCCTTCTTGCCTTCCTTTCTCTCCCTCCCCCTCCTCTCCTCCCTCCCTCCCTCCCTTCCTTTCTTTCTTTCTTTCTTGCAGTACTGGGGGTTGAACACAGGGCCTCAGGCTTGCATGCTTTGCAAGAGCTGTATCACTGAGCTGCACCCTCAGCCCATTTTTTTACTTTTTCTGAGACAGGGTCTCGCTAAATTATGCAAACTGCCTCTGGTCTTGAACTTACGATTCTCCTGCCTCTGTCTCCCGAGCTGCTGGGTTTACAGATGTGTAATACACCACGCTCAGCTATTGCTGAAAATTGTGTCCAATGGTTTCTATAACCACTGACCATCCACCTTTGGCATCCCAGGACTGACCTTGTGCAAGTAGAAAGTCCACAGTTCCCAGATGGCCTTCAGAAGCAGCCATCATCAGAGGAGTGCGACCCTGCTTATCTGCCATGTTGACATCTGCTCCATGGGTGAGTAGAAGATCAACAATCTGCAAGTGCAGAGACACAGGGACCAATTATTCCCAGAAGAGCTATTGAGAAGACAATGCATATGGACTCCTATAGTGTGAGAAATCCTATTGCCACAGTTAGGCTCCTAGGATCACCTCTGTAAGGAACTCTGTACTGTAAGAACCCCCTAGAAGTACCTGGATGGTTTGTAATGACGTGTAATTTAATCTCTGTTAGGGTAGCCAAATGAAAAGGATTCATCTTTGAACAACTGACAGAGCCATTAAGTTAAAAAAAAAAAAAAAAAAGCCAAGACTAACCAATCCCATAATGGATGCTATGACACAAGTTACTACCTCTGCCAGTGCCATTTTATTAATCTTTCATGTTTGCAAGCCTGACTACAGTAGTAAATATTTATCACTGAAGTGACTACAATAAGGAGCCTATGACAGCTCTTTGGCATGTTTTGGCTTCTAGAGACCTTTTTTTGTTTGTGGTACTGGAGGTTGAACCCAGGGCCTTGCACTTGCATGCTTCGCAAGTGCTGGATCACTGAGCAGCACCCCCAGCCCATTTTTTCAGTTTTTGAGACAGGGTCTCCATAAGTTATGCAGACTACCTCTGGTCTCAAACTTGTGATCCTCCTGCCTCCGCCTCCCGAGCTGCTGGGATGACAGGCGTGTGCCACCGTGCCTGGCTCTAGATTATTATCAGTATGGTTTCTTTTTTATCCTAAGTATGTAAATTAACATTTATCCAGAATCCAAACATTTGGAAACATTATATAACTAGAATCTGCATATACCACATTTTCTTTTAGCAAATCTGAGGCATATGTAATAAAGTGGTTAGCAGGACTCTGTTGAGAAACTTTCCAATTGACTGGTGGTTATGTTAGATGACATCGAGTTGGGTCCAACTCATAGTGACCCTATGTACCACAGAACAAAACACTCCCCAACACTGTGCCATACACACATGTCAGAGCTTCTCTGTTATTCATAGGATTTCCTATGGCTGATTGTTTCTGAGATTATTTTGGGAGTGGGCTGCCAGGTCCTTCTCCCATGATTGACTGGTAGACACTGTGAAATGTGAAAAGGAGGTCACTTTATGACCAAGAAAAATGTAGTTAATTTCCTGATGGTTTTGAATGTTTACTTTTTATCACCTTTTCAATTAAACAGAATATTAATAACAAAGGCCCAAATCCTCAAACCTAATGATTCTGGGTAACCCAAAATTTGTGATCTTTTTTTTTCTTTTGCATGAGAAGTTTCTATCTGGAACTCACTCCTGCCTCAGGGGTTGGAAGTAGGTACCCTGCTTACCTGCCAGTGGCCCTGGCGAACAGTGCTGAATAGGGGCACTGCCCCTCGGCGGTTTGGCTGGGCCACTGCTGCGCCTTGCTCCAAGAGCAGACGGCACACCTCCAATTTGCCTCTTCCGGCTGCTGCTGTCAGGGCTAAGGGCAGAGAACAAAGAATGAGCACAGCTGGTTCTTGGCCTCTTTAGTCCTCAATGTTAAACATGGCATTAATGTGTTTCAAAATGGTTTGTTTTATGCAAACACAGTAAACCACTGATTAATGTAATTGCTACTTTACCTTCAAGAATAATGATTTGTAGCTGCCTTTTCCAGGAAAAAAATTTTTAAAGAAAAATAATGAGTAAGAACATTTAAGTGAGCTGGGTACCATGGTATATGCCTATAATCCCCAGCTATTTGGGAGGCTAAGGAAGAAGGATTGCAAGATCAAGGACAGAGGCAGCCCGTACAACTTAGCAAGACCCTGTCTCAAAATTTAAAAAGGGGGCTAAGGGTACAGAGCACTGGTTGAGCACTTGCCCAGCATGTGTAAGGCTCTGGGTTCAACCTCCAATACTGAAAAAAGAAGAAAAAAACAAACAAGCAAAATTTAAATGTGCTCACAATGTCTGGGGATAATCATGATAATAAATCTATTGAAAAATCACCTTTGATCAAACTCATCTGGTATCATTATTTCTACCCAGACTGTCTTCTCTGATTTAGTTCTCTTTTGGTTCCTTGTCCCAGCTACAAGCCCACTGTTAATCTGCATCTAAGTGGAATACAGAGGGAAGGGACTTTACAGAAATAAAGCCTTCTTTAGGTATTAGGTAGGGGCCACCCCCCTGGTTAACCTGTACTCCAGAGCTCTCAAACCTAAGGAACCAAAGTCAGGAACTAACTAACATGCTAATGGCCTAGGGCCAATTTTAAGGTTTTTTTCTCTTTAGTTGAGAGAGAAGTTTCTTACATATTTGCATGCAATTTTATATGTGCATCAGAATTGCCCAAGGTAATGGTCCTAAAGATGAGCAAAGAGGTGTGACAAAGGCTATTTTCTTCTGAATATAAAGTAATAGTTTCACAGATTAAAAAAAATAAGTATGGTGAGTATGAAGGCTACAGCAAGAAGAAACTTAAACATTGTTCTTTTCATGCTATTGTCCATCATTTATGATCTCTGGTATAGTAGAGATTTTGAGTGCCTAGTTCATCCTCAGTGTATATATATATATATTTTCGGTATTGGGGGTTGAACCCAGGGCCTTGCGCTTGCATGCTCTGCAAGAGCGGCACACCCCCACCCATTTTTTTTACTTTTTGAGACATAGTCTCGCTAAATTACACAGACTGCCTCTGGTCTCGAACTTGTGATCCTCCTGCCTCCGCCTCCGGAGCTGTGGGGATTATAGCTGTGTGCCACCACGCCCGGCTAGTGTACTGTTTTAATAGTAGAAAGAGAAATTTGGAGATACTAAGTTCATCTTTTTAACAAATAGGTACTTATTTCATTTAACCAGGGGATTTAAAATGCATAGGTTTATTTATTGCCTTTTTTTTTTTTTCTTCGAGATAGGGTCTTTCTACATAGACCAGGCTGGCCTTGAACTCACTAACTTCCTGCCTCAGCCTCAGGAGTGGTAAGAATACATGCATGCACCAGCATACCCAGCTGTGGTTTATTGTTTTAAAGACTGGATGAAGGGTAGGGAGGATGGAAAACTATTAGAAGATGGTAAGAATTATGGTTCATTAAAAAAAGAGGGGAAAGAGAAAAATTTCCCCCAAAATTGACTTAGAAACCTGATATTAGAAGATGGTAAGAATTATGGTTCATTAAAAAAAGAGGGGAAAGAGAAAAATTTCCCCCAAAATTGACTTAGAAACCTGATATTAGAAGATGGTAAGAATTATGGTTCATTAAAAAAAGAGGGGAAAGAGAAAAATTTCCCCCAAAATTGACTTAGAAACCTGATATGGCAGACAACAGGTCCTTCTTCTATTAAGACCACCTATTCCAATGACAAATCAGAAGATGATAATATTTGGCAAGTGCAGGTATTTCAGTTGGCAAATGTTGAAATTTAATCAGAGAAGGCAGTGAAATTCAAATCTAATAGTCACTTGTATTTTTTCTACTTAAGTGCAAATTATGGTATTTTGTCTCTGGGGTTAGCTTAATTTAATCCACAACTGAGTCATATATGAAATTAAAACATCTATAATTTCCACAAAGATAAACCTTCAAGTAATCTTCCCCTCCCCTAAGGATAACATTAGGTTATGAAGGAAACTGTGGCAATTTTAGTAGCTATGTGTACTCTTACACCGGATCTATGGTTTGTCTTATGCTATTTTCAATTTTATTTTGAAACTCTTGACATTGGCATTTCTCATCAGTTCCTCACAGGAAGGCAGAGGCTTGGTCCTATGTAAGGTGAAGGTCATTTACAAGCCGTGAATGGATGTGCATAGGTATTAATGACTATAATTATTTACTTGACAATGTTTGTCTATGTTTTCTTACATCCAAGTGATCGTCCCTATTTCCCAAGTACATATTTCTAACATATTTCTAACATATTTCTAAAAAAGTTGTTTGTTCTGTATAGGCATCAAAACACAAGAATAGTTTAAGAACCTGACTGAAGCCGAGCATGGTGGCACATGCCTACAATCCCAGCCTGTAATTGAGAGGCAGAGGCAAGAGGATCTTGAGTTCTAGGCCAAAGGCAGCCTACATACTTAATGAAAACTTGACTCAAAATAAAAAATGGGCTAGGGGTGCAGACTAGTGGTAGAGTACTTGCAAAGTATATGTGAGGCCCTGGGTTCAACTCTCAAGTACTGCAAAAAACAAAAAACAAACAAACAACAACAACAACAACAACAACAACAACAACAAAAAACAAAATCCCAAAACAAAAAATAAGACAAAACAAGAAAAATAAGAAAAGAAAAAGAACCTGACTTAGATAGACATGCATTAGGAATCATAAGAATCATCTTGTTGGTAAACAAACTACGTGGAGAATTTCTAACTCCCATGTTTTAATCCCATTTACAGTAGCTACTAGGTGAAAGGGTTGCAGCAAAATCTCTCTATGTATAGAGGCCAAATACATTCTTTTTCACAAAAGAACTTATAGCAACCTGGAGAAAATAGATTACTATCTCAGAATAAAGTCTGTCACTAATGATGCCAGTTCACAGAATATATCAGAGTATTCACAGCCAGTGCTCATTTGGAAAGTCAGACTTTATCTACTCTAACAATTACATTACCCTGGTTGGTCTATTTTTCTCTATTGAATAACACATTTTTATAAGAGGGAATGTTCTAGTTGGTCTTTTTCTTTGTTGTATCATTTCTGTTGCTTAAGTTATGATGTAATTTGGCCCTTCAGCTAACAGCAAGTCATGGTCATTAACACAGCTGGCCAAATTCATCTCAAAACACTGCAACTATGTAAAATGGAGTCTAGACTTTTCAAAATCCATGAGCAGGGAGTTGGTTTGGATGATTTTTATGAATCTTACCCAAAACTGTTAGGACTTTTGGAAAGAAAGGACACTAAGGCAAAGTCAGGTCTGTAAAACAACAAACTGATTCTTAGAGCAAACATCACAATTAGGAGCAAAATCTCTTCCTAAGAGCCAGTTTGACAGCATCTGATGAGATTAGCTGACAAAATGTCTTTTTTTTTCTTTTTTCCAAAAGGAAACAAGTAAGGAATTTGAAGAGGCAGAAAGGATGAAGCTGAAAGATGGGGAAACAGCCAAAGTTTGCTTAGATGAGATGCTGACACCACATAAGATTACAGAAAAGCAAATAATTCTTATCTATTTTCAATCTTGAAAGAGTACAGCATGTAAGATCAATGTGGGGAAGATGGCTGGGGAGACATAAACTGACCACTGCTGTCCAAAACAACATTAATTAAACATTTACTGTGCTCTTTCTCAGATGCTGTCTCAGCTTTCAATGAACTCATGGTCAGATAAGAAAAATCGATAAATGTATCACTGTACAGTGTAATAAGTACAATAGAGATATGTTCATGGTATGGAGGTAGCAAAGAGCTGACGAAGTATCTGAGAAGGCCTCCAGGAAGAGAGGACAGTCTGAGCTAGATGATGACAGATAACAGGAGACTCACAGGCATGTAAGGATAAAGTAAAGGAGATGCTAGGCAAAGGCAATGTACAAGGGTACTAAGGTGGGAGACAAAATGTTTATTATTGAAATTACTGAAGAAGACAAGATAGATGAGCCTGGAGATCATGACTGGTCTTTTTATGTCACACTAAAGAACTTAATTCTACAAGTAATAAACAACGGTCAGTAACCAACATACACAGACTATGGCTTAAAAAGGTCACTTTGCTAAAATTTGGAAGATGAATCACAAAAGGGTGGGTTAGAGGTAGTTAGATAAGTAAGGAAAAAGCTGTAATAATATGGGCAAAAGATGATCAAGGCAGAAATTAAAGGAATCTGATGTACTTTGTGAACTCTAGCTTCTTTTGGGCCTATGAGACCCCAACCAGCTCAAAAATATATAGGATTCTGCCACTGGAGAAAACACTGCAATTCAATGGGTCATTATATATTTTAAATTATTTTGTGCTAAAAGTTAGAAAGGAACATGCATACTTACCACTACAGGTAAAAAAAATTTTGAGATGGTACATGTGTATGAAAATTAATGCAAAAAAATTATTGTATACCTTGTTTGTTTGTTTGTTTTGAGACACAGTCTTGCCATGTAGCCTTGGCTGGTCTTGAACTTATGAACCTTCTGCCCCAGTCTCCCAAGTGCTGGGATTACAACTGTGTACCACCATGCCTGCTTACTGTATACTTTAAAGCATGAAATATTTTTTGAAATACTGAGGCCACACAGATTTGTTCTAATAAGAAATTCATATCAATATAAATTAAATCCTTCATTTAGTTCATACCCTTCTTGAGCCTTTTAAAGGATTTCTTTCAAGTATGTACTAAAATGTATTTGATATTCATCACTATGACTATTACCCTTATACTTTCCATCCATTATCACTATTGGGCCACAACTTCTTTTGCTACCCTCAGTGGTTATATGTCCATGTCTTTGACAATAAAGGGTCTATTGGGAAGTATGGCAATGCTGTATTGGGGAAGGTTTTGCTAATGCTAATAGGACAGGTAAAAGAAAATGTAGTTTTTGCAGCTGTGGGACCCATATGGACACTCTAGAATTGCTGATGTCCTAGCCAGTCCCTTCCCCTCAGCCTGTCCTCTGGCTTCCCTCAGGGTGAGGTTCCAGAGACAACAGCTGTTTCCAGCTGTTCATTTTCCTTTAATCTGTCATGGGCTCTTAAGCTTCAGCTGCCGGGCATTTGCTCCTTTTGGCTCTTATAGAGGAAAAGATTCTCTGAGAAACAAATTCCTGAGCTTTGGACCATTCTATGATGATGTTAAAAACACCAAGAAGCATACAAGAAATTTTGTCATGGGAAGAAACAAAATAATTCAATAGGTTGTTATAAATTTTAAATGAGTTTAAGAATCTTCTCTCATTTTTAATAGCACGCTTACCCTTACCAAAATGCATAGCCTTCTTATTTAGTAAAATATTTTCCCTCAATTGGCCATATCAATATGGTCTATTTCTCCTAGAAAATATGACACATATCTGTGGTTACTCTATTATTTTTCTTGTCCTGGTTTCATAAAAACACATCAAAGGTTACTAATGTTTCTCCAGATGCTCCAGTTTAAAGTTGGAGGAAAGACAACAATCATTTCCTGCAAAGGCCACAAAGAAGAGGCTTCTGTTTGTGCAGTAAGTACCAGACAATAGAGAAATTGCTTTGCTATAGACCAAGAGGAATTTCATGAGGTTAGGCCTAATAGGTTGGTAGCTCTAGTTCGTATCTAGACAGTAACTTTACTCTTAATGTAAAGCTTAAATGGGCCAAATATCTCTCTACTATGATAACATGGTTAAGCCAAAGATGTGGATAAAAATGTAACTTCTTGGTTTACAACAGCAGGTGGAGAAAATTACTTTGATGGGAGAAGTACTACAAGGATCACATTAAAAAGAGAAAGGCCACAATTATCTTCTGCTCTGGTTTGGCACATTGTAAGGAAACTTTTGGTTTCTTAAATATATTTGAAAATAAGAGTGAGGAAAAGGTTTGTTTGAAAGTGCTAATGGTATGGAGAATCCAAAGAGAAAGAGGTCTGAAAGAAGAAAATTGCTTGACTTTGTACTGGTGCTGAATTGGTCTCCAACACAGAAGTCGTAAGATAGAAGAGTGCTAAAAGAAGGGAAGGAGATACGAAGAGTCCATATAAACACAGGACACTTAGAAGAGAAGAGAGCAATGCTCGGGTGAAGTACCTGTCTCTCCCCAGAGACTGTCAAAGCTGTTGATCTGGGCTCGTTCCACTTCCTCTTCATCTTTTTCGGGAAGATCAAGTAGGTAGGAGACAATCTGAAAGAAGAAAGTGTGTCAGTTTAAAGTTCGAGTGGAAAACTATGCCGCTAGCATTAGCCTTTGAGGTTTGGAAGACAGTGGGGTCATGAAAGTATCACTAAGTCTCTTCCATAGAAAAGGAATCAGAATTGATTTTCCTAGCAAAGAAATCCAAAACTGCTCTGAAGAGCATTTGTCCTATCAGGTAATAATTTACATGTTTTTCCTAAACATAATTCATTTACATAGCATGTGATTTTTAAAAATTACATTGTTGATGTTGTTGTTAGGTGCCATCAAGTCCAGTCCGACTCATAGCGACCGTATGTGCAGCACATCGAAACACTTGCTGATTCTGTGCCAGGCAAACGATCTTATTTATGTTTAAGCCCATTGTTGCAGACACTGTGTCAATCCATCTGGTGGAGGGTTTTCCTCTTTTGCGTTGACCTGCCACTCTCCCAAACATGATGTCCTTCTCCAGGGATTGATCTCTCCTGACTACATGTCCAAAATATGTAAGACGCAGTCTGGCTGTTCTTGCTTCCAAGGAGCACTCTGGTTGAACTTCTTGTAGGACAGATTTCTTGGTTCTTTTGGCAGTCCGTGGTATATTCAATAGACGTCTCCAGCACCACAATTCAAAAGCATCAATTCTTTTTCTGTCTCTCTTGTTCAATGTCCAGCTTTCACAACCATATGATGCCACTGAAAATACCATGGCATGAGTCAGACGCACCTTCATCTTCAATGTGACATCTTTGCTTTTC
>VMDO01000033.1:0-52897 GCA_007922755.1 Pedetes capensis
AAAAAAAAAAAAAAAAAAAAAAAAAAAAAAAAAAAAAAAAAACAACAACAAAAAAAAACCTTAACCAGAGGTTTCATTTTCTTTGTCTTCATAAGGTTTCACAAGTATAATTAGGCCTATTACAATGGTAATGAGTTGTCACATTTCCTCTTGGGGGGAGGCTGGAAGGAGGGTCACAAGACCCTCACAGGGCCCTCATAAGACCCTTCTTTGAGGTGCCAATCAGTAGCTGCCCCAATTGCACGTGACACTAAGTTATACAAGGGAAAAAAGGTTGGCTGAGAGCAGGACCTGACAGCAGTGCAGCTTCATGACAGACATCTTCTGCTGGTAGAGCTGTACCTGAAGGTTGTCAGAGAGTTACCCAAGACCTGTAAGCAGCCCCAATAAACTCATGGTTCACAAAGTTTAACATGATCTGACCTTTGGTCCATCTGCATCCTTTTGGGTTTCACACAAGGACCATTTCCAAATTCTCCTAATATTAAGAAAGACCAGGGGGCTATAGGTCAGGGGTAGAGGGCTTGTCTAGCATGCACAAGGCCCTGGGTTTGAGTCCCTGAACCATTAAAAAAAAAAAAAAAAAAAAGCCATGTGTGGTGGTGCATGCCTCTAATCCCAGCACTCAGGAGACTGAGGCAGAAGGATGGGCAGGAGTTTGACACCAGCATGGCCAACACAGTGAGTTCCAGGCCAGCCTGGGCTGCGCAGCAGGATCCTGCCTCTACCCCCTTTCCCTAAAAACAGATGAGGAGAAAGAAAAGGCCCAGAATGCATCTTTGTCTTTTTAACATCTATTATTTCCTTGGGTTAGGTCCCACAATTACTTGAGGTGTTTAAAGTCCTTTCTACCACTTCACCCCCATGTATCTGTCAATTTGCTGCGCTGTGGGGGCTTGCATGTTACTGTGAAGTTGAAAGTACCACTGGTATTAAAGATACCAGCAGGGTCACACATGGTGGACAGGTTTCAGGTGAGCTCTCAGACTAAGAAAGACTAGGGCGTAGGACCTGGCAGCACACTCCTGAAACAATTAGCCACTAAAAACCATACAAATAGCAGAGGAACACTGTCATATAAAGTGCCAGAAAATGAGCCCCCCAGGTTGGAAGTCACTCAAAAGACAACTGGGAAAGAGTTACCTCTTCAAAGTAGAGTTGACTTTAATAATAGGAATGGAATAAAGCCCCAGGGACCTCCATTTGCTGATGTGGTGTGACTCAAAATAAGGAGGAACAATTGTAAATATCAATTAATAATTGGAATGTTGAATTATGTAGCATAAATCTAGGAAAATTAGAAGTTGTCAAAAGGGACATAGAATGCATAAACATCAACATTCCAGAGATCAGTGAATTAAAATGGACTGGCCACTTTAAATCAGATAATCATATTTTATACTGTGCCAGAATAACAGATTTAAGAGAAATGAGGTTGCATTCATCATCAAAAATGACATCTCAAGATCTATTATTCAAATTTACGCACCCACCACTAAGGCCATAAATGAAAATAGAGAAGACTTTTTACCAGGTTCTGCAATCTGAAATAGATCAAACATGCAACCGGGATGTAGTGATAATTGCTGCTGACTGCAATGCAAAAGTTGAAAACAAAGAAGGCTCAATAGTTGGAAAATATGGCCTTGGTGACAAAAACCATGCTGGAGATCTCATGACAGAATTTTGTCAGACCAATGGCATTTTCATCGCAAATACATTTTTTTCACCAGCATAAACGGGGACTGTATACATGCAATTCGCCAGATGGAACATACAGGAATCAAGTGGACTATACTTGTGGACAGAAACAATGGAAAAGCTCAGTATCAGAAGTCAGAACAAGACCATGTGATGGTTGTGGATCAGACCATCAACTATTTATATGTAGGTTCAAACTGAAACTGAAGAAAATTAGAACATGTGTAGGAGAGCCAAGGTGTGACCTTTGAGTATATCCCATCTGAGTTCAGAGACCACCTCAAAAGCAGGTTTGATGTGTTAGACACTAATGATTGAAGAGTTCATTCATGAGGAAAGCAAAAGTTTATTTAAAAGGCAAGAAAAAAAAAGAAAACACCAAATTACACCAAATGTCAAAAGAGACTCTGAACTTGCCCTTGAATGTAAAGCAGCTACAGGAAAAGGAAGATATGATGAAGTTAAGTCACTAAACAGAAGATTTCAAAGGGCAACTTGAGAAGATAAAATCAAATATTATAATGACATGTGCAAAGAGCTACAGAAATGAAACCAAAAGGGAAGAATATGCTTTGTATTTCTCAAGCTTAAGAAATTAAAGAAAAAATTCAAGCCTCAAGTGGCAAGGGTGAAAGATTCTACAGGGAAAATATCAAATAAAATGACACAGGAAACATCAAAAGAAGGTGGAGGAATAAACACAGTCATTATACCAAAAAGAATTGGTGGATGACCAACAATTTCAAGAGATTGCATATGATGAGGAACCAATGGGACTGAAGGATGAAGTGGAAGCTGCCTTGAGGGAAATGATAAACACAAGGTTCCAGGAAGTAATGGAATACCAATGGAGATGTTTCAACAAATAGATGCAGCACTGGAGGTGCTCACTTGTTTGTGCCAAGAGATTTGGAAAACAGCTACCTGGTGAACTGACTGGAAGATATCCATATTTGTGCCTATTCCCAAGAAAGGGGATTCAACTGAATGTGGAAATTATCAAATGATATTAATAATATCACACACAAGCAAAATTTTGCTAAAGATCATACAAAAGCAACTGCAACAGTACATAGACATGGAACTGTCAGAAAATCAAGCTGGATTCAGAAGAGGGCGTGCAACCAGGGACATCATTGCTGATGTCAGATGGATATTAGCCAAAAGCAGAGAATATCAAAAAATGTCTATGTTTTATTGACTATGTGAAGGTATTAGACTCTATGGTCACAACAAATAACATTGTGAAGAATGGGGACTACCAAAGCACTTAATTGTACTCATAAGGCATGTGTACATGGGCCAGGAGGAAGTCGTTTGAACAGAAGGAAACACTGCTTGGTTTAAAGTCAAGAAAAGTGTGTGTCTGAGTTGTATCCTTTCACCATACCTCTCAATCTCCATGCTGAGCAAATAATCCAAGAAGCTGGGCTTTATGAAGAAGAACATAGCATCAAGATTGGAGGAAGACTCATTAACAACCTGCATTATGCAGATGACACAACTCTGTTTGCTGAAAGTGAAGAGGATTTGAAACATTTACTGCTGAAGATAAAAAAACAAAACAAAACAAAACAAAAACCACAACCTACAGTATGGATTGTGCCTCAACCTCAACAAAACAAAAATCCTTACAACTGGGTCACTATGCAACTTCATCGTAAATGGAGAAAAGATTGAGGTTGTCTAAGACTTTCCTTTACTTGGTTCTATCATCAACACCCACGGAAGCAGCAGTCAAGAAATCAAAAGACATTGCACTGGGAAAAGCTGTTGCAAAAGATCTCCTTCTAAAAAGTGTTGAAAAGTAAAGATGTCACATTGAAGACGAAAGTGCATCTGACTCATGCCATGGTATTTTTCAGTCACATCACATGGTTGTTAAAGCTGGACATTGAACAAGGGAGACAGGAGAAGAATTGATACTTTTGAATTATGGTGCTGGAGATGAATATTGAATATATCATGGACTGCCAAAAGAACCAAGACATCTGCCCTAGAAGAAATGCAACCAGAGTGCTCCTTGCAAGCAAGGGTGACTAGACTGTGTCTTACGTATTTTTGGCATTCAGTCAGGAGGAACTAATCCCTGAAGGACATCATGTGTGGGAGAGTGGCAGGTCAACGAAAAACAGAAGCCCCCCAACTATATGGATTGACACAGTGACTGTATCAATGGGCTTAAACATAAAAATGATCATGTGGCTGGCACAGAATAGGGGAGTGTTTCGTTCTCTTGTCCATAGGGTTGCTATGAGGCAATCCACGGCACCTAACAGCAATATACCCGCTTAATTCATCTCACCACCAGAGCATATCTAACCCTCCACATCCCCTGAGCCCTAGCTAGCAACACTGCATGACAGCGTTTTAATCTTGTTTGACAAGTCCATATGGTCTTACTTTAAACCTGTGGACTTTCGTGGCCTTCAAATTTGTGCCTGGGTTCTTTTTTTTTTTTTTCGGGTACTGGGGGTTGAACCCAAGGTCTCGTGCTTGCATGCTTTCCAAGTGGGGGACCATTAAGGGGACCTCCAGCCCCCCCCCCCTTTTTTTTTTTACTCTTTGAGACAGGGTTTCGCTAAATTACGCAGACTGCCTCTGGTCTCGAACTTGCAATCCTCCTGCCTCCGCCTCCCGAGCCGCTGTGTTTTGGTTTTTGAGACAGTCTTGCTAGGGAGCCCCAGCTGACCTGCTGCCTCAACCTCCTGAAGACTGGGATGACAGTCCCGTGATGCCACGCCCAGTTACATCAGAGCCCTTGGTAGGAAAGCAGCGCAGCTCAGGGACACGCTTGGGGAACAGCTTTGCAGTCCTGCACTTTGCAGCTCTAGTGAGGACTAGAAGGAAGGTCAGACAGGGTGATGGTGTTTGTGCAGCCTCTCCAGTGGCAGCCTCTCCAGTGGATCAGCGCGCCACTTTTTACCTTCCCTAATTTGATTGGCTCTGTCCTAGTGGGTGTGGTTTTTTAACCATTCCTCGCCTTCCGGCCTCGCAGGGCTGGGCGTGGCTGACCGCGCGTGCGCACCTCGGGCCGATCTGCCCCTCCCCCGACTCCGCCCCTGGCTCCGCCCCCGACGGGCCGCGCGTTCCCCCGGGCGGCCGGGAGGTGCGGTTTCCGTCGCGCTTTGATTCTCGGCGCTCTGCCAGCCGTGCGAGTGGGCGGGGTGGCCGGCCCTTCCAGCAGGTGAGGCCTCATCCGGGCGGCGCAGGAGATTCCGGCCGCGGGGCGCGGGGAGTCGGGGACCGGGAGTGGGAGGGACGGGCGCGGGCGGCGGCGTGGCCGGGCGCTGCGGCGGGAGGGACCTGGGCTTCGGGCCTCGCCGCGCCTCCCGCGCCCGGAACGCTCGCTCCGGCTTCCGCCCCGCCGTGCCCAACCTGCGCCCTGCAGGGACCGTGCTCGGGGCCGGGGTGTAGCTCCGGGGAGGGCGCTGCTGACCCCCAGGCGGGCACTCGGGGGCCCAGGCCTGCCTCCTCCCCAGGCCACCCGTCCCCCGCCCCAGCGGAGGGAGCTGAGTCTGGGTTCCCCGGGAGCAGGTTGGGGAGGCCTCAGACCCGGGCGGCCGCCTGCCTTCCCTCGGATCCCAGGGCGGTCGAGGCCGGGCTGGGGCCGAGGCCGGCTCTAGGGCCCCGCGTGAGTTAACCTCCCTCCCTGCTTCTGCCGCAGTCAACAGCTGTCTTGTCGGAGCCTTGAGCCCAGCAGCGGGTGAAGCCACGAGGGTCAGAGATACAGACCTACGCGCTCCACTGGGGAGCGTGACCCTGAGCGCCGTGGGTCACTGCGGCCGCCGTCAGCTGGTCCCAGCTCTGCTGCCCCATCGGAGACTGTGAGGCCAGAGCCCTTGCTCGGACCCCTGCCCAGCTGGCACTCGCGCAGCGTCGTGTTGTTCGGGGCGAAATGCCACTGACCTTCCAGGATGTTGCAGTGTACTTCTCCCGGGCGGAGGGCCAGCAGCTGGGCCCCCAGCAGTGGGCGCTGTACCGGGACGTGATGCTGGAGAACTATGGGAACGTGGCCTCGCTGGGTGAGGACTGCCCAGAGCCCTGGCCCACCTGAGGATCCCTAAGGGGCTTGCAGGTTGCTTTGGCTCTTCGGAGCCATAGATGGGGGGGTCCTGCCCTTGTCCCCAGGTACCAGTCTGATCTCTGGCACAACATCCCTCGTGGGCATGCTGCCTTGCTGTCCACTTCTGGAGACTTCTCTTCTTGATGTCAGTGGCCCCATGGTGGTCCCCTCCGGCCCCCAGAGAACAGGAGTGGGCTTTCTCTCTCCCAGCCCCTGGCCTCCCCTAACCAGCACACCCGCACACTCAGAGTACCTCTCTCCTCACCTGGTGTAGAAGACCAGCTCATCTACTGTCCTCACCCTCAACAGGGTTCCCAGTCCCCAAGCCGGAGCTGATCTCCCAGTTGGAGCAAGGGGAGGAGCTGTGGGTCCTGGATCTTCTGAGGGCCGAAGAACCAGACGTCTTGAGAAGCTGCCCAACAGGTGAGTGTGGGCTGGAGCCAGGTCTCGGGGAACAGCTTTGCAGTCCTGCACTTTGCAGCTCTAGCGAGGACTAGAAGGAAAGTCATACAGGGTGATGGTGTTTGTGCAGCCTCTCCAGTGGCAAGCAGGGCCCTCATGTGCCTGTGAGCTAAGCACCTGCCTTAAAAGGCTTTCCCTTACTGGTCCATTTGCTTTGCTTTAAAATAATGTAGTTCTGGTCATATCATGTTTGGTTCTAGTAATGACCTTTACACACCCATCGTCCCCCCCACCTTTTTTGCAGTATTGAAAGTGAACCTAGGGTCTCACACATGCTAGAGAAGTGCTCTACCAATGAGCTACACCGTCAGCCCCTTTTTTATTTTTTGAGACAATATCTTGCTAAATTGCACAGGCTCCCTCTGGCCTCACTCACAATCCTCCTGCCTCAGCAGCCTAAATTGCTGGGATTACAGGCATGTGCCAGAGCACCCAGCTTCCCTTCTTTATATAAAATACACTTCTTGCCCTCTTTTGACAGTAACTTCTCGTTCCCCACCATGTCCGTTTCTCCTTCATCTCTTCTCCCCACCACTCTCAATTTTGGTCAATAGTATTCTTTCTCTCCCTCTTTTTTTCCTTTGAGAACATAGTCTCACTATGCTGCCCAGATGGTCTTAGAATCCTGGGCTCAAGTGATCCTCCTGCCTCAGCTTTAGTTGCATTTCACAAATTTTTAATATGTTCTATTTTCAGTTTATTGTTTAAAATATTATCTAATTTTTCTTTGATTTCTTTGACCCAATAAATATTTGGACATATGTTAATTTCCAAGTAGTTGGTGTTTTCCTAGTTGTCTTATTGTTGTTAATTCTTTATGCAATTCCATTGTGATCATGGAACATACTCTGATTCATTCTTATATTTGCTGGGTTTTGTTTTATGACCCCAGCATCTCTCTTGGTAAGTGCACAGAGGAAGGATGGATGTTCTGCCGGTTTGGGTTGTGTAAATATCAGTTAAGTTGAGGTGGTTAATGGTATGGTTCATATCTTCCCCAGCCCTTTTTCTTTTTCTTTTTCCTTTTTCTTTTTCCTCCCTTTCCTTTCCTTTCTTTTTCTTTTTCTTTTCTCCTCAGTACTGAGAGTTGAACCTAGGGCCTCACACATAATTTGCAAATGCTCTGCTACTAAGCTGCACCCCCTATCCCCCTATTTTTAAAAATATCTTTTCTACTTTGTGACAGGGTCTCACTAAGTTGCTCAGGCTGCCTCTGGCCTCAAACCTTTGATCCTCCTGCCTCAGCCTCCCGACTGCTGGGATTATTGGCCCTTGCCGTCATGCCTGGCTAATCTACAAGTGTTCAATGTAATTTTTTACGTGGTTAGGAAAGCATTTGCAAATGTTTTATTTTTTATTTTATACTCATCTTCTCT
The DNA here is from genome assembly GCA_007922755.1 of Pedetes capensis. Classification (NCBI taxonomy): domain Eukaryota; kingdom Metazoa; phylum Chordata; class Mammalia; order Rodentia; family Pedetidae; genus Pedetes; species Pedetes capensis. The sequence goes on from VMDO01000033.1 coordinate 7,606, forward strand.
CTTGATTCCTCTATGCCTCTTTCTTGCCTGTTATGTACTAATTCACTAGATATCTTGTAACTGTCCTTAGCATCCTTTATGTTAAGGTTGTGTGTAATAACGTGTATACGTCTTTAAACTTCACAAGACAATATTATAATTTTAAACAGTTACAGATGTCCCATGGCTTACAATGGGCATAGTATAAACACAATATAAATTGAAACTATCATGTCAAAAATGCATTGAATGTACTTAACATTCTAGCTTAACAACATACCACTCTGTGGGGTTTAGCTGTTCTGCTGTGGTCTTAAGACTGACTAGGATATTTGACCTATTGCCACAGCCCTGCATTGCAAAAGAGGATCACACTATGCTAGCCTGGGAAAAGATCAAAATTCAGTCTCTTAAGTATGGTTTCTATTGAATGCAATTCGCTTTTGCACGATGACAAAGTTGGAAAAAACAGGGTTTCGACCCGAAAAAAAAATGGACTCAGGTTCAGATGCAAGTTCAATATGTTAAAATGTAGAGGGTTTGGGTTTAGTTCAAGTTTGGGTTTAAAATTTTAATCTCATGTATAAATAGACAGATAAAAATTTTTCTTCCTTTCTTTTCCTTTCCTCTTCCCTCCCCTCCCCTCCCTCCCCTTCTTTCTTTCCTTCCTTCCTTCCTTTCTTGTACTGAGGGGTTTAACACAGGGTCTCCCACTTGCTTTGCGAGTGTTCTACCCCTGGATTGCATGCACCACCACCACCACCCCCCTTTTTTTTGAGTCAGGGTTTCACTAGGTTATGCAGTCTGCCTCTGGCCTCGGACTTGGAATCCTCCTGCCTCAGCTTCCTGAGTTCCTGGGATTAGAGATGTGTGCCACAGCACCTGGAAATAAAACATTTAAAAATTTTTTTATGTATAATAAAATAGCTAAAGATAAAAACTAAACAAACAAAAAACATTAAAAGCTGAATCCAAACCCAGTTTTTCACTAGGTTCAGATCAGGTTTGGGTTAAAAAAACTTTAAAAATATGTTTGAACTGGAATGGGTTCAGGGTTCAAGTCTGTCTGAAGCCCTGCTATCTACACACAGGATTTAAACCCAAACCTGAACCGTCTGAATTTTATTTTCAGTGCTGCAGATCGAAACCCAGGGCCTTGGTGTATGCTAGGCAAGTGTTCTACCACTGAGCTACATCCCCAGCCCAACCCTCTAAATTTTAACATTGAACCCACACCTGAACCTAAACCCAGTTTTTTGCAGGTTTGAAGCCCTGGGGAAAAAATCTTAAGTCTAATTGCGGTAAGTTGGTGCTCTAGTTTGGATCTGAAACATCCCATTCAAGGACCCTGTGCTTAGCTGATTTGAGGCCCTGCTGGGAGATGGCAGAGCTTTATAAGGCAGACCCTGGTGGGAGGAAGCAGTGAGGTCCTGGGCGCCATCAAAGGGGATGTGGAGATCCTGGACCCTTCCTTTCTCCTCCTGGCTCCTATAAGGTGAGCAGGCCTTCCCCACACCCACCATGATGTACTGCACTGCCACAGGCCCAGAGCAACAGCGCCAAGTGATCATGAACCAAACTCTAAGGCCACGAGCCAAAATAAACCTTTCCTCCTTTTCTAAGTTGATAACCTCAGGTGTTTTGTGATAGTAATGGAAAGCTAACAGAGTAAGGGACCATCCACATATGTTGTTAGGTGCTGTTGAGTCGGTATCTCACTCATAGCGACCTTATATGCAACAGATGAGATACAATTGTCAGTGTTTCTCTGCTGTTCATAGGGTTTTCAAAGGCTGATTGTTTTTTGGGAGTGGGTTGTTGGGTTGGTTTCCTAACCCTGCAGCACCTGGTGTTCCCAGGTGGTCTCCCATCCAAGTACTAACCAGGTCTGACCCTGCTTAGTTTCCAAGATCTGACAGGAACGGACACCACCGTGGTATGGCTTCAGGCAAGCCACATATACTTTATAAAAAATTGAAAGAAAGAAGAAAAAGTCCTTTTCCTGTTCTGGCATGGAAGGAATTTAGAAGTTACCACTGTGTCCAAGAGCTGAACAAACCGAAAACTCAACAACTCTTAGATCATCAGAGAGAACTACTGCCCTAAAAATTAGACAGGCAAACCAAACAATCAAAATGTGAATAAGGGTCCCCAAGGGAGCTAGTGGAAGGTAGGGAGCCTAAGCTATAATTGACAGGTTGCTGGAGGCTCACTGTGGACAAGCCTGATTTAAAACTACAGGGAGACCCAGTCATGGGGCGGTGTGGGGGCATACTTTTGTGAGTTTTACCTCCAGGAGCTCAGTCAGGACTTCACAGTAGAGATCAGGGTAAATCCCCTTCTGCTTCTGGCAGGGGAAAGGAAAAGAAACCGTTTTGAAATACGTCAGAGCACTTTATTCATCCTAATAAGGCTATCCTTGAGAGAAAAGATCTTCACACAGCCTATCTGAGCTGAGGGAAGGGGAATGCCCATTTCTAGCCCCCTTTAGCCACTGTGTCCCACCTGTGGGGCACAGGCCCACAGAAAAGCCAAGACCCAGTTGTAGTGCATGGGCTGCCCTCCTCCCTACACCTGACCATATTACTGAGTCTTCTCGCTAGATGTCCTATCCATCTTTCAACAAAAATTGGAAGGCATACTAAAAGAAAGTATGGATTGTTTCTTTGCCTCCCCCTCACCCCCAAGACAGGATCTCATTATATAACCCAGGACTTAGGATCTTCCTGCTTCTGAGTGCTAAGATTGCAGGCATGCACCACCACACTCAGCAAGGCAACATACTTCTAAATAATACATGAATCAAAGAAGAAATCTCAAGAGAAACGTACTAAATGAAAATTCCACTTCTTAAGTTTTTGTGGAATGCTGTGAAAGCAGTGCTTAGGGTAGAAATTTATATTATTGAATCCATGTTCAGGGAACCTCAGCACTCGAATTGTTCCATGATCAAACATTTTGGCCCTCAACCGATATTTTCAAGAGAATTCTGATTTGGTGCTCCACCACTTGCTTGGCATTCAACTACCAGGCTAAAACCTGTATGGGACACCATACTTACCGATGATGCTTCTGGGTAGAACATATGGGAAAGTGTCACTTTGTGCATCTATTTCAGGCAGTAAGAACCTGTTCTGGTGCTCTGTTTATGATCTTGTGGGGGTTTTTGGTTTTGTTTTAACATAAGTATACTATATGGTCATCATGGCAGCCAAGAAACTTTGTAGTGGTAAAAGTGAAGGAAGGAGGGAAACAGAACAACTGAAATAAAAAAAGAGCTCATTGGTAAATATGTGAGGGGCATACATATGTCTGAATTAGCCATTCAATGTGGGCCAGAACCAATAAATACACTTACATCATTATGGGAAAAAAGCGCTTGGCACTCGAATTGATTGGCACTCAACCAGCCTTCTAGAACAGACTGTAGTTGAGACCACTGTATTGGAAAAGAAGGGATTTTTGTCTAAGCTTCACTGTTAAACTGAAGTGGGACTATAGGGTTAGGGGCAATTAAAAAGAAAAAAGAAAAAGTTAACTGTTTATTAAGACAAAAAAAATGTGCCTCTGGAAACTCTGTAGGCCCTGCCTTTCTCATCCTTTAGGGTTTTTTCTTTGTTTTTTTCTATGCAGCTTTCTTTGGTGAGCCTTGGGGGACTGACCCTGGGGACTTAGCACAGGCTGGAGATACAGGCATTACTCTGCTTCTTGGGGCAGACAGGCACCTCAGGCTCTTTCCAGGCCGACAGGGAAAGTGCTGCTTCCATTGCCCCTGCCTCTGTGTTTTCACTCTGTGATCAAAAACCAGCTTGATTAGCTGGTATCAACATACATGTAGTTTTGTTTTTATCACATCTTTCTCTTCTAGATTCTGCTCAATTGATTAAGTCTCTTTTCTGGGATCCGTGTTAACTAGAACTTCTTTGATCTTTTTTGTGAAGCTTTACATCTCCCCAAATTGTCTCCTCTACCTTATCTTCCCATTTACTTATGCCTCACCTTCCTTTTATGACCCTAAACTTCAAGAAACACAGGAAGGGCACACTGACTCCCTTTCTGTGATCCTCTGTTTTCCTTGTAGAACCCCAAGAGTCTTGGGTAGATTTCCCTCAGGGCTGAAGCTCTTTTCTCTTTTGCATTAAGCTCTTTGCTCAGTAATCTTGTATGCAGCTTACAAAGGTGGTAATGCTATTAAGGCTTTGCCTGGAAGTCATGTCTTCAGATACGACCAGCTTACTTTAAGGAACTGCGGGTTTGACTTTATGAACCCCAAAATATATAGTCTTTGGAGATGCTGTATTAAGCAATATAAACTATCCAGAACCAAGATCTCAGCAGCCTCATCCCATCCAGAAAATGGGGACCAGAGATTCCTTCACCTGTAAGGTGTGAAAGCCAGAAGCCTGGGTTGGAAACCAGAAGTTGTGAACTGGGTAGCCGGTACCCTTGGCACCTGAGGAGATGAATACCTCTGGGCACTACACAGGGGCAGCTGACCCCTCAGTTGCCAGGGACCCTCCCAACCCTAGATGGGCAGGACAAGCCACAGAAACGGCCCCTGACAGGCAGTGAGAAGACGGAGCTTCCTAGCATCCCAGGACAGAAGACAAGAAGGCACAGGCAGGGATAGGGGCCAGTCATGTCTATTTATTGGACAACATTATCTGCTGGATTGGCAAAATCATGACTTCTGGTTTGAGCTGGCATCTTTGGCGTCCATGTAGCTGACCTCAGGGTAAAGATTTTAGGAATGGACATTAGAGTTTGCGTGAAAATCCAGGCTTATTTTGAAGTTGAAAAGAAGAAATATCTCAAAGAAAAATCCCATGGAAATTCAAATCCTTATGCCCAAATGAAAGGAAATAAAATATCATTGGAATCACATCCAATTCTCAAGGATCTTTAAGGCTTGGAAGGTAGGACTGGTGAACATTGTCCATGAGCCTGCTAAACCTTCTCAGCTGTTAATATGTTAAAACTTAGAACTCTTTGCCATGCAACTGGCTAAATGCTCTGAGTATGGGTCTAGTGACAAGGGTTCCAAGGGGGTCACTAAATAAATAAAAAAAAGAAGCCAGGTGTGGTGGTGCACACTGGAATCCCAGAACTTGGGAGCCAGAGGCAAGGAGGATTGTGAGTTCCAGGCCAGTCTGGGCTACATAGCAAGACCCTATATCAAAAAACCAAGGGCTAGTGATGTACCTCGGTGGTAGAGCACTTACCTAGCATGTGCAGAGCTCTGAGTTCAATCCCCAGCACCGGGGTGTGTGTGTGTGTGTGTGTGTGTGCACGCTAAAAGCAACATTCTAAGATACTACTTTAGGAAACTAGAAAAAGAAGAGCAAATTAATTCCAAAGTCAGCAGAAGAAAAGAAAAAGTAGAGCAATAATCAGTGAGATTTAAAACAGGAAATCAATAGGAAAAAAACCCAGCAAAACTAAAAGTTGGTTATTTGAAAAGATCAATAAAGTTGGTGACCCTCTAGCCAGGCTAACAAGAAAGAGGACATAAATTACTAATATCAGAAATGAAAGAGGAGCATCATACAGATATGTCTTACGGACATTTAAAGGAGAATAAAAGAGCTAGGCAACATGAAGCATGCCTGTAATCATACCAACTTGGGAAGCCATGGCAAGAGGATTGGGAGTTTGAGGCCAGAGGCAGCCTGTGCAACATAGTGAGACCCTCAAAATTAAAAATTAAAAAGGTGCTGGAGGTACTGCTCAGTGGTAGAGCACCTGCCTACCATCTGCAGGGCCCTGGATTTAACACCTAGTACGGAAAAAGAAAAAAAAAGGAATGTTATAGACATTTTGACCACACATTTGAAAACTTGTATAAAATGAACCGATTTCTTGAAAAACATAATCTCTCCAAATCCATAGAAGAAGAAACATGATCTGAAATTGAATCACTAATTAATAACCTAATAAAACAGAACCTACCTGTCTTAGGTGAATTTGTGAATGTAGACAGATATTTAAGGAAGAAAGTATACTAATTCTCTACAATGTCTTCCAGAAGACAGAAATGGAGAGAATACTTTACAGCTATTTCTGTGAGACCAGAGTTACTTTTAACTGCAAAATCAAAGACATTACAGGAAAAGGAAACCAAAGACAAATATCTCTTATGAACATAGATGCAAAAATTCTCAAAATTTGAGCAAATCAGATCCAACAACATAAAAAGAATTATACATGATAACTAAGTGGGATTTATCCTAGTTATGAATGGCATAATACAGGATTCAAAAATCAATGTAATTTTCATAATATCAATAGCCTAAAAAAATAGCATGATCATATCAACAGATACAGGAAAAGCACTCAAAATCCAACATTTGTTCATGATAAAAATGGAATAAGGTTGTTGTTAGGTACCGTTAAGTTGGGTCAGACTCATAGTGACCCTTTGTACAATGAAATGAAACACTCCCCAATTCTGTGGCAGGCACATGATCTTTTGTGTGTGTGTGTGTTTAAGTCTTGTTGCAGACCCTGTATCAATCCATCTAGTTGAGAGTCTTTTTTGTTGTTGTTCACCAACCATTCTTCCAAATATGATGTCTTTCTTCAGGGACTGGTCCCTCTTGACAACATGTCCAAAATACGTAAGACACAGTCTAGCCATCGTTGCTTGCAAGGAGCACTCTGGTTGCACCACTTCTAGGACAGACCTGTTGGTTCATTTGGCAGTCCATATTCAGTATTCCTCTCCAGCACCATAATCAAAAGCATCAGTTCTTTTCCTGTCTTCCTTAGTATCCAGCTCTCATAACCGTATGATGCAGCTGAGGATACCATGGCATAAGTCAGGCACACCCTTTTCTTCAGTGTGGCATCTTTACTTTTCAACACTTCGAAAGAGATCTTTTGCCACAGCTTTTCCCAATGTGATGCATCTTTTGATTTCTTGACTGTTGTTTCTATGAGTGTTGATTGTAGAACCAAGTAAAGCAAAATCTTGGACAACCTCAATCTTTTCTCCATTTATCATGAAATTATGTACTGACCCAGTTGTAAGGATTTCTATTTTGTTGATGTTGAGGCATAATCCATACTGAAGGCTGTGTTCTTTGATCTTCATCAGTAAATGTTTCAAATCCTCTTCACTTTCCGCAAGTAGAATTGTGCCTTCTGTATAATGCAGGTTGCTAATGAGTCTTCCTCCAATCCCTGATGCCACATTTTGCTTCCCAAAGTTCAGCTTTTCAAATTATTTGCTCAGCATAGAGATTGAAGAAGTACAAATTGTGGCATGACATCAAAGACACCATTCATGAGGAAAGCAAGACGTTATTAAAAAGACAATAAAAAAGACCAAATTACATGTTAAAAGAGACTCTGAACCATGCCCTTGAGTGACAAGCAACTAAAGTAAAAGGAAAACATGGTTAACTTAAAGAACTAAACAGAAGATTTCAAAAGGCAGCTCAAGAAGACAAAATAAAATATTATAATGACATGTACATATTCCTTTTGGAAGAACAGTTTTTCTCAAGCTTAAGAAATGGAAGGAAAAATTCAAGCCTCAAGTGGCACTAGTGAAGGATTCTACATGGAAAATATTAAGTGACACAGGAAACTTCAAAAGAGGATGGGAGAAACACAGAGTCATTATACCAAAAAGAATTGGTAGATGACCAACCATTTCAAGGGATTGCGTGTGATCAGGAATCAGTGGGACTGATAACTGAAGTGGAAGCTGCCTTGAAGGAATTGGTGAAACACAAGGCTCTAGGAATTGATGGAATACCATAAAAGATGTTTCAGCAAATGTGGAGCACTGAAGGTGCTAACTTATTTATGCCAAGAATTTAGAAAACAGCTACCTGGCCAGCTGACTAGAAGAGATCAATATTTGTGCATATTCCCAAGAAAGAGGATCCAACTAAATTTAGAAATTATCAAACAATATTAATATCACACCTAAGTACAATTTTGCTAAAGATCATTCAAAAGCAACTGCAGCAGTATATAGGCAGGGAATTGCTGGAAAATCAAGCTGATTCAGAAGAGGGCATTGAACCAGCAGCAGCATTTCTGATGTCAGATATCCTGAAAACAGAAATTTCTAGGAAGATGCCTTATCTATATTTTATTGACTGTGCAAAGGCATTTGACTGGATCATATCAAATTATGGATAACATTGCGAAGAATGGGAATATCAGAGCACTTAATTGTACTCACGAAGAATCTGAATATGGGTGAGGAAGCAGTCGTTCAAACAGTACAAGGAAACCCTGCCTGTTTTAAGCCAAGAAAGTTGTACATCATGGCTGTTCCTTGCACTGTACCTCTACAGTCTCTATGCTGAGCAAATAACGGGAATAGAAGAGAAATGCCTTAACTAGATAAAGAATATTTACAAAACCCTACAGATAAATATTATACTTAATGATGAGAAACTTGAAGCTTTCCCTCTGAGATCAGGAACAAGAGAAGGATGTTGCCTCTTGCCACTGCTTTTCAACACTATATGAGAAGTCCTAGCTAACGCAATAAGACAAGAAAAGGAAATAAAATGTATTATCTATTGGGAAGAAATAAAACTATCTTTTTTTGTGTGTGTGGTAGTGGGAGTTGAACCCAGGGCCTCACGCTGCATGCTTTCCAAATGCTGTACCACTAAGCTGCACCCTCAGCCCTTTTTTTTTTTTTTTTTTTTTTTTTTTTTAAACTTTTTGAGACAGGGTCTCTCTAAAGTATGCAGATTGCCTCTGGTCTCAAACTTGCGATCTTCCTGCCTCCACCTCCTAAGTACCTGGGATTACAGGCGTGCACCACTGCACCTGGCTGAAATAAAACTTAGTTGTGTAGATCATCTGAATGAATCAACAAAAGGATTTCTGAAACTAGCAAGTGCAAGGTTGCAGATCACAAGATGAGTATACAGAAGTCACTTGGTTTCCTTTGTTCTAGGGATGAACAGTACAAGTTGAAATAAGTAACACATTACTCTTTACATAAGCACCCTGAAAGATGAAATTCTTAGGTATACATGTTACAAAATATATACAAAATCTGTAATGGAAATACCAAACTGGGAAGAAAAATAAGAACTAAATAGTCTGGGTGCAGTGGTGCATGTCTGTAAGCCCAGTGACTTGGGAGGCAGAGCCATTAAGATCACAAGTTTTGTGCCAGGCACGGGGGCACACACATGTAAACCCAGTGGCTCGGGAGGTGGAGGCAGGAGGATTCCAAGTTTGAGACCAGAGGCAGTCTGCGTAACTTAGTGAGATCCTGTCTCAAAAAGTAAAAAAATGGGCTGAGGGTGCAGCTCAGTGGTCCAGCACTTGCAGAGCATGCAGGCGCGAGGCCCTGGGTTCAACCCCCAGTACCACAAAAAAAAAAAAAAAAAAAAAAAAAAAAAGTCACAAGTTTGAAGCCAGAGGCAACCTACATAACTTAGTGAGATCCTAACTCAAAAAGTGAACTGTGATGCAGCCCAGTGGTAGAGCATTTGCAAAGTGTGTGTAAGGCCCTGGGTTCAACCCCTGAGTACCCCAGAAAGAAAAGAACAAAAGACCTTCCATGTTCCTGGATAGGCAGATTCAATATTGTCAAGATGTCAGTTCTTTCCAACTTGATCTATAAATTCTACATAATCCCAATCAAAACCTTGATGATTATTTTGTGCTATTAATAAAGTTATTCTATTTACATAGCAAAATAAAAGAGTCAGACTAGCCAACTCAGTTTTAAAGCAGGACAAAGCTGGCCTGACACTACCTGATTTCAAGACTTCCTGTAACGCTGCAGTTATCAAGGCAGAGTGGTACTAGTAAAAAAATAAATAAATAAATAGATCATGGGAGCAGAATAGAGAACCCAGAAATAAAGCCAAATAAACGTGGCTAATTATTCTTTGACATGGGGATGGAGTTTAGCTCAGTTGATAAGAGTGCTGCTACACACTCTCTGAGGACTGGGGTTCAATCCCCAGCACCACAAAAATGGGAGAATGAAATGGCAATCCACTCCCAAAACAATCCAGAAACAATCAGCCATTGAAAACCCTGTGAGGGTCACTATGAGTCAGTTCTGACTCAGCAGCTCCTAACAACAACAACAACAAGTCTTTGACAGGGAGCAAAGGCACTTTAATGGAGAAAGGACAGTCTTTTCAACAAATAGTGCTAGAATAACTAGATATCCACGTGCAAAAAAATGTAAAATACCCTTTACAAAAATTAAACTGAGACCTACTCTATTCATAGTTAGTCCGCTGCTATAACAAAATAACAAAGGACATAAGAAATTATTTTTTTTAATAGTTCTGGAGGCTGGAAGTCCAAGATCAGAGTGCCACCCTGTCAGTTTCTGGTGAGGGGTCTTTTCTTGGCTTATAGATGATTACCTTTGCACTATGTCCTCACATGGTTGAGAGAGAAGCCAAGTATGCTGTCTGATATTTCTTAAAAGGGCACTAATCCCATTATGAAAGCACAGCCCCTTGACCTCATCTAACCCTAATTACCTGCCAAAGACCCCATCTGCAAATACTATTGAGAATTAGGACTTCAATTTATGAATTAGGAGGAAGGACACAAGCTGGGCAGTTTTGCATACGCGTAACCCCAGGACTCAACAGGCTGAGGGCAAGAAGATTGCAAGTTCAAGGCAAGCAGCAGATAAAAAATAAGAAATGGTCTGGGAGGGCAGCTCAACGATGGAAAGTTTGCAGAGTATTGCTAGGCCTTGGGTTCAGCCCCACTAGTATACCAGGATAAAAAAGAAAAAGGAAAGACACAGTTCAGTCCATTGCAAAATGGGCACAGACCTGACTGTAAAACGTGAAACTGTAAAACTCCTACACGATAACGAGAAAATGTAGATGACCTTGGGTTTCACAGTGAGTTTTCAGATATAACACTAAAGCGATGACCACAAGACAAGTGATTGACAGTCTGTTGTTAGGTGCTGTTGAGTTGGATGCAACTCAGTGGCCCTATGTATAGCAGAGTGAAACACTACCCGACACTGTGATGTGCACATGATCTTATGTTTAGCCCGGTGTTTCAGCCACGATGTTTATTCTCATTTTGACTCATCCCATATCAGCAAAATGAGGCCCAAGGGCTTTACTCCAATCCCGTCATGAAGGTCGACTCTACTTTGAAGGGAGATGGGATTTAGCTCAGTTGGTAGAGTGCCACTCTCCAGTCTCTGAGGTACTGGGTTCAATTCCCGATACCGCAAAAACAATGGGAGAAGGACGTGGCAATCCACTCCAGAGGCGATCCCAAAACAGCCATTGAAAACCCTATGAGGGTCACTGTGAGTCAGACACAACTCGATGGCACCTAACAAAAGCACCTACTACTTTAAAGAGTCAACTCTTCCCCTGTCATTTATTCAGTGCCTTCCAGCTGGGGCAGCTCATTTTCTGGACTATATCTGACAATGCTTCTCTGCTATTCATAAGAGTTTTTAGTGGCTAATTGTTTCAGCAGTGGGCTGCCAGGTCCTTCTCCCTAGTTGCTTAGTCTGGATGCACAGCTGAAACCTGTCCACCATGGATGACACTGCTGGTATTTGAAATACCGGTACCACAGCTTTCAGCATTACATCAACACACAAGCCCCCTCAGCACAACACGCTGACAGATATGTGGGGAAATTGATAATCTAAATTCCTTAAAATAAGAAACTTCTGTTTTACAAAAGACAATTTGAAGAGAATGAGAGGAATGTCCATATACTGAGAGAATACTTGAAAAACTCACATCTAAAAAATAGTTATTTTCCAAAATATACCAAAAAAGAGTATTAAACTCAGCAATAAGAATGAACAACTTGAATTATAAAATGAGCAGAAGGCATGAACAGACATATACAGATGGCAAGTTGTTTTGTTAGGTGCTGTTGAGTCAGGTCCAACTCCTAGTGACCCTATGTACAACAGAACAAAACACTCCCTGATTCTGTGCCAGGCACATGATCTTTTTTATGTTTAAGGCCATTGTTGCCAACACTATGTCAATCCATCTAGTGGAGGGTCTTCCTTTTTTTCATTGACCCACTGCACTCCCAAACATGATGTCCTTCTCCAGGGACTGGTCCCTCCTGACATGTCCAAAATACATAAGACACAGTCTAGCTATCCTTGCTTGCAAGGAGCACTCTGGTTGCACTTCTTCTAGGGCAGATTTGTTGGTTCTTTGGGAGTCCATGTCATACTCAATATTCATCTCCAGCACCATAATCAAAAAGAATCAATTCTTTCCCTGTCTCCCTTAGTCACTGTTCAGCTTTCACAACCATATGATGCAGCTGAAAATACCATGGCATGAGTCAGGTGCACCTTTGTCTTTAATGTGATATCTGTACTTTGCACACTTTAAAGAGGACTTTTGTAACAGCTTTCCCAATGCAGTGAGTCTTTTGATTTTTGACTGCTACTTCCGTGGGTATTGATCATAGAACCAACTAAAACAAGATGTTGGACAACCTTAATCTTTTCTCCATTTATCATGAAGTTGCATATTGACCCAGTTATAAGGACTTTCCTTTTCTTGAAGTAGAGGTACAATCCATACTGAAGGCTGTGTCCTTTTGTCTTCATCAGTGAATGTTTCAAATCCTCTTCACTTTCAGCAGAGTTTTGTCATCTGCATAACGCAGGTTGTTATTGAGTTTCCCTCCAGCTTCTCTGGTTATTTGTACAGCATAGAGATCGAAGAGGTACGGTGAAAGGATACAGCCCTGACGCGTACCTTTCTTGACTTTAAACCAGGCAACGTTTCCTTATTCTGTGTGGACGACTGCATCTTGGTCCATGTACACATGCCTTATGAGTACAATGAAGTGCTTTGGATTCTTCACAATGTTATCCATAATTTATTGTGATCCATACAGTCAATTGCTTTTGCACAGTTAATAAAACATAGATAGACATCTTTCTGGTATCCTCTGCTTTTGGCTAATATCCATCTGACATTAGCAGTGATGTCCCTTGTTCCACACCCTCTTCTGAATCTGACTTGATTTTCTTGCATTTCCCTTTTTATATATTGTGGTCACTTTTGTATGGTCGTTAGGAACATTTTGCTTGTGTGTGATAATAATATCATTTAATAATTTCCACATTTGGTTGGATCCCCTTTCTTGTGAATAGGCACAAATATGAATGTCTTCCAGTCAGTTCACCAGGTAGCTGTTTTCTAAATCTCTTGGCATAAACAAGTGAGCACCTCCAGTGCTGTATCTGTTTGTTGATACATCTCTATTGGTATTCTGCCAATTCCTGGAGCCATGTGTTTTGCCGTAGGCAGCGTCCACTTTGGTCTTAAGTCCCACTGGTTCCTGATCACATACAGCCTCTTGAAATTGTTGGCCATTCGCCAATTCTTTTTGGTATAATGACTCTGTGTATTCTTTCCATCTTCTTTTGATGTTTCCTGCGTCATTTAATATTTTCCCCATAGAATCCTTCACTATTGCCACTTGAAGCTTGAATTTTTTCTTCAATTCCTTAAGCTTGAGAAAAACAGCATGTTCTTCCCTTTGGGTTTTTTATCTCCAGCTCTTTGCACATGTCACTATAAAATTTGATTTTGTCTTTCTGAGCTGCCCTTTGATATCCTCTGCTTAATTCTTTAGTCATGTCTTCCTTTATTTTAACTGCTCATCATTCAAGGGCACATTTCAAAGTCTCTTCATATGCAAGTTGGTCTTTTCTTTTTTCTTGTCTTTTTAATAACCTTTTGCTTTCCTTATGAATGATGTCTTTGATGTCATGCCACAACTTGTATTTCTTCAATCTCTATGCTGAGCAAATAATCTGAGAAGCTGGACTTCATGAACAAGAATGCAGCATCATAACTAGAGGAAAACTCAGTAATAACCTGTGTTATACAGATGACACAGTTCTGCTTTCGGAAAGTGAAGAGGATTTGAAACATTTACTGATGAATATCAAAGAGCACAGCCTTCAGTATGGATTGTGCCTCAATATCAACAAAATAGAAATCTTTAGAACTGGGTCAGTACATAATTTCATGATAAATGGAGAAAAGACTGAGGTTGTTCACAATTTTGCTTTACTTGGTTTTACAATCAACACCCATGGAAGCAGCATCAAGAAATCAAAAGACACATCACATTGGGAAAAGCTGTTACAAAAGAACTCTTTAAAGTGTTGAAAAGTCCCTATATCACATTAAAGACAAAGGTGCACCTGACTCGTGCCATGGTATTTTCAGCCACATGATATGGTTGTGAAAGCTGAACATTGACTAAGGAAGACAGGGAAAGAATTGATTCTTTTTGATTATGGTGCTGGAGATGAATATTAAATGTACCATGGACTGCCAAGTGAACAAACAGATCTGCCATTGAAGAGGTACAACCAGTGTTCCTTGGAGGTGAGGACAGCTAGACTGTGTCTTAAGTATTTTTTACAACAACAACTTTATAATATAGTTAATTACATCAGGTATTTTGTTATAGCAACATGAAGTTGGCTAATACAACAAAAAGAGGTCTTATGCTGGTGTCAAGGAACTCATAGCATGAAAACAATGGATACTGAGGCAGCACAGTTTAGGCCTGTCTGTACCCTATTAGGCAGTTGGACTTGCAAATGTTCTGTAACATTTTCTTTAAATTATTTTCATCTTTTTTTTCCCCTTTGCAGTGCTGGGGATTGAACCCAGGGCCTCATGCATTAGGCAAGTGCTCCCCACTAAGCTATGCTTCCATCCTTCATCTTCTATTGCTATCTACATGTTGACTTCTACTGAGTATTTTAGGGTAATAACTTCGCAAATTTTCTGGTATGGATTTAAGTAACGTTCTATTAACATTCTTGCCAAATGTGATGCCTCTCGCCAGTAATCCCAGTGAAGTGGTAGGTGGAGACACAAGGTCGGCAGATTCCAGGCCAGAGGCAGCCTGCATAATTTACCCAGACCTTATCTTTAGATAAAAAATGAAAGATGGGCTGGGGGTGCAGACTACTGGTAGAGCACTTGTAAAGTATGTGCAAGGGACTAGGTTCAACCCCCAACCACCACAAAACAAAAACGAAACAACAAAAAACAAAAAATCTTGTTACATGCACACAAGTGATTACTATTGTCGGTATAAAATTACTTATTAGAATCATTTGCTTTTGGGGCTAGATATTCCAACCGATGCTGTTAGCCAACTTTTCCTCTACGAACTCTCCATCATGCACAGGTTCTGGCTTATCTAGAATTTACCGCCAGCGCTTTCTCCCAACACATTACTGTGGAGAATCTCCGTCAAATGTGAAGGAACTTGATATAGTGAACAGCGTGTACCTAGCACCTGGATTCCGCCGTTAACATTTCACCTCGTTATCCTAAGCTTCTAGCAGAACGAGGCTGTTGTGTGTGGTTAGAGCCACCCTAGGTCCAGAAGCCCAGCGTGCCCTTTAGCTGTGTTGCCAGATTAAGGCAGGGCTGTTTCCTGAAATGAGCTGACGCCGCGTGGCTTGCTCTGCCCTGCAGAGACCCCGCATGTGGAGACCTTTAAGTCTGGTTTGGTTCCTTTGTCTCATTCCATTCACAACGGCTGAGTGGCCCGTGGCGTGTGCACCTGTGAGTCCGGGCCGGAGTCATTGCCGCGGTGGCTGGTGATTTCTCCGCCCAGGGCGGACTCTACGACAGCCCTGGCTAGCCGAGTCTCTTGGGGAGATCTCGAGTCAGGTCACTCGGAAGGGGAAAGATGATTCCAGCTTTGTTGTTTTCCGCCTTCGGAGGTGGTAGAGGGGCCCGCTCGGGGCGCGGTTCTCCCCGATCGCGCGTGCTGGGCGCGCCCCACCCCTGCCGCGTCCCCGGTGCCCGGTGCGCGGCGCCTGTGCGCTGCGGTGCTCGGGGGGCCTCCTGGCGGCCCTGCCCAGCTCTCGCTCCCCGGGCGGCGCGCGTGGCCGCTGCGCACCGTCCCGGGCCCCGCTGGCGTGGGTTCCTGACCCGCGCGGGGGCCGAGGACCCGCCTGGGCACCGCGGACACCGCGAACACACTTGACTGACCGTTTCCATCAGGGTCTCCAAGGAGGAGACGCGACGGCTGCGGGTCGTTCCCTAAAACCGCGTTTCCCTAAATGTGAGACACCGGGAGGGGGCGGAACTGGGCAGGAGTTTCACGTGGCTGCTGAAAGGAGAGCGTAGGAAAATGACGTGAAATATTTTTAGCTTTCCTTAAATTTTATTTTCTTCTCTTTCTCCTTCTGTACTGAGTGGTTTGAACCCAGGGCCTCGTGCATACTGGGCAAGTGCTCCACCACCGAGCATTTACTTTTTTTATTTTTTCCCTTGGGACTCGCTAAGCTGCCCAGGCTGCCTCCAGCCTCTAACTCACCATCTTCCTACCTCCACCTCCTGAGTCGCCGGGATAGCAGGTGTGCACCATGGCCCCTGGCTCAGTTTATCTTTTAGTAATTATGATAGATTTAGTGTTGAAGTCTAATTTTTAAATTTTTTTATATAAACAGATGCACAGGTATTTAATACCTCAGTTTTGAGGCAACCTTAAAATCCCCGAATCATTTAAGAATGACAGGGAAAAAAAAACATTACTAGCAAAATATAATTCAAAATTAACATTAAAAGACATTAGCAGCCCATTTAAAAAAATTATATAAAATCTAATTGTACTCAGGTTACACTGTATAGGCAAACTTCACATGCTTGCAGAATTTTACATATTGTTTGGATTTCTTTGTAATAAAAATCCATGTTTAAAGGACACCAATTTTTTAAAATTTATCACATTTTAATAGGACTCATGTTTACACTGCATGTCCCTGCGTTAAACTAGTTTGGACAGAAATTCCTTTATTACTAAATTCAGTTTAAGAAATATGAGCAGGAGCTG
This sequence comes from Pedetes capensis, assembly GCA_007922755.1. NCBI lineage: Eukaryota > Metazoa > Chordata > Mammalia > Rodentia > Pedetidae > Pedetes > Pedetes capensis. The sequence continues at coordinate 24,439 of VMDO01000033.1, forward strand.
GGCGCGGTGGCGCACGCCTGTAATCCCAGCGGCTTGGGAGGTGGAGGCGGGAGGATGGCAAGTTCGAGACCAGAGGCAGTCTGTGTAACTTACCCTGTCTCAGAAAGTAAAAAAAATGGGCTGGGGCGCAACTCAGTGGTCCAGCAGTTGCAAAGCATGCCAGGGTAAGGCCCTGGAATCAACCCCCAGTACTGAAAAAAAAAAAAAAAAAAAGGAGCAGTTTCAGGTGTCTGGGTGCAAAAAGTCCAGGTGTTTATGTGGACGAAAATGTACACAGGGTGCCAAAAATGCATACACATTTTAAGAAAGGAAAAAACCTGTATCAAAACTATAGTACTCAACAGAAAACAAAAGATGAATACAAATCACGTTTGAGTTTTGCAGTTACAAGAGGTGCTGGACATGGTCACCATAGCAGAAAAAGCGGGACTTGTGGCTGTGTGAGGCCTCCCAGGTCTTCCCTGTGCACATACACACTGTGCCATGCCGCTCCAACATGGCAGATGCAGGCAGTGGTTAGGTGAATGGGAGGCTGTGTTGTATACTCCTGCCTGCATTGTCATTGCGCTTCCACAACATCCCCAGATTTCATATAAGTCTTCAAAATGGTCCTGCACTCCCCAAACAACAGCCATGCTCCTTCCGTTTTCTTTGACAATCCTACCTTTGGCATATTGGCACTAGCATTCACTCGGTTAATAACATCTTTTGAATGAACATCAGACTATAGATTGCTACTGTAATTTAATTCAACTTCAAAAAGTACCAGTGATACATAGATAACATCTCTTAAAATGTGCATACTTTTTGGCACCCCTGATGTATTTCATATTTATGTAGCCTAGTAATGTTGCCATTTTAGCACAAACTTGAAAAACAAAAGTCACTTTTTTTTTTTTTTTTTGGCAGTACTGAGAGATGAACCCAGGGCCTCGCGCTTGCATGCTCTGCAAGTGCTGGACCCCTGAGCTGCATCCCCAGCCTATTTTTTTACTTTTTGAGACAGGGTCTCGCTAAATTATGCGGACTGCCTCTGGTCTCGAACTTGCGATCCTCCTGTCTCTGCCTCCCGAGCCGCTGGGATTACAGGTGTGCGCCACCACGCCCGCCTAAAAAGTCACTTTTAAACACACTTAATTTTCCATAGAGATTGTCTCTATTTAAATCTGGTGTTTCAGATAATGAGATTTCTAAACTGAGAAATTAAATTTTCCCATCTTGTTATACTGTATAAATTTTTATCTTTAATATAAAAATTTCAGATTTCACTTACATAAAAAATTTAAAGAAAACTATTTTCAGCCATTTCCAGAAAAGTTCAGCTCCAAGTGAGCAAACACATTCAGGCTCAGACTCCACCCAGCCACTCTGCATCCTCTTATGGAGGAAAGTGGCCATCTGATCAGCCACAGCCAGGCCTCTGCTGAACAGTGGAGCAAGAACTCCGAGACCTCACTCCATCTACCTGTCTTGGGGAGGGGAGTAAGAGATTCCTGTTCTATGAGTTAAGGACACCTTCCATCTCAGGCATACATACTCACCTGTGTGTGCACAAAAACACACATAAGTAATTGCCTCTCCCATTGTCTGTCTGTCCTGAATGTCTACAGTGCGGTAGATTAAGTCTTGATATCCAGTAGAGCAAGTCCTCTCATTTTGTCTGTCTTCAGGGGTGACCCTTTGCATTTTCATATTAATTTTACAATCAGCTTGCCAAAGGAAAAAAAAATTGAGCTTTTGATGGGGGTTACGTTAAGTCAATTTGGGAAGTGGATATCTTTGCAATCTGAATATTCTAGGCTATAAATGTGCTATACCGTTTCATTTACCTAGGTCTTAATTTCATTCAACAGCAATGTGTTACAATTTTATGGATATAATTTATGAGGAATTAAAGAGAGGGTTTGGGGTGTGGATTAGTTGTAGAGCACTTGCCTAGCATGTACAAGGCCCTGGATTCTATCTCTAGCACTACAAAAAATAAAATACTAATAAAAGGAATAAAAGAGCAAAGGAACAAAATGCCAAAGTGAAAAAAAGTCATTAACATTACAGACTATAATAAAAAGACATTTTGAACACATTTATGCCAAAAATTTTAAGATGGAGATAAAATATACAAATATTCTACAGAAACACAATTTATCAAATTTGACATAAAAAGATTACTACATGATCCTCTAAATACTAAGGAAATTAACTCAGTAATTTAAAACTCTTCCTCAAAGAAAATGCCAATCCCCTGTGACTTCACCAATTTATACTAAATACTTAAGGAAGAAATAGCATTTACCTTACTTATATTTTTCAATAACATTTGGTCTATATTGTACATAGGGCTGGGATTTAGCTCCATTGGTAGAGTGCTGTGCTGCAGTCTCTGAGGTCCCAAGTTCAATTCCCAGCACCGCAAAAATGGGAGAAGGACCTGGCAAACCACTCCCAAGGCAATCCTGAAACAGTCTGCCATTGAGAACCCTATGAGGGTCACTAAGAGTCAGATACCGACTCACGGCACCTAACAACAACAACAACATATTGTACATATAATTGTAGAACCTTATTTTTCATGCTATATAAACCTTTTCCTTTAATTATATATTTACTGCCATATGATTACGTCTAAAAAGTATTTTATTGTATGACTACTTATTGATTTACACAATCCTCTGTTTTTTTAATATTTAGGTTCTTCCTTGTTCCTCCACAATCAGGAAGAGCATTTCAGTGACTGTCATATTAGTCTCCATTTTTGTGTATATGAATATCTACCTAGGATAATTCCCAGAATAGTAATTTTGGGGACAAAAGGTTTCTCTCAGCACACATTGCCAACTTTCCCTTTTAAAAAGTCATCTTTATTTATATTCCCTTCAGTAGTATAGAATAGGACTTTGCTTCTCTCATCAGGTATTGTTATTTTGAAAGTATTTATGAGTCCAAATTTCTTGGCCTTTGGGTCACACCTTCCATGCCTTTCTCCACCCCCCTTCTGCTTCAGGCTCTGGCCATAGAAAGGTTCTTTAACTCCTTGGCTGGATTGATTTTGATCATATCCAGTTTGATCATATCCAGGTCTTCATATCTGCCACTCCTGACTTATTCTGACCACCTAGACTGAACTGGAGCCCATGATGCATTTTCATACCATGTGCTTTTTAAATTTTTTTTTGAAAAATATACCCACTTATGCTGGGCATGGTGCCCATGCCTGTAATCCCAGCACTAGGGAGGCTGAGGCAGGAGGATTGCAAGTTCAAGGCCAGCCTGGGCTAAATAGTGGTGGTCTCCTCTAGTAACCCATTTATATCTTTGTGTAACAGATCTGGAGATTGGGACTGAGAAGAAACTATCTCTTCTAAATCAGAAATGTTCTGAAGAAGTAAAAACCCCAGAATTTATATCAAGAAGATTCTCAAGGGTTAATTCACAGGTGTCTGAGTCCAAGGAAGCTCGGGGCCATACGGGTCAACAAGAAGGGAACCTGGGAAATTTTGCAGGGAAGAATTTAAAGAAACCCTGTCTGCACAAGAGGGGTTTTACAAAGGAGTTTATCATGTGTAGGGAACAACCTCCAGAACAGAGAATCCAGAAGCGTGATGTGTTTGAGAGAGACTTGAATAAAAACCAAAGTGTGGTTAGACTTCAAAGAAATAAAATGGGAGAGAGAGTCTTTAAATGTGATATCTGCAGCAAAACCTTCAAATATAATTCAGACCTGACTCGACATCAGAGAAGTCACACTGGAGAGAAGCCTTATAAATGTGGTCAGTGTGGCCGGGCCTTTACTCTCAGCTCAAGTCTTGTTCTGCACCGGCAAGTTCACACTGGGAATAAACCATTTAAATGTGATGAGTGTGGGAAAACTTTTAGGCTCAACTCCCACCTCCTTCTGCATCAGAGACTTCATACTGGAGAAAAACCTTTTGGGTGTAGTGAATGTGGGAAAGCCTTCAGTCGGAGCTCAAGCCTTATTCAGCATCGTATAATTCACACAGGAGAGAAACCTTACAAGTGTAACGAATGTGGGAAAGCCTTCAGCCAGAGACCCCAGTTAACTCAGCACCAGAGGATTCACACAGGAGAGAAGCCTCACGAGTGCAGTTGGTGTGGGAAGGCTTTCAGTCGAAGCTCCAGCCTTATTCAGCACGAGAGGATCCACACAGGAGAGAAGCCCCATACGTGCAGTCAGTGCGGGAAGGCCTTCAGCCAGGGCTCCAGCCTCTTCCTCCATCACAGGGTTCACACTGGAGAGAAGCCCTACGTTTGTAACGAATGTGGCAGAGCCTTTGGCTTCAACTCCCACCTTACTGAGCACGTGCGGATCCACACCGGAGAGAAGCCCTACGTGTGCAGTGAGTGCGGTAGAGCCTTCAGCCGGAGCTCCACACTTGTGCAGCACCGCAGAGTGCACACAGGGGAAAGGCCGTACCGGTGCGCCGAGTGTGGGAAGGCCTTCAGCCAGAGCTCCCAGCTCACCCTCCACCAGCGTGTCCACACCGGAGAGAAGCCCTATGAATGTGGCGCCTGTGGGAAAGCCTTCAGCCGGAGGTCAACCCTCACTCAGCACCAGCAGATCCACACTGGGGAGAAGCGTCGCCGCTGCAGATGTGGTCCAGCCTTTGAGCATGACTCCAGCCGTCCTTCCCCTGGAGAGAGATAAGCTAGGGCCTTTGGCCACAGTACAAACTTTGTTCTGCACAGGACAATTTAAACTGGTGAGAAATCCTTGGGATGCAATGAGTGTGGGAAAACTTTCAGCCCCACCCCACAACCCACTGAATATCAGGAAATCCATGCTGGGGAGAAACCTATAAAGGCCAAGAATGTAAAAAATCTGTGAGTGAGTGCTTAGCCCCTATTCAACACAGGTAACTTATGTTGGAGAAACTCCTCCATTGAATGATGCACCCAAAAGACAATTTATTTACCTCTAAAATATATTCCAAGAAAGACTTTTTTTTTAATGTGGCACTTGGGGAGCTGAACCCAGGGCCTTGCACATACTTTGCAAGTGCTCTACCACTGGGCTATATATACCCCCAGCCTACTTTTTTTTTTTTTTTTTTTTCTTGAGTTAGGGTCTTGCTAAGTTACACAGGCTGCCTCTGGCCTGGAACCTCCAATCCTTCCTCCGCCTCCTGAGTTGCCGGGATTATAGGTGTGAGCCACCAAACCTGGCAAGAAAGACATTTTAATGTGATGAATGTGGGAAACAATTTAGCAATTGTTCATTTTATGTTAGAGACAATGGCATAATGAAAGTTGAACAAAAGATCTAAATATTACTGTTGTTAGGTGCCGTGGAGTCAGTGTCTGACTTATAGCAACCCTACCTAAAACAGGCAAAACACTATTGTCAGTGCTTATCTGTTATTCACAGGGTTTTCAATGGCTGATTGTTTTTTGGGAGTGGGTTGCTGGGTCCTTCTCCCAAGCCTACAGCACCTGGTGTTCCAAGGCTATCTGCCATCCAAGTACTAACCAGCCGTGACTCTGCTTAGCTTCCCAGAACTAATGGGATCGGACACCACAGTGCTACGGCTGCAGGCTTAAATATTACTAGCCAAGCAAAATAAACAGGTTGGATGACAAAGTTATTGTTCGAAAGTAAGCATGAGAGAATCCATTTGGAAAATGAAGTTTGTGTAAAGGTCACTGTTGTGCTCTGGGGTGAGCTGCATGGCAAGGCACTCAGAGGGCACAGATGAGCCCCTATTTCTCAGGCTGCCCCACCTGCTGTGTGACCATCATATCTCTTCCCTGTCGAAGCCCTGGCTCACTGCTGAGAGTGTCCAGCTTCAGTCACTAGGCAGGTCTGAGGCTTCCTTCCACCATCACAATGCCCTGGATGGTCTCCCGACCAGCCCACAGGGTGCAGCAGATGGGAGCCTTCTTCTGTGGAGCCCCAGTTTTGGCATTTGCAAAGTGAAATTGGCTTGTTTTTCCGTTGTGAGGAGCTTTGGAACCTGGCAGCACCAGGGACTTCAGGGGCTTGTATAGCACGGGCTGTGTGCAGCTCTACTTTTAAGAATTGTGATACAAGCCAGGCACGATGGGACACGCCCATAATCCCAGCAACCAGGGAGGCAGAGGCAAGAGGATCGCCAAGTTCAAGACCAGTGGCAGTCTGCATAATTTATCAAGATCCTGTCTCAAAAGGTAAAAAAGGTAAAAAAGGGGTGCAGCTCAGTGGTCCAGCACTTGCAAAGCATGCAAGTGCAAGGGCCTGGGTTCAGCCCCCAGTACCGCAAAAAAGAAAAAAAAAAAGGTTGTGATATTAGTAAGATTTTTTAACCGGCAGGTTTTTTAGGTATAATTTATATAAAAATAAAATCTACTCTTTTTAGTATATAGTTCTGTGTATAGTTTATAGTTCTGAGTCCTCACAAAAACACAGTCTAGGTCTGGAACATTTCCATCCTTCTCAAGCCCTCTGTGCCTCTGTGGTCAGCACCTCACCCCAGACGCCACCAGCCTCCTGCACCTGGAATCAGACCTGCTTCCAGAACCACACATTCAGCCTCTGCAGGTTGGCGTCTTCTTCCAACAGTGTGCTGGAGGCTCATCCATTTCGGGGTCATCAACACTCACCCTTCGTGGTGCCAAGCAGCATTGCATCGTGTGGGTGGGGCAGTCTCCTCACCTGTCTACCACTGAAAGGTATTTGAGAGTTCCCTGTTCCAGGCAACCATGAATAAAGCAGCTATAAACATTTAACTCCAGGCTGTTTTGTGAACCTAACTTCTCAGTTCTCCTGGGTGAATAGCTAAGTGGGATTGCTGGGTCACTGGTAACTTTTGGTCACATGTCTAACTTTTTAAGAAGCTGTCATACCATGTTCTGTTCCCACTGGCAATGTAGGGAGTTGCTCTGAAATCTCACAGGTCTTGTATTGTCGGGTTTTTTTTTTTTTCCTGTCCTTTTAGTTGTCACATGATTGATCAGCTTCTATTTAAAGAGTTTCACTGAGAAATTTGAAAAACCCTGGAGTAATTAATCTCTAAGCTTCTGACCACCTCTGCGATTCCAATTTGCAATTTTTAGATGCCATCTGGAAGAAACTCTTTTCCTAGCCCACTCTTCATTCACTCAATTCATTCAATCACCCTTAAAGTGTCTTAATTTCTCCTGTCCTTACTGAGTTGTTTTGTTCTGCTGTTTTGAAACAGGGTCTTACTGTGTAGGCCAGGCTGGACTCCAACTCACAATTCTGCTTTTGCCCCCTGAGTGCTGGGATTACAGGTGTGTGCACTGCACCCAGCTTTTGTGGAACTTTTGTTTGTTTGGTTTGGTTTTTCTTTAGTTCTGGGGACAGAACCCAGGACGTGTGGACGTTAGCAATGGCTCTACCAGAACTCCACCCCCAGCCCCTTACTGTGTTTTCCTAGAAAACTTGGGGTCATGTTTGCATTTCATTTAGCATTTGCTCTGTGACTTGTTCTACTTGTTCTCCTACTTGTGTTGTCTCCTGCTATGAAATTCTTAAGGCCGGAATCTCTTCTGAGTGCCCAAGTGGGAGGGTCTGCGAATTGTCCAGGCCCCAAGAGCCCAGGGGCCCATCCCCCACTGCTGTGGACTCACTCTGACCTATGGTACAACATCTGGTCTTGCTGGGTCTCTTTTCCTTGTCATTAAAATGAGGCTAGAAATACTTGCCCCATAAAGGTGTGTCCTTCAGAAAAAGAGTCATTCACTCCTCCCTGGCCCACCATAACAACTCACTCACCTTATTTTAATTTCCACCCAGTTCTACCTTGTGCCAAGAGTTCTTTGCAGCCAGAGATTTTTGTCTTATGCACCTTTTTCTCTCCAGCATGTAATACAGAGTAAGTGTCTAAGATGTATTTGGGAGGGAAGAAGGAAGGGAGGGAGGGAGGGAAGAAGGAGCCAGCGTCACACTAGTGCTTGTGTAAATGTGAAGCCCTCTCCGGTTGTGTTTCTGCTTGTCCTCTGTCCTTGAAGTGCTCCTGGACAAATGGAAGTTAAATCCATTTTCTCTTCCTAAGCTCCTGGAGGGTCCGTGTGTGTGTCACGTTTCCCAGGGACGCCCTGGGCAGAGTGGCCCTCCGACACGTGACCTCTAATCAATGTGGACCCTGGGACTAAAGACATTTTTAGAAAATTCATGGCTAAGCACCACCAATGAGGGACTACCTCAGGGTCTAAAAACAAGGACAAGTGGAACTCAGCGTTTGAGGACTGCTTGGAAGCCTATTTGTGGCCTTTGTGGGAAACAGGTGGCACTAGGAGGCCAAGGTGACCAAAAAAGGAAGCAGAAACTTGGAATGCACAGAATTGATGTAAATGTCCCCAGACAAGCATGTGGTAAGGATAAACACATGTACAGTCAGGTCTTTTAAAACTAAAAGCAAGACGGTGGATATGGTTCAGTGATAGAGTGCCTGCCTAGCATGCGCAAGGCCGTGGGCGGGGTTGATTCCCAGCAACGATAAACAACAAAAAACAATGGCAAAAGTAGGATGTGGAGGCCATGCCTGTAATCCTGGCGCTAGGAAGAGTGAAGCAGGAGGATCTCCAGTTCAAGCCTAGCCTGGGCTACATGGTGAAGACCCCTAAAGGCAAAAACATCCCATTCCACCCCCAAAAGGAAGACATACAGGTAGAGATGGAACACAGGAAGGAAATCTCAGACAAAGCTTCCCTTTCAAGAAAGCTAGATGTTTTAACTTATTGCTAAATGGTTCAGGAAAAAAATGATAAATGTGGAAAAATTGAATGAAAAAATCAGTCTGTGTTAGGTTTACTTTATTTCATTTTTGTGGTACTGGGGGGTTGAACCCAGGACCTTGTGCATATTTAGCAAGTGCTCTACCACTGAGCTGTATCCCCAGCCCCTTTTTTATTTTTTAACTTGAGACAGGGTCTCACTAAGTTACACAGGCTGCCTCTGGCCTCGAACTTGTGATCCTCCTGCCTTCACCTCCCGAGTTGCTGAGGTTATAGGCGTGTACCACCACCGTACCTGGCCTGAGTTCAGTTTATTTGGGAATTCTCAGCATTTCTGCAGCTGTTCGGTAAGTTTGAAATAATTCCAGAATAAAATTTTAGGGAAAATTTTGTCAAAAGACACAAATTTTCAGACGTTTCAGGAGACGTAATTTCAAGAGATCTATCATACAACATGGTGACTATAGTTAATAATAAGTTACTGTATTGTTAAAAATCGCTGAGGGTAGATTTTTAAGTATTTACCACACAAAAAAAGATAAGTGTGTGAGGTAATTTATGTTAATTATTTCAATTTAGCCATTCCAAATGTATACGTATTTCCTAACAACATAAATACATATTTTATATATACAATAAAAATATAATACAAATATGTAAATAATGCATATATAATTTCTATATGGGCTGGGATTTAGCTCAGTTGGTAGAGCGCTGCGCTGCAGTCTCTGAGGTACCGAGTTCAATTCCCAGCACCGCAAAAATGGGAGAAGGGCCTGGCAATCCACTCCCAAGGCAATCCCGAAACAGTCAGCCATTGAAAACCCTATGAGGGTCTCTATGAGTCGGATACCAACTCAACGGCACCTAACAACAACAACAACAACAACAATTTTTATATCTTGATTTTTAAAAATGCTTAATTTTCAAAAGCTTGAAAATAAGAAACTATTGCTGGACACAGTGGTACATACCTATAATCTCAGCTACTCAAGAGGCAGGAGGATTGCAAGTTCAAGGGCAGCCTGGGCAACTTAGTGAGACCTGTCTCAAGAAACCAAATAAATAAATTAAAAATTAAAATCAAATAAAATAAGAAATGGACTGGTGGTGCAGCCTAGTGGTAGACCACTTGCAATGTGCAAGGCCCTGAGTTCAACCCCCAAGTACCCAACCAACAAAAAACATCATTAGTCATAGAGAAGTGCAAATCAAAACCACAATGAGACACTGTTTCAAAACCACTAGCTATAGCTGATCAGTAAAGCAGACAATAACTAGTGTTGACAAGATATGGAAAAAGTTGAACCTCCTGTGTTGCCCTGTGGAGGCAAAGTTAAGTGGAGCAGCTATTTTGGAAAACAATTTGGCACTTTCTCAAAAAGGCAAACCTAGGGAAATGGGGTTCTCAAATTCGGACTACCTCTTTCTCTGGAGACTTCTCAAGGCCATGACTGCTGCCTGGAACTATCCTTCAGGTCCTCCATCATTTTCCTAGGTGGCTCCTCCTCAGCACCTGCTTCTCAAGGGGCCGCCCTCGGGCTGCAGCACCCAATACGTACATCTCCTGGTGAGGGAGCAGCAGAGGTGTAAATGCCCGGCTCCCTGGGCAGGGAGCTCTGAGATTGACCTAGGCTCCATGCTCCTCTGCGAGACTGAACAGTCATTCTCCAGGCCTTTGCTGGACACTACAACCTGTTCTCAGGCATAATACTGGTTTCCGTACTGGCTTTGCCTGTGAATGCTTCCTAATAAAGTTTCCTAATAAAATGACTTTAAAGTAGTTTTCCTCTCAGGGTCTGCTCCTGGGAGCTCAGCCCCACAACTCAGGCGTTGGGACTTCTAAGGGTTTTTGTTGGTGGTTGGTTGGCTGGTTGGTTGGTTGGTCTGGGGGGTCGTTTTGCAGTACTAGTGGTTGAACCCAGGGCTTCCTGCATGCTAGGCAATGCTCTACCACTGAGACGCACCTCCAGTTCCTTTTTTATTTGTTATTTTGAGACAGGGTCTCCTTAAGTTGAGCAGGCTGTTACTGGCCTCAAACTAGCAATCCTCCTACCTTTGTCACTGGAGTCTTTAGGATTACAGGCATGTGCCACTGAGCACAACCTTATATGGAACTTCTGTTGAAAGCAAATCCACAGAGATGGAAGGTGGATCAGTGGTTGCCCAGGTCTGGGGTAGGAGGAGGACTGGCTGCAAATAGGTCCAGGGATCTTGTGGAGATGACAGAGTGTTCAACTTACAAACAACCATCAAACTATGTACTTGCCATGGGCGTGTTTTATGGCATGGAAATCACCCCTAAAGTGTTTTTAAAAGTAGAGAATTTAGGTCAGGTGCAGTGGTGCATGTCTGTAATCCCACTTGGGAAGCAAAGGCAGAAGGATCTTGAGCTCAAGGCCAGAGGAAGACTGCATAATTTAGCAAGACCCTGACTCAATAAAAAATGGCTGGGGGTGTAGCCCAGTGGTAAAGCACTTGCAAAAATGTGTGTGAGGCCCTGGGTTCAACCCCCAACTAAAGAAGGAAGAAAGAAGAAAGGAGGAGGAGAAAGAGGAGGAGGAGGAGGAAGGGGAGGAGGAGAGATGAACTGAATTTAAAGGAATCATAGGCTGGTAGTGTCCCCAGGTAATTAGCTGAAGTACATGTAAATTCCCTTTGGAAGAATTTGACTTTAATCCTGACTCACAGTAGTGACAAAAACCCACTGACTGCAACATGTGTCACAGTATCAGAAATTAAAAAATGAAAAGCATGTGCATAATAGAGTTGACAAAATACGGCAATTGGATTAGAATAGGCTGCAGTAATAAACCCCCATTAAGTGCCTTTACACCACAAAAGGTTACCTTTCCTGCAAAACCCAAAGTAGTGTGGGCAGCACTTCCGAACACCTCTACACTAAGAGTGACTCAGGGACCCAGGCTGCCTCCATCTCACAGCTATGCCGCCAAGGAATGTTACTTTCCTGTGATTGCTGCAACAGGGCAGCAGTGGGAGGGTAGGGAACGGTAGTGGCATATCAAAGAAATGGTTAACATAGCTCCTCATATTTGATTGGTCAGTCATGTGGACATAATTTAAGCACAAGGCAGAATGGAGGATTTAAGGAGAGTTGGAATAATCAATAGGTACCAATGAGAGTAGAGACCCTCATTAATATTAATGACATTGTTAATATCCCTAGTAAACTGGGGCATGACTCAGGCAGCCAAGCTTAAAACCCAAAAGCTTTAGGACTATCCTTACTGCCCTTGCAGTGTTCTGGAAGGCTGACATCTTTCCTATGAGATCATTCCCTGAAGTGTTTTTTTCCCCTGTGGTGCCAAATTGAACCCAGGACCTTGTGCGTGCTAGGCAAGTGTTTTACCATTGAGCTACATCCACAGCCCTGCAATCTCTGACTTTTATTGCTTCCTATTCCTTCCAAACATGCCTGGCAGCTTTAAAAAGCTCATCCTATTTCTTTTTGTTTTTGAGACAAGGTCTTGTTATGTAGCCCAGGACTGTCCTTGAACTTGAAATCCTCTTGCACCAGCTTCCTAAATGCTGGGAGTACAGGTGTGTGTATCACCACCCTTAGCTACCTTGCTTCTTAAATTTTACCTGCTCCTCTTTCATCAGGTGAAGAGCTCGCTCTGTCAAAGTATTTTCTCCTATTTATTCTCCTTGGCCTACAAGTCTTATTTTGGCCAAAAGACCAAAATTTGTTTCTTAAGCCAACCTTTCCTCAAAGGTTTCTTACTCTTTTCTCCAAGCTGAATCAATCCATTTCTGTGTCATTATACAACATTTCTATCCTGAACTAATCTAGGTCCCAAGTACTCAAGACTCAGGTCACTGCATTTTCTTGCCAAGTGCCTCGGCCTGGAAAAATCCCATGAAGTCTTCAACAGACTCAGGGCAAGCATCAGACTTGTCTGCTGTGTATTGACTGCAAGGATTAAAACCCTGTCTCGTCTTGACCTTCCTACTGGGGCGTTAGAGAGAGAGCAGCCAGGTGTGGTAGCACACGCCTGTAAGCCCAGCACTTGGGAGGCGCAGGCAGGAGGGTCAAGAGTTCCTGGGCTACACAGTGAGTCAAGGCCAGCCAGGAATACACAGCGGGACTGTGTCTCAAAGAAAAAAAGAAACGCGTGGGTTGGAGTCGAGGTTCTCCACCTCCATGGCACCTCCTTCCAGCAACGCCCCCAGCCCGTCCAGGGCCGGGGAGCTTTGTCCGGAGAGCGCTAGCGGAGCCTCCCCCCCCCCCCGGATGATGAACGCGTCCAATCCCCCCGCCGATCGCCCTGCAGGAGGAAAGCCCGCCGGCGCGCGGTGATCCCGAGCGAGGCGGAGGCCGAGGGCCGCAAGTTCGAGGCCAGCCTGGGCTAATAGCGAGACTGAGAAACAAAAACCCTGAAGAAACCAAAGCACTGGCGCAGACCTCGGGGGACGCGGGCGGGAAGGGGTCGCCCTGGCCGCTCGGCCCCCGCACCGCCCGCTCCCGCGGCCCGCCCGCGCCTCGCCCTCGGCCGCAGCGCCAGTTTCCGGCGTGACGCCCCGCGCGGGCCGGTTCCAAAGTCCTCACCCTACAGCCTGCACCCTACAGACGGGCCACCTCGCGCTCAGACCCCCGAGGGACTGCCGGGCTACAGGCGGAGGAAGCGCATGGGGCCCGACCCCGCCTTCGAACCACCGAGACGCCGGTCTTCCCCGTCCTAGAGCGGCCGGGCGGGCCCCACTTCCGGCTCGGGCCCGCCCGAGGGTCGGTTCCCCGCGGGGCTGGCAGTGAGTCCGACAGAGTGGTGGCCGCGGCACCGGGCTTCCCCGCGAGCCCTGCGGGGCGGGACCGTGGTGCGGCCCCGCGAAGGGGATGCGAGTCCCGGGTCTGTGAAAGGTGCGGGCGGGGAGTGGGGCGGGGTCGCGGCGGGTGTGGGGTGACGAGCTTGGTGTGTGCCTGGGGCGGTCGGTGAGGAGCGTGGGCGTGGGCGCGGGCGGGGTCTGTGCAGGATGGGCGGGGTCTGTGGCGCTGCTGGGGCGTGGCCAGTAGGAGTCCCCGGGGTGGACTCAGTCAGTCAGGGTCCGGGGAGGGGCGGGGCGAAGAGGGGGTGCGGGTCCCGGGTCTGTGAAGGGTGCGGGCAGGAGCGGGGCGGGGTCACGGCGGGTGCTAAGTGACGAGCTCCGTGTCGGCCTGGGGCGGTCGGCGAGGAGTGTGGGCGTGGCCATGGGGCGGAGTCTATGCAGGATGGGGCGTGGCCACTAGGAGTCCTCTGGGTGGACTTGGTCAGGGTCCGGGGAGGGGCGGGACCTCACTGCTGGCCTCATCCTCCACCCGGCCTTCCTCCGTTTTCATCTTCAGAAAGCTCAGCGGTGCTGGTCAGTGTGGAGTCTCCTTGGGACACTTCTTAGTAGTCGGAGCAGGAGAGGAGATCATTCAGTTCATTCCACCTAAGGGGCCAGTGCCTGCAGCTATAGCCCTGTGGCATCCGATCCCGTCAGATCTCGGAAGCTAAGCAGGGTCGGCCCTGGTTAGTCCTTGGATGGGAGACCGCCTAGAAACACCAGGTGCTGTAGGCTTGGGAGAAGGACCCAGCAACCCACTCCCAAAAATCAATCCGCCACAGCAAACCCTATGAACTGACAGTGTTTCGCCTGTTGTATGCAGGGTCGCTGAGTTGGATATCGACTCGATGGCACCCAACAACAACAACAACAAGGGGCCAGTGCAGCGCCTCTGTCTCTGCTTCATCCAGTGTCCTGCGAGCAATGTCTTCACCACAGGTCTCTGCCCTGCTCCCCACGGTGGTGGGATCGCTGGGGGCAGGAGCAAAGGGAGGTGTCAGAAAGGAAACTGAGCAGAGCCCCACTGTGGTGGCACAGGACCCTCCTCTCATCATCAGGCGGTGATGACAGGCGGCACCTGGAGCTGGAGAAGCAGAGCATGAACTGCAGCACATTGGCGGCTGTCCCCACCCATCCGGCCTCCAGCTTGCTGTCTGTGGGCAGAGCAATCTTTTCTGTTTGTCCCATTTTTTAATTTTGTTGTTGTTAGGTGCCCACGAGTTACGTCCAACTCATAGCAACCCTATGTACAACAGAATGAAACACTACCAACCCCCAGATACTGTGCCATGCCCTGCACTATTGTCTATGGTTCTTTGCTATTCATAGGGTTTTTGATGGCTAATTGTTTTGGGAGTGGGCTGCCAGGTCCTTCTCCCATTTTTCTTGTGCTGGGGATTGAACTGAGGGCCTCAGAGAGCGCACGGCAGCACTCTACCCACTGAGCTCAACCTCAGCCCCATTATTAATTTTGAGAATGTTCAAATCCATAGAAAAATTGAAAGAAGAGCCGGGTGCGGTGGCACTCGCCTGTAATCCCAGCGGCTCAGGAGGCGGAGGCGGGAGGATCGTAAATTCGAGACCAGAGGTAGTCTGCATAACTTAGTGAGACCCTGTCTCAAAAAGTTAAAAAATGGGCTAGGGGCACAGCTCAGTGGTTCAGCACTTGCAGAGCATGCAGGTGCGAGGCCCTGGGTTCAACCCCCATTACTGCAAAAGAAAAAAAAAAAATTGAAAGAATAGTATAATGAACACCATACATCCGTCACTTAGACTGTGGAACTGTTGACATTTGGCAACATTGGCTATGTCTTTGAATGCATTTACTTTTTGTGAAAGAGCAATTTGCAAATAATTTGTAAGCTGGGTGTGGTGGTACACGCCTGTAATCCCAGCACTCAGGAAGCTGAGGCAGGAGGATTGACATGAGTTCCAGGCTAGCCTGGGCCACACAGAGTCCCTGTCCCAAAATAATAAAAGACATCATGAAAATCCTCCTTGTACCTCAGCCTCTTCTCTAAAAGTAAAGAAATTGTCTCACATGACTGCAATACCATATCACACCCTGGAAAATTAATAGTTGTATGGTCATAATTCATATATCCCCAGTTGTGCCTAAACTGTCTTTTATAGCTGATTTCTCAAGCCCAGGAGATAATCAAAGGACTTCACATTACATTTGATTGTGCCTGTTTAGGTTCTTTTGGTCTGGAACGCTTTGTGTGTGTTAGGGCACTGATTTGTGACTGTGTGTGGCTGTCTGTGGGGTGCTCTGGGTCCGGGTGCAATCTGAGCCTACCCAGATGAGTGCTTGCTGCATGGATTCCAGCCAATACCATGAGACCATCCACTACCCCTACACCAGAGCGGTGTAATGAGGCAGAGGTGCCCGCTGGCTGATACAATGTCAGAGTATCTTCCTTCTCCTCTGCGTATAGAAGGCAGGTCTTACTTTGAGACCAGGGTGATTGTTTCTTTTTTTTCAGTACTTGGGGATTAAACCCAGGGCTTCACACAAGCTGGGCAAGTGCTCTACCGATGAACTGTACCCCAGCCCCTTGGTAATTTTTTTATTTTGAGACAGGGCCTCACTAAATTGTGCAGGCTGCTTCTGGCCTTGAACTCGAGATCTGCCTGCCTCTGTCTCCTGAGTCATTGGGTTTATAGGTATCCACTGTGGTGCCTGGATCTCAGGGTGATCTTTTCAAAGCACAGACGTAACTGCCATCTCCCTGCTCTTGTAATGAGGAGCCACATTCTTAGCGTGACCCAGGTCCTGTGCAGGCTGGAGGCCAGCCTCTTACCATGGCTTTACCTGTGAGCTTCCCTCCCTATGAGCTTTTTACCTGCTTATTTTCACTTCATTCTTTACCCTCCTCGCTGCAGGGGGTTCCGGGCTGCCAGTATGGCGGGTTAGAGTAGAGCTGGAGTCACAGGCAGTGAAAGAATTTGCCAGAGCTGTAGAGTTTAGCAGAATAGAAAATAAGTTTATTTGATCACCACAAGGGAGCAGTGGGCAGAGCAATGAGATACGTTCATTGCTGTAGCTGGGCTTTGGGTGGTTGGTGGTTTATAAGGGGTTCCTGGACAGTATGCAGCTAGTTTCACCTTGGCTGGAAATAGCTAATCTTGGAACAGTTTGTAGATTTTGTCTAGCTAGGGTTGTTTTGAACAAGGGAGACAGGAGAAGAAGTGAGGCTTTTGAATTATGGTGCTGGAGGCAAATATTGAATATACCAATATATACTGCCAAAAGAACGAACAGATCTGTCCTAGAAGAAGCGCAACCAGAGTGCTCCTTGGAAGCAAGGATGGCCACATTGCGTCTTACATATTTTGGACATGTAGTCAGGTGGGAGCAATCCCTGGAGAAGGACATCATGTTTGGGAGAATGGCAGGTCAACGAAAGAAAAAGGAAACCCTCCACTGGATGGATTGACATAGTGTCTGCAACAATGTCCTTAAACATAAATAAGATTGTGTGCTTGACACAGAATCGGGCAGTGTTTTGTTCTGCTGTACATAGGGTTGCAATGAGTTGTACCCAACTCAAGGGTACCTAACAAACAACAAGGCTTGTTTTGAAAAGCCCCTATCTTGGACTATTTGTTCTTGTAGCCTGTGGTTTTAATAATAAGGCCTGCTCTCAGAATATCCTTGTCTCTGTCAGTCATGTCACCCCTTATAGCACCCCTCAAAAGTAGCTTTCCTTCCACACTGTCCCCTGAGCACTAATGCCAGTCTTGGGCATTTGGATGAAGTTCTCATCTTCTGGAGCTTCCTGATCTGAACAAGGTCGAAGTTCTGTGCCTATCCAATGTTAGTCTGTTAAGGAATCCTTGGAGGAGCAGCCATGAGTGGGGGCTGGAATGGACAGTTAGAAATGACCAGAGTAGAAACTCTCGGCACCTCATCCCAGAAGGTGTAGGGGTAGTGGATGGTCTTGTGGTATTGGCTGGAATCCACGCTGAAGCATCATCTGGAGCTGAAATAGCGGCATCCTAGAGGAGACACACTTGACAGGAGGTTAAGAATGCAGGGGCCAAACATAAGAAGCAGGCAGAGGGCAGTGAGTGGTCCCAGAAAGGGGAGTGTCCAGGAGACCCATCCCCAGGGTTGCTCCCAAGACAGCCGGCTCTGGGAAACTCGTTCTCGAATGCAGGAGGCCAGGTCTCTGAGTCTTTTTACTGTTTCCCAAACTATCCCTGACTGATTTGCACAGACACAACATTCCTCCTTTAGTACCCAGCAGATGCCTCCTAGGGCAGCCCTTGATAAATCAAGACTATGGCAGCTTTGGGGACTACAGATGCTGTTGAGCCAACTGGTTCCTGTAGGGCCTCCAGGGCAGCTGAAGTACAGTCCAGACTTGCTGTTTGTTCAATGGAGAGGGTATGGTGGGCATAGGATGCTGGACTAAGGCTGGTTCTTCCTGAGCCTATCCCCATTGTTAGCCTAGTCCTGCAGGTAGAAGGATCAATTGACTGTCTGTTTTGGTCGGATTGAGCCAAAGAGTGGAATTGGCAGTGATGATTGACGGAAGTTTAGATATGCTTGTAATACATGCCAGGGTGCAGGTGCCAGTCAGTTGGCAGGAAGACAGGAGTGTGTGTTTGTACCACAGAGAAAGAGTCCCCTTAGAGCTGCAGCAGGTGGTGATGGCTAGGTAAGAGTTGCTGTATTTACGTCTCAGTGAAGGAACTTGTGCTGCCAAAGAAATATTGAGTGGCCAATGTTGCCCTTGTAAGGGGCTACATAGGCTGTGTCTGTGGGTTGGCTGCTGAGTAGGTTTTGTTTCCCCAGAAGAGATAGAACTGGTTGGCATCTAAAAGTACTCAGTTGTTAGAGTTACTAAGAGGGGTAACTTATAAGCAGTTAGTGGGGGAGTTGGCCATTTTGCAGTTTTGGTGGAGAGACAGGGCAGGGCAGGAACTCGGAGAAGGACGCCCAGGACAAAAATAGGTATCTGAAGCTGGGTGTGGTGGCACATGTCTGTCATCCCAACAACCCAGGAGGCAGAGGTAGGAGGATTGTGAGTTCAAGGCCAGAGGCAGCATGCTTAACTTACCAAGACCTTGACTCAAAAATAAAAAATAAAAATGGCCTGAGGGTGCATCCCACTGGTAGAGCACTTTCCAAGGCCTCGGTTCAACCTCAAGCACTGGAAAAAAAATCAGGTATCTTTGTTTTGGGTGTCACTTGCCTCAAAGCAAGAGGGACCTGAAAATAGGCTGTCCTGGAATTGAATATTAGTTGTGTCCATGTATTCATGGGAACTGCATTTAGGGTTAGAGTATAATTACTGTGTGGAACTAGGGAGAATACCGACCAGAAAGATTCTTTGTCCTCAGTTTTGATGCAAATTGGGGTTGGAAAGCCAAAGTTTAACATTGGAGAAAATTGGGCCCAAAATAGGGAGATGATGTGTGCTAGCCCTGGACAGCCTTTTTTGTACTCTTCATTAGGTCATCAGCCCCTTGAGGTAGGGGTTTTGTTAGAAGTGAAGGTGTAGAGCTGGGCGTGGTGGCGCACGCCTGTAATCCCAGCGGCTTGGGAGGCGGAGGAAGGAGGATCCCAAGTTCGAGACCAGAGACAGTCTTCGTAACTTAGTGAGACGCTGCCTCAAAAAAGTAAAAAAATGGGCTGGGGGTGCAGGTCAGTGGTCTAGCACTTGCAGAGCATGCAGGCGCGAGGCCCTGGGTTCAACCCCCAGTACCACAAAAAAAAAAAAAAAAAAAAAAGTGAAGGTGTAAAGTGCTAGTTTGGGTCCAAAGAGGGTAAAGGAATAGGCAGATCCTTCCCTGTTGGGAAGTAGAGATAAACATAGCCAGTAACTAGCTGCATAAGGAGAGTTTGGAATTTTTAGAAGGTCATAAGCTACCTTGATTAGGGAGAAGTTGAAGAAATTAGAAGTTATATCAAGATGGAAGTTAGCCCAGGAAGCAGATCGGTCATTAAAAGTGTCATGATACAGTGAGATGAGGAAGAGAGGAAAGAAGCAGGTCTAATAAGACTGTGAATCAGGTGTTAAGCAGGGACCTAGGACTGTAGCCCATCATATTGTGGGAGAGACTTGACAGAATTTAAGAAAGGTCCAGAAACTGTATTATGTCATCCCAAGTGAAATCTGTAAGGTTGCCCTGGAGAAATAGATCAAGATAAACTACCTATGTTTGGAACTAGTTTTAGAAAGTAGAATCTGGATATGAGTGATAGGAAAGAGTTAAGGTGAAGACATGTAACTACATCAGAAGTCCTGGAGTACCCTAAGGAGGAAGAGATCCCATACTAGGTTAGCAAGAGACTTTTTTAAAAAGCCTCAGGTAAGAATGTGGGAGAGCTGGATGCAGTATCGCATGCCTGTAATCTCAGTGACTCGAATCACGAGTTTGAGTCCAGAGACACCCTGCATAACTTAGTAAGACCCTGACTCAAAATAAATAATTAAAAATGGGCTGGGAGTGCAGTCCAGTGGTAGAGCACTTACAAAGCGTGTGTGAGACACTGGGGTTCAACCCTCAAGTACCATGAAAAAAAAATGGAGAAGAGAGATGGGTCAAATAGATATTGGATTATTATGTACTAAGAGCCAGACAAGTTAGTCTTAACAGAAGAACAGAGCACCTTAAAAGGGTCTTTATGGAAATCCAGAAAGGATTTGCCTGGTGGAGCAGAGGTAAGGTGAGCACAAGTGCTGCTGGGAATCCCACCAGCAGGATAATTCCAAGAACAGTAGTTATGAGTCATGTGTACACAGATTTGTTTATCTGAAGGGCCCCTGAGCCCTCTTTTTGAAGAGAAATTGCAAGTCATTAACTGGCTTATAGTTCCAAGTGGAGCCTCTTGTGTCTTACCATGAACATTTTCCAGAAAAATAGGATTTTATCCTAGACAGGTGAACTGGGTTAGTAATTCTCTGGAGTTTGACAGACCTTGAGATGCTGAATAAGACTTGGTAAGCTGTCTTCCAAATGAGCTGAAAGATATAACTTTAATGGGAGAAGAGCCTGGCAATCCACTCCCAAGGCAATCCCGAAACAGTCAGCTATGAGTTGGATACCGACTCGATGGCACCTAACAACAACAACAAGGTCCTTCCAAATGAGCTGAAAGATATAACTTTGAAAGAGCTAGTGGGACTGGGTTCTGGACTTTTATGGCTGCAGTTAAGATGCCACAGATGTTCTGGAGATTGCTGGAACTTGTCCAACTCATAGCGACCCTCAGAGGGTTTTCAATGGCAGATTGTTTCGGGATTGCCTTGGGAGTGGGTTGCCACATCCTTCTCCCATTTTTTTTTTTTTTTATGGTGCTGGGAATTGAACTCGGGACCTCAGAGACTGCAGAGCGTCACTGTACCAACTGAGCTAAATCCCAGCCCACTGCTCAGAGGAGAAAAGAATTTATTAGAGCACTGCAAGGGAGCAGTGGGCACAGCCATGAGAATGCTCATCTCCTCAACCCAGGCTTTGCTGGTTGGTGTTTTATAAGGGGTTTCTGGGCAGCCTGCAGCTGGGTTGACCTTTGTAGGGCATTGCCTAAAGAGGCAGTTTGCCCCAGCGCCTATCTAGGCCCACTCAGAGGTCTGAGGCTTGTTCCCTGGGCCATCACCTTTGCCCTACATCCAGGAACTCAGGGTCCTCGAGCTCCCAAAGATGACACTGGCATCCAATCCTTCTCCTCTGACCCCTCGACACCCATTGGCTGTTTCCAAACCACCAAATGGCTCCTGATTGGACTGTTCGGGAACCATCCCTGATTGGCTACTTTTACAAAGCCAAATTTGCATATCCCCCTGATTGCCCAAGACCTGTATGGGGTAACTGCCTCTGATTGGTCCCTGGCTAGCCCCTGGAGAGTATATAAGGGCGGTACACAGAGCAGTCTGGGTCCATTCCATCAACCAGGACAGACAGAACAATAAAGAGCTGTTGGAGCAGAGCACATGGAGTCGGCGTCTTCACTGGGAAGAAATCAGCAAGGAGCTGCCGTGGGCATAAGCCTCTGAGCCTGCCTTTCTCAAGGCTTCTCAAAGCAGCTGTGGGCATGAGCCTCCTTTCCTGATGGTGCAGTTCTCTGGTGCTGGGCTCCCCCTCACCAGACAGCAGGTCTTCCGGCGGCTGGTTCCCACTCATGGCTGGAGCGAATCCAGCGTCAGGGCGATGCCCCACAGACCTTGGCTGGGAAGAGCTCATCTTGGAGTTGTTTGTGGATTTTGTCTAGCTAGGCTTGTTTTGAAAGGCCCTGTCTCAGCCAGTTTGTCCCTGTAGCCTGTGGTTTAATAGTAAGGCCTGCTCCTGGTCCCAGACCGTGCTCATCTGTCAGGTCACATCGCTTCTTGTGGTGCCGCCTGAGGCTGGCTTTCCCTCCACACTCACCTCCCTCACCCAGCTGCCCGTGTGTCTCTCTCGCAGTTGCAGTTCTGTGCTGATTTGGGTTGGGTTCATTGGCATGTTCTCCACTGTCCATGTGTACTATCCCTGGAGGGTGGACACGGAGCCGGGAACAGGACTGGGCTGTCCCCAAGTCACCTGTGGTACTGTAAGATGCAGAGGTGGGAGAGTCGGGCCTGGAGGTCAATTTGGGGTGTCTAAATGGCAACTGGACACAGTGTCTGGAGCTTGGCAGCTAGATCTTGGGTCCAGATATCAGCTCTGAGACAGGTCCCTCCCCCCGCCCGCACTCCCATCCTCTGACTTCAGCCAGTACGAGGAGATGGGGCTCACTTCTCCCAGCCTGCTTCCTGCCCCATAAGACCTGGCCCTCCCTACCACCTTCCATTCCAGTCCCTTGGCACAGCCCCTCCCTTGCCGCCACTACCAGCCCCACTTCGTGCAGACCTCCAGCCTCAGGCTGGCTACCACCTGTCCGGCCCCTCCTGGCAGGTGCAGCCATCCGGTGGCAGAGCCTCCCTAGAGCTTCCTGCCAGGCCTCTGCCCTTCC
This sequence comes from Pedetes capensis, assembly GCA_007922755.1. Classification (NCBI taxonomy): domain Eukaryota; kingdom Metazoa; phylum Chordata; class Mammalia; order Rodentia; family Pedetidae; genus Pedetes; species Pedetes capensis. The sequence goes on from VMDO01000033.1 coordinate 46,898, forward strand.
CATTCCTTCAGCCCCTGACTGCCCTCTGCCCCTCCCTTGCTGTTGGCCGTCTGCTCTCTCCAGCTGGACACAAAGCTGGGGTGCTCATGCAGTCTTTACATACGAGCTCGGGGAAGTGAAGTGACTGGCTGCAGACACAGGGTGGCTCTGGAGCCCTTCTTGTGACTCAGTGGCCACCCCTGAGCATCCCCTGCACCCAAGGCACTGACTAAGGTACTTAGAGGGGAGAGCGAGCTGGTCTCTTGGGACCAGGGGACCTGGGCTGGCTGCAGCCTGTAAGCTGCTGCACAGTGGATAAGACCTCCAGGAACGTGGGGAGTGGAGGGAGGGCCAGGCAGGGAGGGGGATGAGGCTGAGGGCACTGCCAGGAGAGGGTGGCAGTGACATCACAGCCCTGAGAATCCAAGCAGGGAGGGTGCAGTATTCACACTCGAGAACTCCTTGGCAGCTGTGGCAGCAGTGGGCTCTGGTGAGGTAGCTGGGTGGCCCTGCTTCATGCTGAAGGAAATGTGGGGTGTCGGGGGCTCCTCCTTATGTAACAGCTGGCTCCTGAGACGGCATGGGACCCTAGAGATGGGGCCAAGCCTGGGGGAGGGTGGCTCTACTCGCTCTTGTACCTTTCTTCTGCCCACCTTTCCCACCAGGTCCCAGGAAGAGCCCAGCAATGGCAGCCAAGCCCCAAGCGAGCTGGCCTTGGCAGAACAGCTGCCACCAGGCCTCTCTGCCTCAGTCTGGAGCCCCTCATCCAGCAGACCCTGGGGGCCCAGGAGGGGCTCTTCTTCCTTAGACCCAGGCACACCTTGCTAGCTGCCCGCTCCAGCTGAGCAGAGTAGGGCCCCAAGGAAAACCCCAGTTCTGAGGGCTCTTGTTTCTGCAGTCAGTCACCTTCTCCCCTGTCCACCTCCCTCCCTCAAGCCTTTTTTCCAGCATCTGCCCAGAAGGCTGGGAGACACACACCAGGCCTCTTCCCAGTCCTGGGTGCGAGATGCGCCTGCCCTCAGGTACAGTGAGGCTTTCTGGGCAGCAGGCAACTGTGGTTCCAGCACACGATGCCTTCAAGGATGTAGCCGTGTACTTCACCTGGGAGGAATTACTGCACCTGGACCCCAGCAGAGAGTGCTCTATGGGATGTGATGTTGGAGAGCTACCACCTCCTGAGAGCTCTGAGGGAGGGCCTCATATGGGGTCTCAGGTCCCTGTGCCCAGGGACTGGCCCTGGGCTCTGTGGGTGCTCAGTAGGCCAAGCCTCCCCAGCCCGTGTTGGGTGCCTCTGTCCCAGCAGACTTGTTCCCCACTCCCTGTCTCCCCTGAACTTCTTTGGGAGTCCCCTCTCCCTTCAACCTCTGTAGCCCTTGACTAGGGACAGTTCTGAGTGTCCAGCACCGTTATCTTCTCAATGAATGGTTTTCCAGTGTCCAGACCCAGGGTCTCCCAGCTGGAGCAGGGGGAAATGTCATGGATCCTGCCTGTCAGGGCCTCCCTGCGCAGGTGAGTGGTGGGCCAGGTTTCTTACAGGAGGCTATGACTCAGTGTGCATGTGAGCTGTGAGGAGTGTGGCCAGGAGAGCAGGGTAACCCCTGATGGTCCTTTACTGGCTCCCTGTCTCCCAGTCCTCGACCGGGATTCACTCTGTGCTGCTAATCAGGCAGGAGAGTCGTTTTTTTGGTAACCAGGCAACTACCTGATGAACCGAAAGGACTTAAGTTTCAAAGTGTAAACAGAACTTTGCATTGTGTCTACGTTCAGAACATACTACCAGCAGTAGGACCCTTCCATCCTGCTACTTATTCAACAAGCATGTATTGAGTGCCACCTGTATGCAGGCATTCTTATCAGAGGCAAGCAAAATCAAGTCCTCGTCTTCACAGATTTTCTTTTGATTTGGGGCTGATACTGAAGCTTGGTGAGGAATTCTTCCTGACATCCTGACTCTGATGTCCTATCACATTGGAATGTCCACTCCAGGGGCTGGGACCTAATTGCTCACCAACTCCCCAGCCCTAGAGCTATGCCTGGTGTGTGGGAGGTGCATGGCAAGTGTTGTGGAAATGAGTGCCTGTGTTTGTTTAGGTGTCAGTATCTGCTCTGTGCACAGTGCCAGCTAGATGGTACATAGATCAGTGTGAGAAAACATCTGCCTCAGAAGCCCACAGTCCAGGCAGAGAGAGATGGACACAACTCACCTTGAAAGAACACAAAATTGTGTAGCATCCCTAACAGACAGGAAAGTAAGGCTATACTCAGGCAAGCAGGTGCACCACACAGCAATTTGCTTTGCCTCAATCAAAAGCATGACTACAATAATGCACACACACCTTTTTTTTTTTTTTTTCTTTTGAGACAGGATCTCACTCTGTAGCCTAAACTGGCCTTGAATTCATGATCCTTCTGCCTTAGCCTCTTGAGTACCGGGGATTATAGGTGTGTCAACTGCTCCCATCTCCATAGCCTCCTTTTACCCATGGTTTCAACTTCCACAGTTTCCCATCAACCACTATCTAAAAACACTAAATGGAATATTTCAGAATTAATTAGTTAATTTTTACCCACATGGAAGGAACTCTGAGTATGGTGATGAAATCTCTCACCCTCCTCTGTCCCACCTGGGACCTGGATCATCCCTTTGTCCAGCATATCCCACTGAATATACCAACCGATTAGCCAATCAGTAGCCATCTGAGTTATCTGATTGTTGCAGTATCAGTGTTTGTGCTCAAGTCATCCTGATTTTATTTAACAAAGGCCCCAAAGCATAAGGGTAGTGATCTGGCAAATCCAGATGTGCCATAGAGAAGCTGTAAGATGCTTGCTTTTAGTTAAAAAGTGAAAGGAAAGAATAGCCTGTAGAGGGTTGTGTGCTACCCTGGGTTCAGGCAGCCACTGTGTTCAACATGGCAAGCGGGGGTGACTATGGTCCCTGTTCCTTTCACAGGGACATCTTTAGTTTCTCTTCTTGGCTTCAGATTCTTAGGTCAAGACAAAGGGCAAGCAGTCAACTTCAAAGGAAATATCATTTGAAGAAGAATTACAAGGAGTGACTCAGAAAGTTTTCCTAAGAGGCAATCCAGAAGAGTTTGAATCTTAACAAGACTGTGGGATGGAAACAGGAACAGAACATTCATGGAAACAATTCACAATAAAGGACAAGAGGGAGTTCTTTTCCCAAAAGGGTGGTTCTGGGCTAGTGGCCAGCTTCCCATTCAAAATCAGTGCTTCAGAGAAAGATCAGGAATGTAGCAAATTGGGGCAAAGCTTGTTTCTGGGGACAAAGCCTATTGCATGGCAGAGGGACAGGCCAGCACAGCGAGCCAGTGGGTGGAGGATGGGTGGCCAGGGCTTTCTGTGGGAGGCAGTCCTGAATAGATAGGAGGCAGGTCTCAGTGAGTCGTAGCCCTGTGGATGCCATATGTGCAGAAAGTCTTTTAGCAAGAACTCATGCCTTACATGACATCAGAAAATCCATACTAGAGGGAATCCCTTTAGATTGTGGGATAAATTTTAATCACAACTCAGTCCTCATAGAATATCAGAAAGTTCATTGTGGAGAGAGATTTTATGTGTGTAATGAATGTGGCAAAGCCTTTAGCGAGAATTCAAACCTTATACCATTCGATATACACTGGTGAGAAGCCCGAAAAATGTAATGAGTGTGAGAAAGCCTTTAACCAGAAAGCATATCTCAATAACACCAGAGAATTCACATAGGAGAAAAGACCTTTGCATGTAAAGAGTGTGGGAAAAGCTTCAGCCAACAGTCACACCTGACTCACTATCCAATATTGCGTTCCAGGAAAAAGCCCTATAAATGCAAGGAGTGTGGGAAAGGCTTTGGTCAAACACCACACCTGACCGACCATCAAAGAATACACACTGGCAAGAAGCCCTATGTGTGCACTGTGCGCAGGAGAGGTTTCATGCGGATGTCACACCTGACTGGTCACCGCAGAGCACTTTCTGGAGAGAAGCCCCACGAGTGTCACATGTGGGAAGTGCTTCAGCCAGAGATCAGCCCTTACCAGACATCAGGTTGTCTACACTATGGAGAGAGCACACCAGCTAAATGAACATGTCAGCCTTTTGTCGTGAGCCAGCCTCCCCGTCACGATCTCCGAAGTCCTGCAGAGAGGAACCAAGAAGTGAAGCACCCTAGATTGCAGCAAAAGCGGGGAAACTTTTCACTGTTGCTTGTTATGCAGTGTCAGAGAGTTCCTGGTGGAGAAAACCTGGTGGATGTGGTAAGTGTGGGAGAAGCATTTAGTTGGAGCTCATGCCTTACAGTGGGAGAATTCACATGGGATGTAACAGATACAAGGAAAGCTTTGATGTGTGTCTCAGAAGGCAGAACTCTAGGGCCTCCTGTGAACAAACTACCCCAGCAGGTGCTTGCCCTCTGGTGGCCTTGCTTTGTGTCCATCTTTGGTGGGATGAGGACAAGCCTTAGAGAAGCCAGCGACCCACGATGTGGCCTGATCGCAAATATGCAGACTCAGAAACCAGCAGAGAACCGAGTCCCCAGGGTGGACACAGAAGCAAAGTGCTAATTAGTGCTGGTCCCCACCCAGAATGGATGCTTCATCCTGAGCAGCGAGGAGAAGTGAGGCAAAGTGCATGAAACCAGCGTTATGTGCTGGGACACCTTCCTTCTCCCTGCACCCTGTTCCTGAAGCTTGAGAGCATGCAGAGTGGACACCTGCCCCACGTTACACAGTCACTGTGAACCTCCATTAACCCTAAACTAACTGCCCAAGAAGGCAGGAGAATGTCTTTTCAGAGGGACCCAGGGGGACCCAGCTGCAGCTAGCACATCATGCCAAAATCAAGGATCTGTTAAAGATGACTTATCTCTAGTTCATGCCTCCCAGAAGTAATTTTAATCAAAATAATGATACACACTAATAATAAGGCCTTTCTGTTATTGATTTTTGTTTTCGTTTTGGGATGGCCTCACTATGTATCCCAGACTGACCTCAAATTTATGATCTTCCTGCCTCAGCCTCTGGGGTGCTGGGATTATAGGTGTGGCCACTACCCCTGCTGCACTATAAGACCATTAAAACAGAAATAAACACCAAGGATTATAAAGCCTCTGAGGATAAGGACAATTTGGTTTTGTGAATTTCAAGTCGCAGATATAACTGATAGCTGGTTGTTCACAAAGGATGACTGTTAGATTTTGTCTCTAAGTACAGTTTGGGGGCTCCTTGAGGAAGGGCACAGTTGCAACATGCATTGTTGAGTCTCCTTTGCCAGCTGGCCATGACACAGGCTGAGCCCAGTGCGCCCCACCTTCAGAGGCACAGACAAGAGCAGCCGGGCAAATAGGCCCTGGCCTGGAGGAGGGAGCAAGCTCTGGTCTCACAGGCAGGCAAGGTGGTTGGGAGTCCACCCACTGCTCTGTTCTCACAGGGCAACACCCTCATAAAAGGGAGACACAGCAGTTGTCACAAACAGGCTGATGGACACCTAGTGCAGCTCCTGTTGCTCACAGCCCCACACTCCCAGTGAGACCTGCTGAGTGCCGAGAGTGCCATGGGCCTAGCAGTGAGGGAGAGCAGGAGCCTGACTGAAGAGCTGGTAGGATGATGGCAGGAAGGAGGTGGGAGAGGCCCATCCTCCCAGGCACGAAGTCAGGCGTCACTGGGGCCTGGCAGGGCCTAGACTCACACCGAGTGGCGGCTCAGCCTTGAGGCCGTGCGAGCCAGGGGATGGTTTTGAGCAGGAGGTGCAGAGCTCATTCAAGGCCACCTGACACGAGGACCGCAGGTGTCTTACTGCTGGCCGCATGTGCTGTCGAGGCACTGACACCGTGTGTGGCCCTTTCACTAATGCTCCAAGTGTGATACGGAGGCTTCTGTGAGATTGGAAGTTGGTTTCTTTATTACCTGAACCCCATGGCTCGATTTCCTTCATGTGGGACCTCACGGTAGAAAGGACCTTGCCCTGGAGAGGGCTCGTGCTCCACTTGGGCCTGGGCCAGAGAGTGCCTCCTGGGGAAGCCAG